>JAKRGJ010000009.1:210321-677511 GCA_022392945.1 Ophiostoma australiae
CACAGGCACAGGCACAGGCACAGGCACAGGCACAGGCACAGGCACAGGCACAGGCACAGGCACAGGCACAGGCACAGGCACAGGCACAGGCACAGGCACAGGCACAGGCACAGGCACGGACTCCAAGGAGCAGCCCCTGCTGACGTGCTCGAGATGTGCACAGGAGTACCATCAGGGCACGCGGCATCCCCGCGACGTCAACGTCAACAAGGACGGCCATGTGCACTTTCTGCACCAACAGTTTGTGCGCGACAACCCAGAACGTATGTTTGACTGGCTGCGGCAGAGCAAGCTGGAGTGGCTGGCTTCGGGTGTGCGCGAGGCACGCATCAATGCCGCTCTTCGGGAAAACACTGCAAAGACGACGAGTGAGGGGGCGCATGGCAAAGACCGCCTGCTGCAACTCCCAGACGTACCGCCGTACGATCCAGTACCCATGGGCCACCTGGACAACGTCTTTACGCACCCGTCCCAGCTCGAGGCGATGAAGAGAGCAAGCCTAGGAGACCGGCCGCACGCGTCTGTGCTGTGGTGCCTCCAAGGGCAGTGGGATGCGTAAGTAATGGGAAAGCCAATGGCATAAATCGCGTAGTTGTTAGCCTCGACAGGATGCTTTGCTGTCTCAAGCGCCGGGGCACGGAGTAGATGAATGAAATCCAATTTTGCCAAAAAAAAGATATATATGTAACACTAAACAGAACGATAAAATAAATGAATATAAGCCAAGAAAGCCGAGGTATATCATGCAAGGCCTTGTGCTTATCTCAGGGTCTTTGCATCCCTAGAAGCAGCTGCCGTCGTCTAGCCCGCCGGCGTGTTGTTGTGCACCGGTGGCGGTGGTGGCAAGAAACGTGACCAGTGTCGTTTCTTGTACTTTTTTTGCTGATTTTCTGATTCTGATTTCTGGTCGGCGGCTTGCCCCTGCTAAGACTGTCGAGGGTGCTGTGCAGTGTTGCCGCCGGTCTGTGGACACCCCATCCTTGCTGCCGTGGCCTCTTCCTCTCAACTGATGAGACTACAATTCGAACTGCCACCTCGCTTATGCGTGCCACAGCTTGCTGACCAGCTCAGTGACACCGACATCGTTTGTCTCAAACTCGTACAGGCCAAGGCCGACAAGGGCCGTGATGATATTCAGGCCCCACGATGCAGCCTTGCGGGCGGTAGGGAACCGCTTCTTAGGGATGTAGTCGGTCACCAGCACCTGGAAGCCGAGGTGCGAGTGGATCAGCAGCAGGCCGCACAGAACCGAGTCGGTGACGGGGTGAAGCGAGCCGGCAGCAAAAGGCGCAACGGTCAGAGGCACAATACCGGCGGCAATCAGGCGCTCGAAGCTCCAGTGGTAAGAGCCGTGGCTCGGGCTGGGCGAAGGAACGGGAGCGGCATCGTTGACTAAAGCAAAGGGTTAGGATTGTCCGGAAAAAATGCTATCGATCCTACAAGTCAAGACTTGGGGGCATAGAGCTTACCACCACCCTGGATAACCTCTGCAAATTGTTAGCTTTTTTTCCAAGTTGTTTATTTCGTTTGTAGTGTTCATGTCATGTTCTGGTTTCGTAGCAAGGGGACTCACGCGGCGGAGGCGGCAGGAGGTTCCGTCTGCTGGAGGCGCTAAAGGCAGCTATCCGGCTGGCGTTCTGGAAGATAGGAGAGGGAGTAGCGGTGCGGAGGGAGGCGGCCTGCCGCAGCAGAGAAGAGCGGGCAAATGAAGCCATTGTGAAATGTCGTGATGTTTTTAGAGGGGAGATTGAAAAGCGAGGAGCGACGAGAACAGATAGCCAAGGCCAAACAGTCAGTCACGCGTTATCGATGACTGTTTTGGTTTACTTCGGGGCGTTATGGGTGGTGAAGCGTGGTCGTGCGTGGTGATGCGATGGATGTCGAGATGTGCAGACGTGAAAAGAGAAATGACGACGAACGACGAAATGAGAAAACAAGCCGGGAGCCGAAAAGGAAGGCACTCACAGGCGCACCTGCACTACAGGCCGAGGATGGATGAGAATTCGCAATTCCCACAATCGTGATTGGTCAGTGTATTGTCGGCTGGGCCTGGGGGTGGGACCTGCCGGGAGCTGCTCACTATTACCCAGTACAAAGCACTGAGTCTACCGAATGATGACTAAAAGTAATTCGCTGATCCAAACATGGAGACGGGAAGAACGCGGGGACGCACAATTGTTATTCCGCACCACTGCTAGTCTCTGACGGAGAGTCTTAGTCCGCTACCATTTCGCAACAGTTCCCGTGCCGGATCCTGTCAGCTATCACGTGACTAAAATAAATGGCAATCAAGAAGGACAACTACTCATTTCCCGCAAGAGTGACTATTGTAATGCCGGTATGTGAATCTCCGTGTAAGAGTATGTAGCAGAAGCCAATAGTGCAAGCGAATTGGACTAAAGTGGGGACCATATAAAAGTTACACGGTACCTACGAATCCAACTCAGTACCCTTGTATTCAAGACATGGTATAATGAAGGGCTAACTATTTCAGGATGTGCCCCACACTAAAAAGTCATTCAACGTCGACGGTGATATCACAACCATCGCGCGGTGTCGATGTCGAGTGTTGACTACACGTGAGAGTTTCACCAAAAGGGCAAACTCCCTCCACATACCATGGCCCTTTCAACAGCAGCACGGAGACTGCCACCAGCAGGTGTGCAGATCTGCCGGAGCTGTGCCCAGCAACTGTTTCCTCTTCAGCAGCTGCATCGCCAATCTCGACAGCAATCCCGACAGCTATTACAGTCGGCAAATGCATCGGCAGTCCACATCCAGCGGCGACACATGTCCGGCCATGCATTTGGAAAGTATGGCCTCAAGTACACAGCCAAGATCAAAGCCGCAGACGAGGAATGGGAGCAGCGGGGTGTGCGCATCAAGGAAGGCCTCGAGCCCAACCTGTGGGACACCCTGGAGAAGCGCGGCTACATCAAGGACGTTGCAGGGTAGGTATTCGAGATTGAGACCGGCAAAAACAGAAACAGAAAAAGACACTAACTCTGTAGAAATCCCGACGACATTCGCAAACTACTTGTCGAAAAACGCACCGGCGCATACGTCGGCATCGACCCAACGGCCGACTCGCTACACCTCGGCCACCTCTTGCCGCTTATGCCTCTGTTCTGGATGTACATGAACGGCTTCCGCGCCATCACTCTCATTGGCGGTGCTACGGCTCGCATTGGTGACCCCACCGGCCGCCTTGTGAGCCGCGACAAGATGGCCAGCTCCGACGTCACCATGAATATGGTCAAGATCCACTACCAGCTCAAGAAGCTCTGGGTCAACGCAGACGCCCAGGCCCGCCGCTACGGCTACAAGAAGACCTGGGCCTGGCGCCGCGGTATCCTGCAAAACGGCCACTGGTGGAACAAGCTGCCTCTCGTCGAGGTTCTTCAGCGCCTCGGTACCGGCATGCGAATCGGGCCCATGCTGTCGCGCGACACCGTCAAGCGCAAGATGACCGAGGGCGACGGCGTGTCGTTTGCCGAGTTCACCTACCCTCTGCTGCAGGCCTGGGATTGGTGGCACATGTTCTTAACCCAGGGCGTCCAGATCCAGATCGGCGGCTCCGACCAGTACGGCAATATTGTCACTGGTGCCGACTCGGTCAAGGTCATTCGCAACTCGGAACCCAACCCGGCCCAGAAGATGTCTCAGCGCGGCTACATTGACGACCCGGTCGGCTTTACTGTGCCTCTGCTGACCGACAGCGCCGGCAACAAGTTTGGCAAGAGTGCCGGCAATGCGCTGTGGCTGGACAAGTTCAAGACGCCCGTTTTTGAGTGCTACGGCTACTTTATGCGCCGCGCCGACAACGACGTCGAGAATCTGCTCAAGCTGTTCACCTTTATCCCGACTGAGCGCATCGACCTGATTATGGAGCGCCACCGTCAGGATCCCTCGATGCGCTTGGCACAGCACGTTCTGGCCTTTGAGGTGTCGACGCTCGTCCACGGCATGCCCGACGCTGACGATGCGCGCAGGCAGCACTGGGGCATGTACCGCAAGAACCTGCCTACCGGCGAGGAGATTCTCGACGAGCTCGAGTTCTCCAAAAAGTTCAACCGCAACGCCGCGACCGTCGACATTGAGGAGGCCTACAAGACCTTTGACGAGGCAAGCGAGGGACCTGAGGGTGGGGACTACAACAAATCCAGCCCCTTCAAGTCTGCGCCCGATTCCAGCGACGAGTACAAGCTGCTGCCGCCCAAGGTGCCCGTGACGCTCAACAATGCGCCGCGCGTCGACATGCGCCTGCCCGAGTCGCTGATCAACGAGGGCAAGATTGCGCGCATCCTGTACGCCGCCGGCCTCGCCGGCAGCGTGTCTGAGGGCAACCGCATTGCCGTGCAAAAGGGCGCCTATGTCGGTGCTGCACCTGGCCAAAAGGCGCACGAGAACAAGGGCATGAACCTGATCAACCTCGACTTCACGCCCGTGCACCTCTGGTACCCCAAGGATACCCAGAACTTTATCATCAACGGCAAGTACCTGGTGCTACGCAAGGGCAAGCACAATGTGCGTATCATCGAGGTTGTCAGCGATGAGCAGTGGAAGGCCATGGGCAAGACGTACCCGGGCCAGCCGTTCACGGGCAAGATCCGCAAGATGCGGGCCGAGCTGCACGAGCTCAAGGATCTCCAGGCGACTCGAGACGAGCTTATTGCCGAGATGAAGAAGTCAGGCGAGGACGTGCCGTCGGCCACCAGAGGCACAGGTATCATCTTCCCTAAGAAGAACCCCAAGCTTACTAAGCTCAAGAAGGAGATTGACGAGGTCAAAGACAAGATGCGGACGGCCGGCCTGCCAGAGGAAGCACTCCGGAACCCTGCCAAGACGCTGGCCAACAATCCCGAGGAGGCCGACGAGGAAGATGAGTCGAAGTAGTCCCCCAAGTCAAAAAGTCAAAAAGTCAAAAAGTCAAAAAGCCAAAAGTCAAAAGTTTCAAAAGAAAGGACAGCACCAAGGAAGGTGCTTATCATTGTACAATAGAAAGTGCATTTGTAAAACAGCGTGTATAGCATATAGAACTACCCCATCTACCACCAAACAAGATCCAGATATCAATGGTTTACAATAAAGACTGGCAAAATAGTCAACTGGTAAAATAGTCAAGTGAGAACAAAAACACAGTAAGCCCAAAAGAAAAAACATAAAAAACTATCTGTACATGATCTTGAGATCGCCCATGGGCACGGGCATCCGTTTCAGCCGGTCGACGAGCTCACCTTCGGTCATGTTGTGCTCCGTCATGATCTGGTCAAAGTGGTGCTGGCCGTCCGTGTACTTTTGCAGTGGATCTTTGCTCGACGTGCGCAGGCCGTCCTGGTGCTGCTCACGGAGGCCGTCGGTGTCTTCGTGGTGCCGGGCATCCGGTGCCGACACGCCAGTGGCCAGCGACGCCACATACTGCTTGGACACCACATACTTGTGCACACGATACAGGCAGCCCTTGATGACGCCAAACTGCACAAGGCGGCGCACATCAACGTACCGCAGGACATCAAAGCCAGCGTCCGAGTGGCCCTTGAGCCACTCAGTGATAGTGCGGCCGACGCAGAAGCTCGTCATGAGCCGGATAAGATCAAAATTGCTGACCCGCGTCGGCCGGCCGTGCGGCGACGAAGACGAGTCTGAGAAATCGCTGCTGTCATCGTCATCGTCACTATCGTCTCTAGTGTCTGCCTCGTCATCAGAAGCGTGACTGGCAGCCCGGGATCCTGTGCGTTTGCTGCTGCTGCTGCCGCTCTTGCTCTTCTCTTTGGAGGACGCTGATTTAGATTTCCGCCTTGGCCGTGGTGACTTTTTCTTGGATGGTGATTTCGTGCCGCTGGATTTTGTGCTAGGAGGTGTCTTGGCGCCGTCTGCACCATCGGGGGCATCATCGTTCTGACGCCCCAGACACACATAGCGTGCACATTCGTCGACGATGCCTCCCACATTGGCGACGAAGTCGTGAATGCCAGGCCGCGGTGCATAGCATGACCCAAAAAAGAAGATGTCAAGCAGCAGAATCGTGTCATAGTACAGGAGATGGCGCAGCGCCGAGCGGCACAGCTCCATAGAGATGTCTGCCTCGAACGCAATGCGACGTACATCCGAGACGCCGTCCATGTGGGCAATGACGCGCTGCAGGGTCAAGTCCCACGACGGATCGACCGTTTCGGACAACCGCATCTTGGGCACGGGCACATGCCAGCCCTCGACGGCGGGCGGATTGGGGTGGATGGGGAAGAGTTTCATGTTGATTGTGTTTGCATCGTCGACGGGGATCATGCACTCGCCGTAGAGGTTGAGATCCTCCTTGATGATCTCGAGCAGGCTTTGGATGGAACGCCGATGATATGGGCTGTGGCCATTGTGGTCGGTCATTGTAATGGCAGCAGCGGCTGTCGTGAACCCATAGCTTTGCTGTTGCTGGTTGGCATTGCCTATGCTCGCAGTGCGGCTGTTGTTCCCGCTTCCTTGTGATTGTAATTGGCCCTGCGGACCCAGTGTAGGCGACTGCGACACAATCCGACGTCGATCTAGGATGCCGCCAATGCTAGTGAGCGCAGCCGTGTTGCCCATAGCGCCGGCCATGGCATGTGGCAGAGGGCTGTCGACGGGGGCATGTGTCTCCGTGCTGGCCGGTGCAGTTGTAGTAACGCCGCCCGCTGCGAGCACCTCACCAATCCCACCTCCGCCGGGCGGGCCCTTTTCGCGCTGTGCCCGCTGCTCTTCGCGGCTGAGAAACTCGTTTTGCTTCTCCATCTCGGCAAACGTCGTTGCGAGGCGGCGCACGACACGTTCGTATGGTCCTTGGTCATCGGTGGCGGCGTCGACGACAATGCCAAAGTTGAAGATGAACTCGTTCCGGTCGTACTTGGAGTCACGAATGGCCACGGGCAGCCCCAGCACGGCATACCTTCCTGAAGGATCGCGAGATGCCAGATAGCAGTTGAAAAAGGCCGGCCGCGGGATGACGTACTCGGACATGACGTCAAAGTCAAAGAGGGGCTTGTTGATCGCCGAGCGGCGCAGGACGGACGACGACGATGTGCTGGCGGCCGTTCCGAGAAGCGCCGACGCCGAGGCAGCGGCTGCGCGAGACCGTTTTGTGGCAGACGACGATGCAGAGCGCGCCGAATGCGCAGCATCTGATCCGGCGCCCGAGTCGCTATCGGATGGCGCTATATCGGAGTCTACCTTGTAAACCTTGCGCATGCGCTTGTTGCGCGTGGCTTTGATATCCAGGGCATCAGTGTCCGAGTCTGATTCCGTTTCAGCTGTGTCACCGCCGACTACGTGCTCGTCTTGGCCGCCCTCGTCGCCGCCGCCCCAATGAGCGGGGTGGTCAAAGTCGTCATTGTCGCTCTCGTCGGCCACAGCTACGGGAACTATGCATCCCGGGGGGCTCTGAGCGACAATCTTGGTTCCTTAAATGTCAGTTGTCAGTGGCCGTGTCATGGACTAAGGTATACGATGCGAGGCGAAGGCGAGGCTGGTGTGAACATACCCTCCTGCGGCAGGAAACGCGCATAGAAGATGCCGTGGATAGGCATTCTCTTTCGATCAAAGGGATTGCTTTATGCTGTTATGAGACTGAGGCTTCCATAATTCGAGACTGAGGCAAGTGGAGCAAAACACAAAGGCCGCGCGGGTCATTAAAAGCACGAGTGTCGTTGAAGTGGCATGAAACTAGATGCCGAATGAAGTTGGAGCTATCAAGTTGTGCTTATCTAATCGGTGACTACCCGATGCAGTGCAATTAGCGCCACCGCAAGAAATCGGCAGTTGCACCTGCATCTATTCCAGACTTGAAATAAATACACTGTGCATAGGCGGCCATCATCACACGGCTCGCTTACCCAATTATTTGTGCATTTGTGCGATCTTTTCAGATTCGATAATTGATATCAAATAATTCAAGTGATATAGTATAATAAAAAAAGCAAACACTAAACTGATAATGACTTCACGTTAAAGTCTCGAAAAATGACGAAATATGCTCGCAGCGTCGTAAAATATAGAACATCAGAACAGATCATCTCCATGCAGCGCATCCTGGCAAAGGTCGGCAGTTATTGCAGAATGGGCCACTTCAATCACCGAGCAGGTGCTGAATGGCACCTTGTACACTACCACCAGTGCGACGCAGTGCTGCAACGTTCTGGTCAAAGTCATAGAAGCCCATATCGTTGAGTTGGCGCAACTGGTCGGCATACATCTCCTCGGGCGGCCGAGTGTCGGCGGGCGCAGCAGGGGCAGCCGCAGCGCCAAAGGGGTTGAAGCCGCCAGCACCACCAGCACCGCCAGCACCGCCAAACATCTGCTGCATCTGCTGCATCATCTCGGGCGTAATCTGGGGCATGCCGCCACCACCGAACAGTGATCCGAAGGGGTTGGCAGCGGCACCAGCGCCGGCTGCACCAGTTTCGCCAGCAGCACCAGTAGCGCCAGCAGCACCAGCAGCGCCAGCAGCGCCAGTAGCGCCAGCACCGGGCATGCCAAACATGGCAAAGGGATTGGCGCCTGCGCCCTCACCACCGAACATGGCAGGGTTGAAGCCGGCAAACGGGTTGGCTGCAGCACCACCGGCGGCGCCAGTGCTGGGAGTGGCCCCGACAGCCGGAGAAGCAGCAGCGCCTTCGGGAGTAGTATCGGTGGCACCGGGTGCGGGGAAAGCCGAGGCAGCACCAGGGCCACCAGCACCGCCCATGGAGCGGCGCATGCGGGTCATCATGCGCATGTACTCGGGGTCGGTCATCATCTGGCGGAACATGGGCGACTGGATGAGCTCGCGGGCATTCGGGGTGTTGCGCAGCATGGGGTTGCTCTCGATAAGGAAGTCGACAAATTGCGGATTGTTGAGCGTCTCACGGATGCTGGCAGCAACGGCGGGGTTGGCCATCATCTCAGCCATGTGGTCCTCGGAGGGAAGGGCCATCTGTTTTGTTAGCAAGACGGCGCTTCAATAGATGATCAAACATTACTATAAGAAAAGAAACAATAGACAATAGACTTACACCACCATCCGGACCAAAGATATCCATGTTGGGGAGGGGTACATGGCCGGCAAAGCGGGCACCTGTAAGGCCGGCTAGAATGTTGTTGGCGGGCGTTCCGGCGGCCATGTTGGTAGGAATGGCCGGGGTGGCACCACCGGCAGAGGAAGCAGCTGCAGAAGCAGCACCGGTTCCAGAGGTAGCGCTAGCAGCAGCGCCGGCGGTGTGGTTGCTGGCAGCGCTCTTGACAAGGTGGATGGTGTTGTTGGGCTTGATCTTGTAGGTGGCGAGGGTGTCGTCGTTCTTCATGACGCGGCCCGAGTAGATGAGACGCTGGCGCTCGACGGGGATGTTCTCAAAGTCGCCGCCAGCGAGCTTGGTCTTGAGCTCGAGCACGGTGGCAGACTCGGCCATGGTGACAGAGTGCATGCCATCGCCCGAGGTCTTGACCCGGAACGAGATTTGGGGGTCCTCGTCGGTCATGATGGCGGTTGTTGGGAATTGTTGAGCGTTAGACTCGGAATGTGGCGATTACAGTGACGAAGGGGTGATGGCGCGGATGCGGGGTTCGCTGTGACAAGCACAGACCGATAAGAAAGCCGGGCTCAAGCGACGAAGAAAATAAGACGGTGATGTGAAGCCGTCGTGAGAACAAGACGAAAAGGAGGAGGGCGGAGGCGGAGGGCGGAGGCGGAGGGCGGGAAAAAGACAAAGGGAAAGAGAGAAAGAGAAGGCGAAGAAGGAGCAGGGGAGAGAGAATACGACCAGAAAGGCAGGAGCCAGATCACGACGGGCAGGAGCACGAGCTATCTATCAGACTGCGGGTTCGCTGAGGAAGCTTGGGGGTTCTAATATTAGTGGGTTTGTCAGGTAGTGGACCAAAGTTGCTAGTGCTGTTCCGCAATACTGCTAGTCTCTAGTATGGTGGCGGCTTGGTGGAAGGAGCGAAAGAAGCCCAACGAATGGAGTGGAAGGTGCGACTGGTCATGCTGCTGGTGTTGGTTGGTTGGCCAGGCTGTTGCTGTGGTTCGCCGTGCGTGACTGTCATTGTCACAGTGGTGCATTGGCCACTACGCTAGCCGCGAGCAAAGCAGGCCAGCCATGAGGCTGGAGGCTACAGGCCGCCTCGCTGTACTTAGTGAATACATACTAAGATACAGTACATACTGTAAACGGAGACAGCAGGACCCGCTGTCGCCTGGCCGGAGAGATATCGCAGACTTGGCTTTGGAGATGCCTCTTCTGATGGTATATTTGGTATTGGCATTAATACTAGCGAAAGATGAGCATGAAAGTAGGGTAAAATGCGCAGAAAAATACAGAGAGAATGAAATAGTTAAAAATCAACACGAAAAAGAAAGCAGACGCCCAAAAGAAATAAACCGTACCGTCCGACCGTGCAACAAGCTAAACATAAAACATGACCTCGGAGAGATAAGGAAAAGAGACAAACACAAATGAAACGAAAAAATTAAAGCTTCACAAGGCTAGTTCTGCTGCTTCTCGTACGCCTGGAGCACATCGTTACCCCCCTTGATGTTGCGCTTCGGCTCCCATGTGTTGTCGCTCGACGAGTAGCCCTGCCATTTGACATAGTATTCGACGGCCGCCGTGATCGGGTGGGAGCGGTGCTCGATAATCGACTCGACGACGTACTCGCCCTTCTTGGGCGTCGGCTTGGGCTTGAGCGCTGATCCGGCAGGCCGGCCGCGTTTGCCGGGCGTGGCTGTAGGTGTAGCGGCTACCGATGCTGGGGGTCTGCCGCGCTTCTTGGGGGTTGCGGTAGTAGCCGCGGAGCCAGCAGGCCTGCCACGCTTCTTGGGGGATGCAGCGTTGGCGGCTGCCGACGCAGAGCCGGCAGGCCGACCGCGCTTCTTGGGCGATACAGCAGCTTCGGCGGCAGCGGCATCAGCCTTGGGCGGGCGACCTCTCTTCTTGGGGGCATCTACACCAGCGGCTGCAGCAGCATCGGCCTTGGATGGACGGCCGCGCTTCTTCGGCGCATCGGCAGCAGTAGCAGTAGCAGTAGCAGTAGCAGTAGCAGTAGCAGTAGCAGTAGCAGTAGCAGAAGCAGAAGCAGAAGCAGCAGTTTTGGAAGGACGGCCGCTCTTGGGCGCAGCCACCGATGCTTCAGCCTCTGCCTTGGTAGGCCGCCCGCGCTTCTTGCCAGACGCAGTGAGAGTGGCAGTCTTGGGAGGACGGCCCTTCTTCTTGGGTGCAGGCTCTTTAACCTTGGGCGCTGCAGGCACTGGCAGAGGATTGGCAATTCTGTAGGCTTGCAGTGCAGCCTGGCGGCCGGTGAGGGGACGGTCCTTGATAGGGCCCTCAGCGCGCGTCTTAGTTGCTGCTTTGCCAGGTGGACGGCCACGGCGCGCGCCCGAGGCTGTCAATGAGGGCTTGGCCGGGGTCGTGGCCGCCGATTTGGCTGCAGTCTTGCCCATGGAAGGACGGCCTCTCTTCTTGCCGGGGGTTGCCTTTGTGGCCGAGGGGATAACTGCAGGAATGTCATCCTCTTCGTCGTTTGACATTTCTTCCTCCACCGGGTCGGCGAGCGCTGCCTTGATGGCCTCGTCGTCCTGAGTGGCTAGTGATTCAGCCACGGGTAAAGGCGTGTCTGTCTCCTTCTCTGTGTCCTTTTCCGCGGATGCTGCCTTGGCCGCGCGGCCGCGCTTCGTAATGGCGGGCGTCTCGATCTCAGCGGGCTCCTCGGTAGCCTTGCGCTTGGCTGTGCGTGGCGTGCGCGCGGTCGACTTTGTTGAAGGTGTGGGGGGGACGGATGCGCGCTTGGTGTCGCGTTTTCTTCCTGGTGGCGCGTCGGCCGCCAGCTTGTCTGCTTCATCTGTTTTGTCGCCCGGGGTGGGTGTGGGTGTTTTCGCCTTCGGCTTGACCGCACTGCTCAAAAGGTCGCTGACAATCAAGCTTGAGGCAAAGTCGGCCTCGTCAGGGGTCTCATTGTCGCCGCCAAGGCGCACAACCGTCGGCGCTGTCGCCTCATTGCTGGCGGCCGACGCGTCGGGCTCGTCGAAAGAAGGAGGCATAACGGGACTGGTGGGTTAGTAAACTCGTATTGTGCGCATGCAGGGACGATCAAAAGACAGATAGACAAGCAATTAGAACTGCAATATCGAATGCGCCGTTGAATGCGCAGCTGTGGTTGCGTCCCGCTCGTTTCTGTATTCGAGCTGAAGAAAAAGTGAGAAACCGCAATGTTGACTCCACTAGAAGCCACCAAGTGCGGCGACACTTTGGAGCGCATCCCAATCATTCGAGATGTCCTTTCCGACAAACAAACAAAACTATGCCCGATAAATGAAAACAAAGACTTACGTCTCGTCGACAGTCGGCGCTTCGTGCGCGGCGGTTGAGCGTCCGAAAAAGAGGCTCGTCGATGACGAAAAGAGCGAATCCATATCGCGTCCTGTATATCCAACAGGAAAGAGATGACACGAGGGCGATTTAGATGTGCTGGTGGTAATGAACTTAAAATACCGGGAGTATTATATATCTCGGGTGTCGACTCTTTGCTTTAAGGATCGCGACAGTTCCTTATCGATATACGGGAATAGGAAGTGGGCGTAGACGGCGGCGATGCGTGCACCTGCTGTTGCAGACTACAATACCACATGGGTCTGCCCAAACGGGAATGGCGACAATAACAATGGCGTGAATCACTAGTAACGCGTCGCATCGTTATCGTATGCACGTGACTTGACTTACATGCCAGATGACAAAGCAGCCAGCGTCAGTTGGAGGTAATGGGACATACGTAGATTCAGCGATTAGAGAATGCAAAATGGTAAATGTCTTGGCTGTCACGGTGTCGGAACTTGAACTGCGTGCGCCTCATGGACAGAGACTATAATAGACCATAGATCATAATATGTGCAGTAAATAAGCTAAAAAGTCGGGCTGCATGCTGGCAGCTAAGAACACTATAGTATCAAGCCATATTTCGGCACTAATTACAGTCCATTTAGTTTTGTAGCTACCCCAGTTTGCGGGGAAAGCTATGTATTGCTAGTGGATCGACCTCGGCAATGCGCCTGGGCTTTCGGGGTGATGATGCCCGTCGATGCACACCCAGTCTTGAGACGCTGGCTGCTCGTCTGGATTTGAAAAGCTTCCCATCTATTCATCTCGACCGAGCCACCGCCTCCAATAGTCAGAAAACACATTCAGTCGCCATGAAGGGCATTCAAGTAGCCAAATACGTCAAGGTAAGCTCGCCATCTCGTCGCCATCACGTGCATCATCGCGGTCGACTTCAGAAGAATGATATACTGACAGCCCAGGGACCTGACGACCTAACCGTCACGTCCATCCCAGATCCTAGCCCCAGCCCGGACCAGTACCTCGTCGCTGTCCATGCCGCCGCCGCCAACTTCTTTGACATTCTCCAGATCCAGGGGAAGTACCAGAACCAGCCTCGTAAGACATCTCACTTTCTGCTCTACTGAAAAGATAAGGGGCTAACTGCAAAAGCCTTTCCGTGGGTTGCCGGTGCCGAGTTTGCCGGAGTCGTCATCTCTGTGCCCTCCAGCTCCGTCGTGCGCCCGCGCTTTGCCGTCGGTGACCGCGTCTTTGGTGCCAGCCAGGGCGCCTTTGCCACCAAGGTCTGTGCCACCGAGGCCCAGCTGCAGCCCGTGCCGCCCGGCTGGTCGTTTGTCGAGGCCGGTGGCCTGTTTGTCACTGCGCCCACAAGCTATGCCGCTCTTGTCACGCGCGCCAATATCAAGCGCGGCGACACCGTGCTTGTCCACGCCGCCGCCGGTGGTGTCGGTCTAGCAGCTGTCCAGAGTATGTGTTTTTAGTCTGCCTGTCTCACCATCTATGTATATACTGTACTAACAACAAACAGTCGCCAAAGCATTTGGTGCGACAGTGATTGCGACGGCCGGTACCGACGACAAGCTGGCCGTCGCCAAGGCGTTTGGCGCCGACCATGGCGTCAACTACAAGACCAACCCCGACTGGCCGGCCGCTGTCAAGAAGCTGACTCCGGGCGGCCGCGGTGCCGATATCGTCTACGACCCCGTCGGCATGGTTGACAAGAGCACAAAGTGCACGGCCTGGAACGGCCGCATTCTAGTCGTTGGCTTTGCGGCCGGCAGCATCGAGAAGCTCGCAATGAACAAGGTGCTCCTGAAAAACATTAGCATCGTCGGCATCCACTGGGGCGCCTACTCGATCAACGAGAGCGACCGCATCCCTCTCGTCTGGGAGGGTATCCGGCAGCTCATCGAGCGCGGCGCTTACCGGCCGACTGTATTTGTCGACAGCAAAAACCCTCTGCGGTTTATTGGCCTAGACCGCATCCCGAGTACGCTCAAGGCACTCGGTGGACGGGAGACCTGGGGCAAGGTCGTCGTCGAAATACCCCAAGAAGCAGAAAGCAAGCTGTAGATCGATATAAACATATATCAGGCTCCCTCGATCTAGATTGTCATAGTTGTCATAGAGTTTGACATAGTTTGTCTTGGGAAATAGGATACTATATTATCAAATAATCGTGGCTTCGTGGTAAAACAGCAACGCTCGCATTCCCGATGCACCGATAGTCAATCACCCAATCACTCGGCAGGGATCGCGTCTGTCAGAAAACGGAACCCTGCAAGCACTTCGCGGTCGACATTGACGGTCCAGTTCGCCTCAAAAGCCTCCTCGCCGCCTGCGCGCGCCACAAGGTCCTGCAGCCGCAGCTTGATAAAGTCGTAAGTAATCTCCGTGTGCAGCGGGTCCCTGCCATAAAACACGCTTTCGGCCGTCATCAGCGGCGTGTCGTACTCGGTCGGCGGCGGCGGCCCTTCCGCCCACAGGAAATAGTCGGGCTTGGTCGAATGGCCCTGTGCATCCAGCACCGAGCTTGTCCACATGCTGAAGTAATCCTGCAGCTGGCCCAGCACCAGCTCCTGGAAGTTGTGCCTGTCCGGGCCTAGCTCGCACAGCCGCGTCAGCGCCAGGCATGCGACCTTGTGGTACTCGGGGTTGCCCATGTTATCAAAAGAGCCAAACCATTCCGAGGACAGCCATGACCATGCCGACGACAGCTTGTCTGCTCCTGTCAGCGACGCCAGCATATCGACAAACGTGCCCGGGTCGGCCAGGGCGATGCGGCTCAGAATCAAGATGTACTCGACCTGCGTTGTTGACTTGAGCTGTACGGGCTTGGCATTAGGGCCTGTCGACTGGTGCGCCTCCCACACGCCATGCAGCCGCTCTAGCATGCGCGGCACAAGTCCAATGTCCAGAAGGTCACGCACCACCATGGCTAGACCCTGGGTACCGCCCAGGCGATGCGCCGCCGTGATGAGTTTCTGGATGTTTGTCGCTGCGTCCTTGACCAGCTCCCACTTCTTCGACTCCATCACGCCCGCAAGAGCGTCCAGCATCTGCCGGCGGTACTCATCCGATAAGACAGTCTCTGGTGACAGCACAATAAACGCCCCAGTAATGTTGAGACTCGTCTGCGCCGTGTTCGAGTCATATGTGAGCATGTTCAGTACGAGTGGGATCATACTGGTAAGAGCGCCGGTCAGCGGTGTCGCCGACTGGCACATGACACTGTACCACAATTCGGTGGCCTCTTCAAACAGGAACTGGTGTACCGACGAGTTGGGGTTCATGGCGTCGGCAATCAGGGGAAACGTCACTTCGTGGTATCTCTGCGACCCAGAACCCAGTGCCATGATCAGCGTCGACAGGATGGACAGCACCGACTGCTTGATCATGTAGACGTCTGCCGCCTCCGACGCCCAGATGCTGGGCAGAGCATTCATTACACCATCACTAAACTGGTTGGCAATGGTTTCGAGCCGCTGGATAAAAGTCCGCATCGTGTCGAGCACGGCCAGCTTGGTCTCGTCGTTCTCCACTGCCTGCAGCAGGTCGATCAAGGCAACAAAAACAACGGCTGCGTACGGTTCAAAGCCTGCCGCCCGGAACTGATAGTCGTCGACAGTCAGCTTGAGGCTGCGTGCAGCCGTGAGCCGTACAACCTCGTCGTTGGCTGGGTCTTCTTTATTAAGAAGGTGCGCATAGATCTTGTACTCCATCTGCTGTCTGTCGTCGGACAGCTCATAAAAGGACCAAGAGCCCAGCAAAATAGCCACCCGCCGGCGCAGGATCTTGGCCAAGTGTCCGTCAAACTGTGCGTCTTTGACGAGCGTTGATTCGAGAAAGGCGCCGTAGTCAAACGCACGGTCAATGGCAGAGGCCGAGTTGCACATGGCAGTGTAGACGGCCTCCTTGGTCAGCAGATCCGCATTGTCGCCCATAGCTTGCTGGAAATAGCTGAGCAAAGGCTCAGCCAGCAATCTTTTGTAGTGGATGAGCAAACTCAAAAACACCCGCTCGGCGCATGGCCGCACCTGCCACTCCCACGCAGCACCAGACTCGCTCTGCAGCATCTCCCAGTCCTCGGGGTCCTCTTCCCATGCCTCGAGATCGGATTCACGGAACCGGAACAGCTTGGTGATAATCACATGGACGATTTGCAGTACAAACTCGTCGTTGAACAGATCTGCCTTGATTCTTGCCACGCCCTCGTTCTGCTCCTTTTGAGCCTCGGGGCTACGGTACTTGAATGTCTGCAGGGGCTGTGTGATAATTTGAATACAGCTCTTGACCAGCAGCAGACCGCGAAGAGCCAGCCGTTCAACAAGTGGTCCTTCCACCTTGCCAGATTTAGACTCGCCCCCGCCAGACGAGTTTTGCCGCAGACCACCCGAGCTTGAGTAGACTTCGGCAAAGTTGGCAACCAGGCCCCAGTATCCACGCACAAGAGGCACGGAGTTGGGCAGGGCAGCAAAGCTAGCCGGGTGTGATTCGCTCATGTCAATATGGAGCTTGGCAAGCTTAAGCAGGTGCTTGCCAACAATTTCAGTGGCCGCGCCGCTGCCATTGCTACCATTTTCGGCCTCGCTGCGGCCCTGACTGTTAATGTAGCCGAGAAACTGCTCAAAATGCGTCTGCGAAATAGACCAAAAGTCCTGCACGAGTTTTGACCGGTGCGGGTGCTCGAAACCGCTGATGATAAGGTGCCGCAGCACTTTGAGTGCAAGCAGACTGTTTTCTGTGGCGTATTCCATGGCTGGTGCTGCCGACGAAGCGTCATTGCCGCTCGTCAGAAACTCCATCCAGGCAGTCGTGTTTGCCGTGTAGACCTCTGCCAGCAAGAAGCTCAGCTCTTCGGCCACATGCTGGAGAGCCGTCTGCGACTTCCGGAGTCGTGCACTACCGAGCTCCTTGATGACGCGGAGCAGCACGAGCAGCGCGCCCCGTAGCCTCGCCGGGCTTGAGTCCTTGACCGTGCGCAACAGGGTGATGATATCAGGCACGGCCTCGGGCCACTCTTGCGGGTAGTCGATGCGCACGATTTTGGAAGTGGCGAGGGCGTTGTGCAGGGCCAGTGTGCGGTTCTCTTCGTCGACAGTGCCCTGGAGCAACCGTGACCGAATCAGGGCCTTTTCCTCGGCAGGCAAGCGGGCATGGGAGCGCACCGAGCTGCGCCAGAACTTGTCGATGCCATTCTTAAGAAGGATAATGGCGAGGAAGCGAACTTCGTAGGAGAAGGACTTGTCGAGGAAGACGGACTGCAGAAGGGAAAAGTAGTTTTGGTGTGTCTGCCACTCGTCTAGCTGCTGTGATGCAGCCTGCCGCTGGCTGTGGTCGCTCGAGTTGCCGGCCTGCAGTGCCTTGCAGAGGTCGCTGGCATTGAGGGGGATGGCTGCGCCAGGTACCTCGATGGCGAAGCTCATAATAGGTGAAGCAGTTGTGTCGACTGTGCCAGTTGTCTTTGAATGGGTGAGTAGAGATTGAACAGTATCGGTAAAAATAAATGTGTGAGTGTGTGTCGTTCTTCTAGTCGTGGCTGCGGGCTTCTTGGCGGGATTGGTAGGTCGTGGAATCGTGAAGTCATGAAGTCGTGAAGCTCAACGTTGGCCTGGCCGTTTGGCGCGGGGTGAAATTTAACGATACGTGCATACTAGGCAGGTGCCCCATAATGAAGTTTGTTGGGGTGTCTGTCGCCCTTTCCTGTGCCTGAGCTGGCGGGCGGCACGTAGTGGGGCGGCTAGCGCCTGAGGAAGTAGTGGTGTGATTAGGCAACTTGTGTGACAGAGGCGTAAACCCACGACAACCGTGTAAGTGAGGTGTGTAGGGAAGGAGCGACCCAGAACACCACCATCAACATTTACAGTCGTGGCTAAGTTTAATCAATTAAATAAATAGTATAATTACATCCTCGTCGATGTGTCGGGGTAAATGGAATAAAAAAATGATAACCCGATCCAAAAGCCACGTGCAACGGCAATCCTGCCTATCGATGGTCCCAGTCCGTTCCGTAACGCCATATCATGAAGAAAATCAGCAGCCTTTCTCGTTTGCCTCGTCAACCTCGTCTTCCTTGCCGTTGTCCTCCTCGTCACTCTCCTCCCAGCGCCTAATTCGCCTATTCATGCTCGCGCCATTGCTTCGACAGTGGGCTGGCAATCTTGGGCGCAAACTGCAGGCTCTTGCGCCGTGCCGCCATCAACCGCATCAGCACACCCTGGTCCTTCTCGCGCGCCAAGATGCCTGCGCCCAGCTCATTGTATGACACTGCACGCTGCTTAGGTGGGCATGTGCGAGTAATCAGAGGTGCCTGGTTGTCGAACCCAACAGAGCTTATCGTCGTGTCGTCGTCGTCACCGCCGTAGTAGCTGCCGGCTTCGCTACCGTATGGTGTCGACGGCGATACATTGGCTGCATAGCGTGCAATCGCCTCGGGTGCCGGCGTCTTGGGCACGGGAGTCAGTGTCCAGTCTGGCTCGCCATATCCGTCGGCTTCCTCGTCATTGTCTCCGTCTCCGTTGCTGCGCTCGTCCTCTGGTGTCCGGACCCAAAGAGCACTATCACGGCGGTTCATCGGTGTAGCAGGGACTGTGCGACATTCACGCGCAGACACGGACGCGTTGGTCAGGGTCTGCTTGGGCGGCGTCTTGAGCTCCATGCCGTTCATCTTGGCAAATGCCTGCGGCTCCATAGTCTTGCGGCGGCCGCCACCGCCACCTACACGGGGCATGGCTAGAGTCTCGACATGGTACGGGGCCTCTCCCAGCCACTCATTTTCTCTCTCACAATCCAGCACCCAGCTCACACCGACGCACTGCACAACACCATTGCTGTCGCGAACCTTTTCAAGAGTCCGCTTGCTGCCGTCCTTAAACACGACATGGGTGATGCCGGGCTTGGTCTTGTCAGACTCAGACGGGTTCCATGACCACCTCTTGACACACTGCGCGCCCATCTGGGACAGCAGCTCAATAAAGATGGCACTGGCGTCTGCACCCTCGCTAGTGAAAACATCCACAAAGACGACGGCACCGCGCAGAAGAGCAGGGTCCAGATCGCGACGGGGCGTGCGGGCAGGCGTGCCTACATTCGACCAAGTCACAGGCTCAGACTTGACGGGCGTCACAGGTCCAGAAACCAACACAATAGGAATGTTGACCTCGATAGGGTCATTGTTGTTGCTGCCAGCGCCGTCCTCGCTCTCGGTAGCTGTCTCGAACGACCCAGGGCCCAGAGACTTACGGCGGCTCTTACGCCGACTATCACGAAGACTCTCTCTCCGGCTCTCGCGCCGACGGCCATCCTTCTTGGTCGGCGAGTAGGAAATCACAGTCGCACTCCGTGTGAGGCCACCATTTCCGCTCTGCTTGCTAGGGCTGGGGGTAGTTGCGGGGCTCCTGCCAGCGGGGCTGCTGTTGTTGGCCGTGTTGAAGCCGCCCAGGCTGATGCTGGAACGGCGGCGGGATGCCGGAAGGCGAGGAGCACCGAGACTGCGACGACGGAGACGAGCAGGCTCTGGCGTCGAGTCGTCGGCGGGCTTGAGAGGGACCTTGGAAACAGTATGGAATGTGCGAACCATGGTGCGCTGAGGTGTAGTTGGAGGAACGCCGGGCGAGACTCTTGCGTCATTTTCAGAAAGCAGGGCAGGGTCAATGGGGATGGCGTTTTCGTCGCCGTACTCCTGGCTAGCCTCTGACATGGCATCGTCTGCAACTTCAGGCACACCGAGCATGTCGTCAAGTTCAGCAGGTTCCATGAGAGACATTTCGTTAGCCTCTTGGGCCAGGTCCAGGTCTTCCATGGTGACAGCAACGTCGTCGTCAAACTCGGGCTCTACAATCCCGTTGTCAACAAAGATATTGTCCATCAAGTCCGCATCCTCGTCGGCAGTCTGCGCAGTAGATTCGGGGTTTGTCTCGTCGGCGTTTTCTGCTTTATCTGCTTCATCTTCAGCCTCCGCCTCAAGCTCGGCATCAACCTCAACCTCAATCTCGACGTCGGTATCGTCGTCCTCGGGCTGCTCGCCCTCGACGACTTCATCTTCAGTCTTGTCAACATCCTCCTCGTCAGCCTCGTCAACCTCAAGCTCAGCCTCTTCGACCTCAGCCTTGTAAACGAAAGCAGGCGTTGGGGTGGCCATCTTGGTGGGACTGCTCGCCTTCCAGCCGTTTAGCTGGTTAGCAAGAGGCGTGAAGCCAAATGAAGCTGCCATACTGCGCTTGGCTGTGCTCTGGCCACCAAGGCTAGCACGAGTGACTCTGGACGAGGGGGTCCGAGAGCCCAGCCCTTTCTTAATGGCGCAAGGTGTGCCAAGCGTGTTGTTCTGGACGATTGGCAGACGCGTCGTAGGCTCGTCGTCGGATTCCATGCCATCGTCCATGTCGAGGTCCTTGGCACGAAGGCCGAACATGCCAGAAGGAGCAGCCGGGAAGGCCATGGCCGGCTTAGGAGGTGACATGGCGACAAGGGCTGTCGCGGCGTCGAGAACAGACTCGTCTACATCCATTGCTTGTGCGTGCTCGACAGGTCTGGTAACATTGTCGTCTAGGGCGATAGTTTCAATCTCCTCGCTTGCCTTCTTCATTGCCTCTTCCATTGCCTCGTCAGTTGCCTCTTCGGCTGCCTCGTCTTCGGTTGCGTGCTCATCAACTTCAGCAGTGTCCATTCTTTCAGTGTCGGCCTCGGCCTCGACGTTGACATCTACATCAGCCTCGGCCTCGACCTTGGCTTGCTCCTGCTCAATGATACGAGCAGGTGAAGCAGATGGGCGGTTTGTGAAAAGGCGGCGGCGCGTAGGCGAGTCAGAAATTGCAGAAGCAGAAGCAGCCTCGGAAGCCATCTCGCTCAGCATCTGGGTGAGAGACTCGGTCCTTTCGTCGACGCCCATATCCTCGTCGTCGTCAGAGACATCAGCCTCGTCAGCTTCATCAGCGTCCTCCATTTCCTCCTCGGTCTCGTCGTCGTCCTCAGTCATGGCCTCATGAGACTCAGGAACGGCAGGTACGGAAGCAACTTCAGGAGATGGGGCGAGAGCAGGAGTTTTTTCTGCCAGGGTGGGCAGCTTTAGTTCGGGGCGCTGGAGCATAATGGCAGCTTTCTTGGGCGAAGAGGGACGCTTGGCTGGCGATTGTAGGAGCGACATCTTCAGGGGAGAGCAGAGTGTGTCGTTGGAGCCGTTTGCAGTGCTGCCCTTGGAGGAGACAGCAAAGCGCTTGGCAGGAGAGAACAAGACGGAGCCGGTGTGGTTGTTGGTAGCAGCATTGGCCTGGCCCTTGGCAGTCGGTGCCATTGCTGATTCATGAGGGACGAGGCCATCGAGGCGACGTGCTGGCGAGGCCACGATGCCTCCTTTGGCGGGCGACTGCAGGCGACGGGCAGGGCTAGCAAGCAGGCCAACTCCGTTGAAGTCGGGGGCCGGGAGAGATGCAAGGTTGGTGGAGATGTCGCGTGAAGACGACTCCAGGTCCAGGTCGAGGCCGGCCTTGGGGAGGATCTTCACAGCGGCAGGTGTTGAGCCAGCATGCACTGGCGGCTTAATGGGGCTGCGCTCAAAGGGCTTGAGATGGTAGTCGTCGTTGGTGCCCAGCTCATCCTCGGACTCGACCTCATAGTCGCGAGCCATGCGGATCTGTGTGACCTTCTTAGGGCTGAGGGGGGCATTGGCCTTGTCGGACAGCGTTGCGGTGGACGAGGCCGACTTGGGACGTGTGGTTGTGGTCGATGCGGCGGCGGCACCACGACGAACGGGCTTCGACTTGAGGCCGGCAGATGAAGCAGGAGCTGTCTCTGTGGCTGCGGCCTTGGTAGGCACTTTGGAGGGCGCCTTAGTGGGCACCTTAGTGGACGAGACGGCCCGGCCCTTTCCGGCTGCCGGCGGAGGGGCAATGTTTTCCTTTTCAGGCTCCTCGAAAGACACTTTCTTCCTAGAAGCTGCCATTGTTGTCGGCGCTGTGGGGGGTGCAGAGGTCTTGGCGGCCACTGTGGCAGACGCGCTGCGGACAGAGATCTTGGCTGGTCCTGACGAGGCGACGGCTGCGGATGTGGCACGTGAACGCGTTGCTCGCTTCTTTGCCGGTCCCTCGGTGTCTTCGGCTGCAGTGTCTTCGTCGGCCGAGTGAGCAGCAGCTGCCGCCTTCTTTGCCCTTGCTGCCCGCGCAGCTGCTGTAGCTGTTGTTGTGGATGTGTTTGCGGCGGTGATGGTGTTTGTCATAGTGGTGGCCGAGGCAGTAGATAGTCTTGAGGACGGCCGGGCAGCGTCAGGGATAGCGGCTTTCTTCGATGGGGGACGTCCGCGCGGGCGTGTTTCTGGTGCTGCTGGTGCTGCTGTGGGAGCCTCGGTGGCCACTTTCTTTGGGCGGCCGCGGACGACACGGGCGACTTTGTGCGTGGCAGACGAGGGGCGGTCCATCGCCAGCTCGTCCTGGTCGTTGTCGGTATCAACGTCGTCGGCATGGAGCTTTCTCTTTGCAGCAGCTGACGCGGTGGTGGACGTTGCTGATGATAGCCGTGACGACGCAGATGTAGCAGATGTGGATGTCCTTGCTCTGGAAGAAGCCGTGGCGGCGGTGGCACGGGAGGGCGCAGCATCGCCGGTCTTTGCAGCAGCCCGAGCCCGGGTCATTCTCTTGGGCGGTGATGCCGGCTCCATTGTGTTTGAGGTAAGTATAGTGGCGGTGATTGAGGGGGATAGTATATGAGAATTTGAGTTGTTGAAGATGAGGTCGACGAGGTCAATTGACGCGTTCTTCACGACGATGCCATAGGAGGGGACGTGATTGGGATGGCAGTGTTGTAGGGTCAATTGTCGCGTTGTCGAATGCCAGTGATGTCGCGCTGTGTTGTGTGGTCGATATGTCGTGTCGCTGACGATGTCGGAGTCGATGTCGATTCGATGTTGATGTCGATGTTGATAATGTCGCGAAATGCAAATGCCGATGTATTGCACGAGATCACGTTGTTTACGTATGCACGGGCAGAGAAAACGGAAAGAGGTGTCTCAGCTTGGCAATAGCGCGGCAGATGCAAAGTCAACAATGCAAGTGCAGGGGAAGGAGCCACGCTGCATACGGCAAGCTCTTGTGGCGGCAGGTGGAGACATTGACCCGTCTGGGGTAAACAGTGTGCTGTTGCCGGGCAACGTGTGGGGTGTAATCTTGTGCCTCAGATCAAGGCTGAAGCATCTGGCCATGATGCGGTGCGCTGTACATCTTTGACTACTACAGAGTTACTAAAACTAATAAACTTTGTGCTATTTCTTGGCGATGTTGGATTCATCTTCCATGCTATTGTTTTTTATTTTAAATAAATAAAAAGGAGCCTTTTATAGGGATTTCCTTAAACTAATTATGAAAATGAAAACGAAAATGAAAACGACAATGAAAATGAAAATGAAAATGAATACGTAAATATAAAATCAAAATAGAAAGAATTATAAACCAGATCAAAATCAAAAGAATTATAAACCAGAAATTGACTCTACTGATCTAGAGAGCAAAAAGCGTACCATAGAACCCGAGCAGTAGTCATGGAATATCTGCCTTGAGAGTCGTGATAATTATGTCATGGATGGACAACATCCACAAGGTGGCATAACCACCCCTGGTCTATCCTGATAAGCGGAAAAACAAGAGCATAAGAGCAAGTGCTATTGAAGAAGAAAGAAGCACGCATAGTTCTTCGGAAAAGGCAACCATACAAAGCACGGGCTGCACAGGCATGCCTTGCCAAATCGCAAGGTTGACGATGACGTCGTACTGGCAGGGTTGTTGAGTCTCACGCGACAGGCGAGTTGAGCAGCGTTTATGGATGCAACTATGGCTAGATACTATGTAGTCGTCATTTGACTAGCAATGGGCTATGGCTTGCGCGGTACGGCCAATGTACCAAGGAATACAAACTGATAAACGGTGCCTCCTTACTTTGTTGTTACGAAGCGGGTAGAGCAAAGCCAAGGGAAAAGGAGAGCATCAGCCTTGACACCAAGACTGAGTGCACCTAAGTTAAATCGTACAATGGTTTCTCTTGACTTTGGCATCTGTCATGCGTAAAGAGAGACAGCAAGAATTAAACCCAATACAGCTTCCACCGTTCCCACCTGATAACCTCTCGGAATTTAATTGCTGAGACTATAAACATAGTACAAACAGTCCGAACTCGCATATTGAAGCTTGCTATGTACACAGTCTTACACTACTAGCGGGACGCGTCATTGTCTTTTTATCAGCTCTGGTCGACTCTGTTCTCCCGCCAAAGAGGCTTAAAATGACTGGTGGTTTGCGCCGAGATGGGAGAAAAGACAAACGATGGAGACGAGAAAGAAGTAGACAAAGGCTCGGGATTTAACAGTTCCCGAGTCCACTCCCACTAAGTACAGTAGCAAGTTGGTACGAGGATACGAGAATTAGTTTTGAATGTTCGCATACATCTTCACATGCACATGCACATCTGCCGAGTAATAACACTACATACAAACACAGCCACACGTGACGCCTCGAGGTCAACTGCCAGACGGTGACATTGCCGATGGACGATGACTGTCTCATTCCATGTCTCACTCTGTCATGCAGCAGCAATACTCTGACTAGTAGTCGTGCGCTTGGGCTAGCCTGAACGAAATAAGCCAAGCAAAACCAAGACCTTTGGGCTGATGTCTGACAGAGACGGTTTGACAGAGTCAGTCTGACAGAAACAGATGAGCCCTTGAATCAACACATGACTGTTAATTTGAATACAATTTTGCTGTTCTTGTTAGTCGCACCTGTCTTGTGTTTGATGCTGTTGCTTTCGTTGTCGTCGTCGTCGTCGTTGTCGTGTTCGGGTCCTCTCCAGTAACTAGGTCGGCAGCCACTGACCGACTAAACACCAAGCTCACGTCACATAGTAATACCTAGTACATATGTCTGTACTTAGTACTACAATGGTTAAGTACAGTCGTGCTACCGCAGATTGCCCCTGCCTTATTCGATTAGCGCCCGGCTCTTCCGCAGGCGGCCCCCCTGACGTGCCTTACAGCCGCCCTGCATCTGTCCTCTGTCTTTATGACTGTCGCCTTTGAATTTCAACGAAGCAGCTTTCTATTGGGCTGTCCGCAATATGCTGCAAGTGCACAAATGCAACAGTTGGCCATATAGGATTAGGCTTCCTCTTAATATAAACGGTGACCCGTGTTTTGGGTTGGCTCCTTCATCGCTCCCGGTCCGAGTCTCATATGCAAAGAGTGGCTGGCCAAGAGCGTCATATGACAATAGATAATCCAGCGAGACTTGGCTTCTATGGCCCTCTACTAGGTACTGTTGATTCCGATTCCATGGCCACGATGCCAGTCTCACAGACGCTCACACAACGCCAACACGATGATGACCATCGCTGGGCTGCTTCAGACGTAACGAGTGCTGTGGCAGCTGAAAGTAGCCTGTCAGATGGTTGTGTAGCTTGGACACCGAGGGCGAGCCTGTGAGCCTGTGAGCCGGTGGGAGTGAGCATGAGCAAGTTGGAGTACGCAAAAGTACTTTCAATCTCTGATCTCTGGATGCCGAATTATTTAGTCCAGATTTACCAATATAAATAAGATGATGTACAGCCGCAGGCCACAGACTAGCTGCTGGGAGTCACGGAACTGCGGAACGGGCTAAACGAATGATAAAAGAATAAAAACAATAGTAAAAACAATGGAGTAAAAGAAGAAGAAAAAAGTAAAACTGAAGAATAAATCAAAAGAAATCAACTACGTGCCAATGCATACCACTCTTTTCGTAATTGTCTTACCAGTTCTTGTCACTCTTGGCTGTTTCGCCTTAACTGGCAATGGGAAAAAATAGAAAAAGATGGAATAAAGAATAGAATAAAAAAAGAAAAAGAAAGAGAAAGAAAGTACCGATCCTGCCTCGTCGTCAATACGTAAATAACTGTTTACAAAAGTACATAATATACAGGCCGATCCTCCCGTTGATCGTCTCGTTAGCTTGTCTGTTGCCGTCGTCTCGTTATTCTTCCGCATTCTCATTGTTCTCGCCATCTTTATATATATTGTTTTGCCTTTTGCACCTTTGCTTTTGCCCTTGCCTTTGCCTTTGTTTTTTTTTATCCCGCCGTCAGGCACATCAACGCCGTTGCATTACTTTCTACAGTACATCTAGATCTCTGAGCATCGACAGACATCACAATGCACCCTCCCAGCCCCCTGTTCTTGCTCGGTGGGATGGTGACAGCTGCCTCGGCCTCCACTGCCCCGGCTGCTGCAAACCGCGACCTCGCCCTCGCCCGCCGCGCCCTGCCCAACAGCCCGTCCGGCAACTACGCCCCCAAGGCCGTCGACTGCCCCTCGGCCCGCCCAACGGCCCGGGCTGCTTCCGCCCTCTCTCAAAACGAGACCAGCTGGCTTGCTTTGCGCCGCAACAACACAATCGATCCGCTCATCAGCTTTCTCACGGCCGCCAACATTTCCGGATTCGACGCCTCCTCGTATATAAATGGTGCTTCCACCGACAATGTGCCTAACATCGGCTTGGCCGTGTCGGGCGGCGGCTACCGTGCACTCATGAACGGCGCCGGTTTCCTCGCTGCCGCAGACAGCCGCACCCCCGACCAGCCCAGCAGCGGCGGCATTTCCGGTCTGCTACAGGCATCCACATATCTGTCAGGCCTGTCCGGCGGCGGCTGGCTCGTCGGCTCCATGTTTGCCAACAACTTCAGCACCGTTGTGCAGCTGCGCGATGGCTACTCGGACTCCGACCTGTGGCGCTTTGACAATTCCATCTTCTCGGGCCCTAGCGACGATGCCGAGAGCAACGGTGCCACTCGTTCCGGCTCCGGCTCCAACTCTTCGTCGACAACTCGCCGTGCGAGAGTCAAGAGGGACGGCACAGTCGAGCGTGGTATCATCGGCACCGCGGAGTACTGGACAGACGTCGCCGGGCAGGTCTCGGACAAGGCCGACGCCGGCTACGAGACGTCGCTGACCGACTACTGGGGCCGCGCGCTGTCGTACCAGCTCATTGATGCGCCCGATGGCGGTCTCGACTATACGTTCTCGTCGATTGCCCTGACCGACGGCTTTGCCAGCGCCGACACGCCCTTCCCCATTCTGGTCGCCGACAGCCGCGCGCCCGGCACTGTCACCGTTGCCCTTAACTCGACCGTCTACGAGTTCAATGCCTTTGAGATGGGCTCGTGGGACCCGACCACCTACGGCTTCGTGCCTACAGAATACCTGGGCTCTAACTTTAGCAACGGTGTCGTGCCCACCGCTAGCAATGACACCTGCGTGCGCGGCCTCGACCAGTTTGGCTACGTCATGGGCACGTCGTCGACGCTCTTCAACCAGTTTCTGCTCACCAACCTGAGCTCCGTCGCCGACGTGCCGTCGTTTGTCCTCGATATCATTGAGAACCTGCTGACCGAACTGGGTGACGATAACAACGACATTGCCCAGTGGGTGCCCAACCCGTTCTACAAGTACAACCCGGACACCAACGACTTTGCCGACCAGACCCAGCTCACGCTCGTCGACGGCGGCGAGGACCTGCAGAACATCCCGCTGCACCCGCTGATCCAGCCACTCCGTGCCGTCGACATTGTTGTCGCCGTCGACTCGTCCGCCGACACCACCTACAACTGGCCCAACGGCACCGCCCTGCGCGCCACCTACGAACGCACGTTTGGCGACATCGCCAACGGCACCCTGTTCCCGGCCGTGCCTGATGACAACACCTTTATCAACCTCGGCCTCAACCAGCGCCCGACCTTTTTCGGCTGCAACGCCTCCAACTTCACTCTGGCCAGCGGCCAGACCGTGCCGCCTCTCGTCGTCTACCTGCCCAACGCGCCCTTCTCGGCCTACGGCAACGTGTCCACGTTTACCGACAGCTACACGCTGGCCCAGCGCAACGGCATCATCGAGAACGGCTTCAATGCGGCGACGCGCGGCAACGGCTCTCTCGACAGCTCGTGGCCCAAGTGTCTGGCATGCGCCGTGCTCAGCCGGAGCTTTACGCGCACAAACACCGCGGTGCCCGCCGACTGTGCCACCTGTTTTACGCAGTACTGCTGGGACGGCACGCTCAACTCGACGGCCGTCGACAGCTACGAGCCGACACTGCTTCTCGATGGTGCGTCGACGCTCGATAGTGCCGCGGCGTCGCTTGTTGGAGGCTGGGGCAAGGTCGTGGCCGTGGCGACGTCCACCCTACTTGTTCTCATGCTGTAATGATAATGTTAAAATAGTGGACGTGCTGGGAGGGTGGTCTGTGTTTCGGGAGTACCGGGATAATATATTGGGTTTATATTATTGGACATGTGGGATACTTTGATTCGCATAGCATACTATATTACTAATACAGGCATAATATAACGACTTTATTGCGAGTACTCAACTATCACATTACGCACGTTAGGAAAGAGCAATGGCCTGACATGACGGATATTTGTGATGGTCACGGCTTCCGATTTTCGTCTGGTGTGCTTACATCATGCCACTCGGACTCCGAGATGCGCCGGCTTGTCTGTTTTGTCGTAGCCATCATAGGGACCGTTCTTGACCAGGCTAACATAAAATGGAGCCTGTGTCCGGTTGAAGTATTCTATTCGATTTACTGGCAGAGACTATTCCGAGCACAAGGCAGAAGAGTTGACAGACAATCGCGGCCGGATGACATAAGCCGGGCCGCACCTGCTGTCATAACACCGAGACCGAACTTCTATGACGTAATCCCCCCGTCTGGCCCGAATACCCATAGTATACCAGGTAAACACCATCTAAATTGAATATCAAATCTCATACTCAACCCAGAGAGATGACTGTTCCTTTATCCCTCTCACGGACGGCCGAGGTGGCCTTTCGCAAACTCGCCGACTTTGGCCACACCCATCCACACCTGTTCGCAGCGGTGGCCGTGGCCAGCGCTGTTCTGCCGCCGGCGCTGCTGGCCCTCTTCCGCTCAGCTTCGCGGTCGTACAAAGGCTATCTCGAAGTCGGCCGTGGCGGCATTCCGCGAAACGTATTTGGCTGGGCGATCCAGGGACTCGGCCAGCTGATTGCCATTCGCGACCCGCTGTCCACACTGCCCTTTGAGAAGCCGTCACGGGCCGTCCTGGCACGGTATGGAGGCGATGGACAAAAGCAGTACCTCACGGCCGGCCTGCATCCAAGAACCAAGGGTGGCGGCCGCCCGATTGTGCCGGCCTACGTGGCACCACAGCGACAGATCTCGCAAAAAGCCGAACCCGGCACGCGGCAAGCCCAGGACGACTTCTTGCTGTCGCTCGCCGGCGAGAACCCGGGCGTGCTTGATATTCGGCCGTCGCAGCTCGAAGGTAACGAAACACCGGCCCTGTTTGCAAAGCAAGGCCCCAAGCTAGGCACGCCCTTTTGGAGCAGTTTCTCGCCGCCTTCTTCGCGCGGCCCTGTCGAGATTATCCACACGCACGCCGAGGGAAGCGCGCACATGATATTTAGTCTTGAAGATGCGCCACAGGTAGTGCAGGCTGGCTGGGGCGAGCGACACCTGCTGGCCGGAAGCCGGGGTGCTGCAATCCCGGTGACATACCTGATTGTCTATGCCCCGCGCGATGACGTCGAGCTCAAAGTATGGAAGACCCTGGCGCTGGCGTCGGCTCGGTTCTGTGCCGGCATTGAGCTGAAAGAGGCGTAGACGTTATTGCTGATAGGACGCAAAGATAATATACGAATAAAGTCTACAAAGCTAGGATGAAGACTTGCGAGGTGTGGCACTCTCCGGCACGGATATACGTGTGATTGGGCACCAGCACAACCCCTGATGTGACTGATACTGCGAGAATGTTGGGGTCAAGTACCCTGCACAAGCGTTCGTCACTGTGCAAATAGCAGTGGCCAGCTTCTGTCGAGCACCGTCACCTCAATACTTGGCCTGATACTTATTTGATACCTGAATGACAGGCGAGAGACCCTGTTGGCTCGTGTGCGTGGATATGTATGTAGACGTGTACTTGCATCAAACATGGTTTATTCGATATTTATTTAGATCATAGTATATATTCTGATAGATATGTGCTGTTATGTGCTGTTATGTGCTGTTATGTGCTGTTATGTGACTGCGATGTGATACGCTGTGCCGACTCCGTGCCCAATATCAGGCAAGTCGATACATGCACACCGAGACGGACTAGACTGGCATCGACTGGGCGAGGTTGAGTTCGTGCCCAAGCTGGAGAAACGGCCGGCTTTGGGTGCTGCATCGACACACTTGCTGGCGATGATTTGGCTGACAGTCTGACTCTTGGCGGAGACCACCGAGATGTGTAGTACAGTATTGCAGGGCTGTTGAAGGAGAAGGTGAGAGAATAGGAGCTCGCCGATAGTGTATTGCGTACAGTTTTAGAGTTGAAAGTGTGTAGACATCGTTGGTAGTGGCGACGCCGAGTAGAAATTACCTCTACCCAGGAACAGAGTAGACTGGACTGACGGAAGACGTGGCGCTGGAAGAATGCAGAGCAGGCCACAAGGGGTTTCGCCGTTGCCGCTGCCGTTACCGCTGCCGCTGTCGCTGTCACTGTTGACGCCCAACGCCTCGCCTCGACAACGTGTGCAAGGTGCAGCGTGGCCTGTCTTGTACATACATACAGTACCATGTTAGTGATCACTCACATGGAACATACACGTTCCCGGGACAGACACAGACGCACAGCTGAATACATGTCAGGAGGCATGTCCAGATGAGGAAAACTATACGGCGAGCTAATCACATCAAGCTAATCAGGAAGGATCATGATGAGCTGGCAGTGCAGATGGTTGCAGAAACGTGCAGATGTATGCAAAACATTCAGCGGGCTTTCCCTCTCCCAAGCCAGGTCATCGTCCGGAGCAGCGACAAGACACAGCCGTGAAATATATTTTTACCATTCGCCCGCCCCCTATTAGCTGCATCACGGGCCAGCATCTGCGACCCTAAATGACGATCCCGCGGGTGTCCATGGGCAGCTGTACTATGTAGGGATTGCACAGCAACCGTGGCTGTATGTAGTTGTATTCTGAAGTGCAAGGGAGTAGCCGACAGGGCGATGATCGAGTGCAAAAATGCGCGTATTAGGGACCAAAGAAAGGAGACGTTTGTTAATGAGCCTAGTATTCAAGACAAACGTGATAGATACGTACATCTTACAGATGACATGCAACAACTCGTCATGTCTCCTATGCATTGGCTGCCCTTGTTGACCCTGTTCTTGTCCCGGGGCTTTTCCCTGGCCCCTGTTCTCTCCTGCTTCGTGGCATCTCCCATAGTCCTTTGGCTTTTCGTTTATTCTCTCGTTTATATTGAATCTCGGCCCCCAAGCCTTGTTCCTCTACGAGAAGTAAGCTCTTACTCTCTCCCTACACACAAACACAATATGCCAACACCATGCTAATCATGCTCACCCCCGCGTGCCTTAACCTGATTACGGCTTAGGCTGCCAGCTCACCTTTGCTAGCCGGGGTTGTCTATGAATGGACACCTCTCTTACTATGCCATTGCTGCTTGTTCTTCCATCACCCTGCCCCGACGTAAACTTACATAAAAGTGAAGCGCATGCGGCATTCAAAAGAGGTCTCAATTCATAGCTGCATATGGTTGCACCTACTGCTTACACTCATGCGACTCGTGGCTCATAAGACATTAATGACAGAGGCATACAGAGATATATTACATAAGTATATAATTGCAGATAATATAAAATATATGCACAAACCTCGTCAAGGTGAGTGCTTGCATTCTACCGTCTACTTGTACCTGAAATAGCCGTCTGTTACTGTAGGATAGGACGAACAGACCTTTCCTTGTTCTTGCTGATGTGTCGTCGACGTGCGTCGATGTATCGTTACTGTATCGTTGATGCCACCTTGCCGTCCCCAGCCATATATATGTCCAACCGCCGCATTCCGCGCTCTTCCCTCTCTCTTCCATCTTCTCGGGCACCTCGACATGTGTCAAACAGGATGTTGTACATATAGTAGCATTGCACACACATCTTATGCACTCTGCACGCTGCACTCTGTCTGCAGCCTGTAACTCTGCCATTATCAAATCAATACGATACGTCGAGTTGCCTGCATGCAGCTACTGCGTATGAACGGAGTGTTTCTCTAGCCGGGGTAACCGCTCGCCAATCAAGGCTCTGCGTAAGTCAACAAAACAGGCAGAGGACAGGCAGGACTGTGCAAAGTCAAGATAAACCAGATTCATAGCAAGAAGGAAGACGCCAAAATGGCAAAATGGCAAAATGGCAATAGTGAAAAATACCAATACAGAGCATAACAAGACCGACAGTGGTATTCAATTACGATAGAGTAGGATCTGCTGGCAGCGGAAACGGAATTAGCAGCGGCCCCATACGGCATCAACTGCAGCATACAACGCTGGGCGGAACGTTGAATTGCGCAATAATACATACATCCCCCATCCAGGGTCTTATTCTCGTCAGTATCACGGTTGCTTCTGATTATGGTGCCTATGATATGATGCCTATGATGGCAAGGTGGGCCGACAGGCCAGTCTGGGCTCTCGTGGCGGTTTGTAGTGGCTTTGCACTGAGACACGATTCGACGACCAGATCAAATAATCCGCAAAATGCAAGCTGCAATTTGCAATTTGACGACTTACCGTACATGCGTAGCCACTTGGCAGCTTCTCTTTGCTTGCATGCTAAAATGCCGCACTTCGCATCATACCATTCGAGCAAAGCATGCAATGATGGGTTGATGGGGTCAATTGGGTCAATGGGGTAGATGCAGCAGAAATGACAACGCAGAATCGGAGTAGACTGAATAATGCAGAACGATAATTAAAGAATAAACAGAAACACCCCAAAACCAACACGAATTGAAAAGAACACCGGCAAGGGAGTAAAAAAAACAGAGTAAGAGATACGCGAAAATGAAGAAAAACGGAGCAGGTTTAGGAAACCGTGTACCGAATATTTACCCGGCGGGCTTCACCGAAGAGTGGTAGAGGTTTGAGGTGGTGTTCGGCGAGATCAGCAGTTCTTCGGGGTCCTTTTCGTATTAAGCAATATAATCCATGCACGAAATGAATTGTAAATACACGGCAAAGAGGGATATACATAAGAGGCGTAAGAGACCTGCAGACTTGCAGATTTTAGAGACATCAGAACCGTCGGCTGTCAAGGTGTAGATGTACTCTGTAGGTGATGGCGGTGGCTCGGTGGCATATGCCGCAAGGTGAGATTGTACCAGCGGAACCGCCGACTAGATCGCGTCTGTTACCTCTGTCTTGTGTCTTGTATCTTGTTTCTTGCGTCAGGTGTCTTGGAGTCTTGAGAGCCTTAAAGGTGTGAGTCCAAGTCTGAGATTGGGTCTGGGTTTGTATCGTATCCTGGTCGGGCAGAAACGCCTCCCCGACCTGGCTGTAGCTGCGGCTGCAGAACTGGCAAAGGCAAAGCGGCAACATAAAGAATTCAGAAACTGCATGTTTTCGGGGACCTGGATTGTGCAAAATAATAGACGAAAAGACGAAAAGACGAAAAGACGAAAAGACGAAAAGGCGAGAAGACGAGACGGTTCGAGTGAGACAGTGCCGCAGGCGTTGAATCATCTTGGCGTGACGGCGGGTACTGCGGCAGACCTGCCCAGGATAGTCTGAGAAGAAATAAAGATAGATGAAAAAAACAGTATTAAAGAACAGGTAATAAATAAAAGGCAAAGGAAAACCAAGGAGTTCAGACCATCAGTCGTGACGAGCGTAAAGATGCGTTGTAAGGACAGGAAGGGAGCGGTTGAGGTCGCGGGCTGGTGGCTAGTTGGAGAGCTGTAAGAACTCAACCGAGTGCAGAGCTGCAGAGCTGCGGAGTGAGAGCAGTGAGATATGCAGGCCGTCCCTAGGTCGGCTGGTGTGTGTGTGTGTGTGTGTGTGTGTGTGTGCACAAGTGGCCAGGACACCGGAAGCAACGAATCGCGGTGCTGTTGCTATCTTCCCAGTGTACATCTTTGTTATTCCCTGGATGTATGCGGTGCCGTGTGGTAATGTGCCGCAGCAATAGGCAGGACGACATTAGGCTGCGAAACGTCTCAAAGCGTGCTGTTGCTTGCTAGGGAAACGCGCATACATACTACGCTGTGCGCCTGTCGTGGAGGGTTGGATCCTCTCTTGGCTGTCTGTTCTCGTCAGTATGTTTGCGTTGGGCTGCCAGTCTGTTTGCTCTGTAGATCTGCTGCCTTCTCAACGCCGCTCCAGGACTCGTCTGCAGCACGGGCAAGGATCAGAGAACGCGGCCGAGTTTTCGTGATCATCATGTGCTGTGTGATACAGTTAACCCCGGCCTTTGGATATTTGCAGAGCACTTCTCCAGTGCATCATACATATACTTATTAATACTTTATTCGCAGAAAACAGCCAAGGGCATTTAACCGCATTCGCCTGCATATGTATGAAGTCGCATGTATATCCTTGTATTTGATACGAGTAAATCCGCGATGGGTGATGGGATGTGATAAGTGATGAGTAAACCGAAAATAGGGAGTGAAGAGAGAGTGCAGCGTTAATGGAAACAGAGCGTCGCATCGAAATGGAGCCTCCTTAGGTATCCTAGCATGGAGACGCACGGCTTTTCAGGCGAGATGTATTTCGGCCCGCAGGCCAGGGCGATCAGTCTCGACAGTGCCATTCTGGCAGATGCTTCAGCAACTGAACGAGGTAGTGTACTCTGTATCCGTATGTAAGATGCTTGATGAGCCTGTCCAGGTGAGGAAGCAGGGGTATTGGTGGCTGGAGATGCTGTGATAAGGTGAGCATGAAACGAGGTCGTGGAAGCAAGCATACCTTTAATATAAATGGAACGCGGAGAGAAGACACAAAGCAATGGCAAAATGCAGGAAACGGCCCAGAAATCAAAACAACCAAGGAAACAAAACAATCAAAGAAACAAAACAATCAATGGAAACAAAACAATCTATAAAACAAAACAATCAAGGAGAGCGCAGAACAGCAACTCGCGGGAGCTGCAGTACGACTTGGAGGCCGGTGGCGTCCAGAGTAGCGTCACAGAACAGATTGCAGGACGACAAACTCGATACAGGCAGGGATAGTGCATGTGCTCGGTAGTCTGCAGATAAATCGTGACCAAAACATCCAAGCAGAGTCGAGGGAGATGGGTTGTCAGTGAAGAATGCAAGAGGATACGGCATTATCCATGCGACGATGTGAATTGTACTCTGTCGTATTGCAGATACAAAGCAAGAGGGTTGGGCAATATCGCGATGCGTGGGCGACGGGGTGGTGGGAGGATGTCTAGCCGTCTGGCAGCCCAAGATTGGAGATGAAGAAGACGAGAGCGGGAGATGAAGCCCAGAGAGCACAAGATGCCGAACAGCGAGACTGCAAGAGGCCGAAAAGGGGTCGCCCGTCGTTCTTGCTGTTATCACAAGCCAACAATATCGTGCCTTCCTCATACAGGGGTCTGCAGGATATAGTTTAAAGCGTCACTATTCATACTAGACATAAGCGTGAATATCGCTGCTATAGAAAGAGTAGAAAGAGTGGCCTCACCGTGCCTTCTCAGTCGGGCATTTACACAAGCAATTACATAATATCGAGCATAATACTGACATCACCAAAGGGGGATGCCGAAGAGGCTGTCGAGTTGCGTTAATACTGATGTTTTCTGTTTTCTACTTGCTTGCTGCTGGACGGACTGTATTCGATTTGTCCACGGTTAACCTAGACTGGCAGTTTATCTCCATGGGGCTATCGACTGGTAAGTGAACCCTAGCACGCCGGTTGCAATACTCTGCTCTGTACAGTATTTGGCTGAGCACTGTATAAGATACAGTATGTACTGTACATGTTTGTATATACAGTAGCGAGAAGCTCTGTGCAAGGTAATCAGTCACTAAAGCGAGACGCTTGGCCCCCATTTACATAGTACTCTTCATAGTAAGATACTATGTAGTACAGGGTCGTTCAGAGTGCTGAAAAGACTCGATTCCTGGCGAACCTGGGGATCGGCTGTTTGCCTATTCGCAAGGGGGGGCTATCAAATCTCCCGGCGTGGTATCTGAAGTGGGTGCATTGAGTGAAAATGAAGATAAAATACTCAAGAGTACACGATCTGGTTGAAAACACAGACGGAGCGTGAAGCGAAACAGGTGCTTCCAAGTACTCCCAAGTACACAGCGGAAAACAATGTGGATCAAAGACCAAAACAAGTGACAAGAGACAAGAGACAAGAGACAAGAGACAAGACACTGCCCCTCGGCGGCCCGCCCTCGCGCAATACAGGGTTAGGGGGTGATTGTCGCACGGCGGGGAGCAGGAGATTGACGAGTCGCTGGATAATAGTCGATTACTGGAGATCGGATATATAGAGTAGCGGGTGATTCAAGTGTGTAATTACATGTTTATTGTTTGCAGAGTACTGTGCATCGGAGTGGCGATGCATGGTATGTCGTAGCCGACACCATCTGAATGCTTGTTGTTTGGATGTTTGAATCGAGCCGGCAGTGTTATGTTGTTGAAAATATAGTCATTCAAGAGTCTGGGGGCGTCTTTTGTACTATAGTCCTTTTAGTTTTTTAGCCTTGCCAGGTTTAGAAGACCGGACCACTTGCATTCTCGTGATACACAAGACGCAGATCGACAGGCCGTCATATAGGGTACGGTGTAATTACACACTTCCCACGAGCACATCACAGCCAGGCGTATAGGGGCACAAGCTCACAACTCACAAGGTACATACATACCTCTGCCGGTGACACCTTCTTCATCTTTCAGGCCTGACAATAGTTCTGTGTGCTGTGTGCTGTGTGCTATGTGCTGTTGCTGTACTGGTGTCTTGCTGCCACAGCGCAAATGCCCTTGATTGCAAACTCATATCCCGCAAACTCGGCGCCACGCACAAGCCCAGCTTAGCAAAAGAGACACCAAAGCCAATAAATCAGCTTGCACTACTATGTAAACAGTCTGTGAACCATCCGATAACGAACACTGCACTTCGTACGTCCATTATTCTTTTGCTGTTTGCTATTTGCTATTTGCTTTGCCTGTGCCTCAAGCACTCTACCTTCCTCGACAGGCAGCGGAATGCTGTCACGGCCGGTGACTACCGGAGGTGCGCACAGTCTCTTACGCCGCTCAGAGACACCGGCATGGCTCCCGTCGACCTGTATTTTGGAGGTGTCTCTCCTTGTGATCGGGCTAGTCAGTTGATCTAGTCATCGATACTGTATGGTAACAGCGGCACATGCAAAGTGTACATGAAGCTATCGCAACCACAAGATACAAATCAAGGACAATATTGGGCAAACAAGACACGCCTGTGGAGACAACGCTGGCCAGGCAGTATATTTGATAGATAATCATGTACCATGTAAGAGCTTGTAGCCACTAGTGAGAATCTCTACAGAGTAGTACATCGTAGATATAGAGTATCTTACATGTCAAATTGATCCGGCTAGTCCCTGTTCAAGGGTGAGGCTGGCGGCAGGGCCCGGTGTGATTGTGCTAGCTCTAGACTAGGGCGACTGGCTAACGTCTGTGCTGTTGGTTTTCGGTGTCGAGATGGTGGAGGGGTCTGTCTTTTTGGAAGAAGGAAGTCTGCCTGTATGCTACCACAGTACATACTGTAGTGTACTTACTTTGCAGAGGTATGTATGTATGTACAAGTATTTGTGCTCGTCATGACTTGCTTTGTGCATAGCCGGAGCAAAGGTGCAGGGTTTCTGGCAAGCTCATCACACCTCTGGATGAATGCTTAGAGAATGCCATGTACATAGTATGCTTCTGGATTCTCTTTGACTCTATCGTGCTGTCCTCGCCTTTTTTCGGGCTTCATCGATGTCCTCACCTGCGCGCTGCCATCCCTGCCTGCCCACTTACAACCCTGAACATATCACACCCTTCATTTCTACTATACCATGGACGGATAGCAGATCCCCGGTTACGCAATAGTGTGGGCGGCAAGGATAGCACGGGTCAAGACCGAGACGAGTTTTGTTGACTCAGTACATAGTACATCGTACATGGCAGAGTAGAATCAAACATCAGAGCCAAAATGACAGTGGCAAGGAAGAAATGCAAAAGGAAAGAAAGAAAAACGGCCGTGAGCAAGATAAAGTTGCAAAAACCAATACTACATGGTTCGGCGCCGTGACCTGGCGAATAAAGTGAAAAAAAAACGCTGCAAAAATACCGTCCGTGCATGCTCAAGCCCGACCGCATCTACCTTCCATATGGACTTTCACAACTCCGTACGTAGTAAAGATTCTACTCGTGCATACAATATGTAATATAAATAATGCAAATATAGCGGCAAATGACATTGAATAATATAACATATGCGTGTCTCAGGCCGAGTGGCGTAATTCATGAGGTGTAGGCCCATATCAAAGCCCTTAATATTATTGTTTCGACCATTCTTAATTATTCATACGAGATTTTGACAGATGTAGTAGCCACACACCTCGAGTCCTGTGCTATCACGTTTTACTTCCTGCCGACACTCAACCGCTTTACTTTGCCTGTCCGTCACCGCACTGCCTTCTACCGCCACTTTGATTCTCTGGTTGCCTGAGGGCGGGAAGTCCCTCGCCGTTCGTCAGACGTTCAGTCCAACAAGAGTCGTTTCGGCTCAGATTTGTTTTCAATACAAAGCCAGTACAGAGTAGCGTCTACATACATCCTGCGGAGCAGAACAAACCCACAATAACGCCACTTAAGAATTCAAAAAACATTCAAACATTCAAACATTTCACGAAACAAAACAAGCAACTCAAATCAGACAAACGAGCTCAGGTACACCCCGACCACTGCAACGCTGAGCCGAGGCGCACTCCAGCCGATGGCCACGGAGCAGTGGGCAAACAGGGACATCCATGATTAAAGGTCTTATTTTTGAGAAACCACCTGCACGGCTTTATCACTCTTCTCTCGCCCCTCTCCCTCTATTCTACATACATAGTACAAAGTAGCACCTCTACTCTCCACTTCTTTATTTACAATCAAGCCTGGTCCTCCCCCTTATTCCACTTTCCGTAACAGCCTGGAAAGCATCTCCATTTTTAAGAGACACTCGATTTTCTCTTCTTTCCTTTCGTGTCGTCGGTCTGCCGCCTGTCGTAAGCCTGGGAACCTGTCTTTTTAAGCACACCTCTATCCTCATGATGCACGTAGTAGGTGCTTTTACGTTATGCTGGCCATGCCGTGCTTTGCTCTTGCCTTGTCAGGAAGTAAGCTGCATTTGCTTCTCCGTCGGCCCTTCTCTATCCTTGAAAAGACACGAGCTTGGGCTTGAGATCCGCCAGTCGCGACTTCCCTTTTCGTTAACTTGCCGAGCCCCTCCACGGCCCGCTCTACGGTCCCTTCACGGCCCCCTCCCCTACTCCCCCTACATGGTACACGGTATCCTGTACCTCCTACATACTACATAGTATGCACTCGCAGCCCAGTTCTGCTCTTCCTACTGAAGCAACTACTCCGAGTGCTAGCCAGCAGTGACAAAGCTGAAGACTAAAGACTAACACCCTCTCCCCGACCCGCCCGCAGCCCCCTCCTAAGATACTGCACCTCCTGGGATACATCCTATGTACCTTGTCTCCTTCCTCCACTGCCTCTTCATCACATCCTGCCCCTTCCTCCTGCTTCTACATAGTATCTAACTTCTCCCATTGCACCTTCCCTCCGACGGCTGTTTCCAAGTTGTGCTCTTGCCGTTTCTGTCTTTTTGTTTATATACTTTGTAGCTTGTAACATTGCCAATGGTATGCACATACTGTAGTTACCTTTTCCTGCCCCTTCCGTATTGGACGCATGCATATATATGTGCATCTATGTGCATCTGCATATCTCCATTGGTGCTTGCACTACTCCGTGCTGGTCCCCCGTCATGCCTGTACCTGCTCTGTGGTTCAAGATACATCCAATGTCGAGTGTCTGTTTGGCGTGTGTGTCCTGTGAGCAGCCAGGCCTACTACGAGCCACGACGGGGTAGCTATATTTTACACTCTGCCGCTAGGGTAGATCATGGATGGTACATGGGCAGACAGGGACGAGGAAGGACCGCGGCGCAAGTGCTTAAAGTCGAGACCGTGGTCATCACTGGTCGCGCCTTCCGCATGCGACTCTAACGGCCACAGCTCCTGCAGCACCGCGAGCCTGCCCTTTCGGGCTATGACTTTTGGCGTCTGGCTTGTGCTTTCGGTGCTTTCTGTTAAGCAGTCCTTTCCTTTTTGACCCTCTTGTCGCTCGTGCCTTCCTCTGCATAACCCCGTAAACATTACTCGCATCGGCTACATCTGCAGTTGACAACTATAACTCCTGCTTCGACTTTCTCGGCATCACCACACCTCACTGCTGTCTCACCCATGTCTCTACTATTAGCCATCTACTCTCTCTTTCTACACTGCACACCCTCTACACACTCTCGAAGTCGATTGTCTCTTCCGTGCAGCACGCTAATGCTAGCCATAACTTAGCTAGCCGCCGCCTGCCTCACCTCGACAAGTCCGTCGGCCGTTGGCTTCGCCTTGACTCTCCTAGACTCTCCTAGACTCTCCTAGACTCTCCTAGGCCCTCCTTGATTCTCCTTGGTTCTCCTTGGCTCTTCTGGACTCTATCCGTCACCTTATTATGCTTACCTTGCTGCTCATCCCCTGATATCGTCACTCTACCCGTCTGCTAGTCTTCTTTGATCCCTTGCTAGCTGCGCTTGTCCGATCTACCTCGACTCTGTTTGTCTGTTCACGCATGCCTTCCTTTCATCTACACCCCCATCATTCCAGGCTACCATTGACTCCTCATGCAACCTCCTCCTATTCAATAGCATCACCCCAGGGCCCATAGAACAACAAGTCTGGCCATCCCGTCTGCGGCCCCGTCTACAACGTCAGCTCTCTTTACGCAGGCGAGACACGTCCCTCGCTCCCTCTTGACACCCTCTCTTCCTCTCTATCGTTCCTACTTTGCCACTCCACGACATCCACTGCCTCTCTGAAGTCTTGGGGTACCTCGTGTACTCTTCCCACCCCTCCCACTGATACCCCCATCTTGCCTCCATCGTATTTTATTGTATCTTTTCTTTTTCTGTTCCATTATATCTCCTATATCTCCTATATTTCCTATTTCATATTCCTATTCCTATTTCCTATTATATTATTGTCTGCTTTTCCCGCTGTTGCTGTTGTTTTATGTCCATTGTTTCTTTTTCTACTCTGCACGCCTTCTCTTCGTGTTCTTTCTTGTTTCTCTTACCTCCCTCTTCCAACTGCTTCCCCACGAACACCACCACACCAACATCTATATTGCCTAATATTTGATTTACTGGCAAGTCCGACCGCCAGCTGCACGCCGCCCGGACCAACATCGATCCTGGCCTCGCTTCAGTTGGAGATCCGAATCGGTTGCTGCAATCCGCTACCATTGGTGAGCTTGGCCGGCTTTGTGCCTCGTGGACGGATTCGAACGACACTGCAATACTGCGAAACATAATCACGAACGCAACCAGACCACGGTCAAGCAAGAAAAACAGTACGGAATAAAAAAGGAGAGGCCGGGAAGTCAAGTCACTGAGAGTAAACGCCAAAAGTATAGTAGTAGCTGATCGCCGAGCTGCCGCATGCACCGCAACCACACCCATACTCGCAGTCACAAATACGCCAGGACCAGGTACATCAGCATACTCCGTAAACACAGCAGCGCCTTGGATAGGATAGAAACTATACACTCCCCTGAGACCGAACTGCGTCAGACCCCTCCCCCCTTTCTCGGTTAACGAACTCTCGGCCGCCGACGAGAGCCTTTGATGTCTGGTAGTGTGGCTGTAGAAATCAAACCAGAGGCAGAGCAGCACACGACATAAGCAAGAAGCAGAACTGTGCCGCTTGGTGCAGAACAGTGCATTCGCATAACTTCGAATCCCCCTTTCTCATGCGTGAACAAGCTCCCGCCACCTTCTTCACCTAGATCTCATACTCAGCTGCCTTGACTATCCTAGCTGTATAATACAGCGACGGGCTTCACAGAGCGGACACACCACAAGACTACAGGATCGGATCGCCTCCAAGGTTGCAACCTGGAAAGGACAGCCCCAAGAGATACTTCTTTAACGCGAGATTATAACAGCCCGGAGTTGGACAGGATCGGACTGCGGAAGGGAGTCCAAGACAACGTGGACTGGAACACGCAAAAACGCAAAAGTACGAGACGCAGCAGCATCGGACGGATCACATACAACAGAAAGGATACATCAGACACTTCAGACAGAAGACACAGCAAACACAGCAAACACAGCATAAACCAACGCCGAGGAGAGGATAGCCATACAGAGATAACAGCAGAGACAGGTGGGCGGGAACCATATAGCAGCTCCCATCGGCCGTCATCAGACACACCAACTACACCAGCTACACCAGCCACATCTACCGCCTCTGCCCCCATCTTCCATTCATTCAACGCAGGGACGTTCAGCACGGTCTCTCACGACCCTTTCTCACAGTATACATACATATTATCGCGCGTGCACTCCAGTCGGAAGGCCATACACGCATTCGGTTACTTCACTCCGTCTATCGGCAGACTCCCTTGACCATTCTCTGCCCGTTTTGTTCCACTACTCGATACTTTACACCACCACGCTTTACTCGTGCCTTGACAAGTTCTTGTGTGTCTCGTTCTGTCTGACTCTCCACGCTCACTTGTCACTTCCTTGACGTTCCCTTGATTCAACCATCACACCTCTGCCGCATATATCTCACCAATATCAGCCAAGTTGGTTACAACAGCAGCTCAGAAAGTACAGGCACAGTACACCACCCCTGGACCCCCTTTTCTTCCCATAGGACCAGTTGCAAGCACAGACAAGGACGACAGCGACCTGCACTTTGGAGAAACAGAACAAGAGAATAGGAGAAAAGAAGAACAGGAGAACAACAGAGCAAAAGAGCAAATCAGAATCAGCCCACGGCAAAACAACAAACCTACGCTTGCTGTGGTAGCGACCAGTCTTCGGTTTACCACCTGTCTGTATACCTGTACGCCGTTATACTGCGTACGCACGCCTCTGCTGATACTATTCTCTTCTACATCATCTCTGCATTTACACTATATTCTCTATTATTTCCTTGTTTTTATAACATTTCACCTGCTTCTTCCTTCCTCCTTCCCCGCCCATTGGACCAGCATAGCTTGTTTACCTCCAGCACCCTCCAGCATCCAGTTTCTCCTACCACCGCATCGACCAATCTTTTCTCTCTGTCATTTCTGGCGTCGTTCCGGTGTCGTTTCTCGTTTTTGGTGTCTGGTGAAAGCCTCATGCAAATCTCGTCGACTGTCACCGTGCATATCTCGGCCCAATATACGACTCTGTGATTGTGCTTCCTATTCGGCTACCCACAATTATCGCTGTTATTCTTTCCGCACTTTCATTTCAACTCCAGTTCTTTGCTTTGGCATCTCGGCAGTCTCATCTTGCAGGTTTCGGGGTTCGTTTCTGCCAGGCCGAAAAGCGTAAACAATATCACCATCTCCGGCTTCAACTTTCTTCTTTTATTTGAAGATTTTACCTTGTGATTGACCAGACTCTCATGGACTGCTGACGACACTATCGGTCTGCTAGGGCTGGAGTATTTTGTTGGGTATTCGTCTGCTTGCCGCCTGCTTATATCCTCCTCTTTGGTCTAGGTTGGCTGCTGTCACAAAGAACCTGGCAGGGAGAGACAAGAAGCAGCAGCCAGCACGGTTCATAGGTGTGTCGAAATCAAAGCCGACCGAATTATGCATCCTGCTCCCAGCCTCTTGGAAGCACCACCACTCCGCGAAGAGCCACGACAAGGACCGACGCGGCCAATGTCTCAAGGATCAATGGAAACGGACCACGGCCGAACGCCTTCAGAGCCCGCGTCACCATATATGCGGCCCGAATCTTCCCCATCTACCTCGCCAACTGTGACGAATATGACCAACGGCAATGGGATGGCCATCGTATCTAGTGAAAGTTCAAACAACAACCAGTCAGCATCATCGCATAGCACTGCTAGCAACGGAGATATGACATCGCCAACGTTTTCTTCTCAAACCGTTTTCCCAGTGAACGGCGGGGGCGATATTAGCACTTCTCGCCGCACTAGCCGCCGACGCACCGGCCCGCTCTCAGCATCTCAGCGGGAAAAAGCAGCCCTAATTCGCAAGCTTGGAGCTTGCAATGACTGTCGGCGCCGAAGAGTTGCTGTAGGTCGTCTTAGCATCCCATTGACGTATTATTTTCAGTCCAACACAAGTCGATACTTACAAAACAGTGCCATCCAAGCCACCACGCCATGAGCTGGGAAGAGGCAATGAGGAAATTCATGCCGCAAAGCCCAACACAAGAGTACGCTCCGCTTGCGGGCCGGCCTATCAGCCCTGCACAGAGCACAGGCCGGGTGTCCTTTAGCCAGTCGGACGTCCAAGACATGGAAATTGACTCGGAGACAGCACCCGCTGCTGTGCGGCGACTGCTAGACGCCCAGCAACAGCACCAGCAAGAGATACCGCAGAATCAGCTGCGTACGAACGAGCCACATCAACAGCATCAAGACCATGAGGAGCCAGGACAACGGCAACAGCAGCAACAGCAACAGCAGCCTCTACCACAGCATCACCAGCAGCCTCAACTGTCGCCGAGGCACGGCCCTGCACAGACGCGACCCCAACAGTCGCCACTTCCACCGCCCACATCCCGCCGATTGTCTATGGGGACCGAGTCACGTTTACGGACGCCGCTGCCATCCGGACCGCGACCCGAGAAATTTGAAAAGCTGGAGAAGTTCTCATCTGTCTCGTCCGTGTCATCTTTGCCTGGAATTGAGAGTCTTTCGGGAGATCTGCAGAGCGGGACGGCCCGTGTAATCAACGAGGCCAACGCAAGTCGCAGCCGATACGACGTGGTGCAGGTGATGATAGTGCAGTGGTCAAATGATTCTGGGCAAGACGTCCGCGAGGCCATTGATGAGCTCTCAACATTGCTCGAGAAAAGGTACAACTACAGCGTCGAAACGGTTTCGATTCCCGTTGGCGCGCAGAGCCCGTTGCGATGGCTGATCCAAACGGTGACGGGATTTGTCAACAAGCGCGACATGCGTGACACGCTCAAGATAATCTACTATGCCGGCTTTAGTTATCTTGACCGCGATCGCGAGCTGGTGATTTCAAGGTATGTCAAGCAGTGTTGACAATATTTGGGCTGATATGATATTTTGATGATACTTGACGATAATCAAGGACATATGATGTTATTTGATGATATATGACAACTATCGACAGGGGGGTGGTTCAGCAAATATAATACGTTTCGGAGTGCGAGGCCGCTTGCTGACATGCTTTTTTTCTTTTGCCAATAATAGTTCCATGGACAAGGTCACCGTTCAAGGACAGGCGCAAGCCACGATTCGCTGGGGCGCGATTCAGCAGATATTGGAGGACGCCACAGCCGACACGCTGCTGCTTATGGATGCAGCTTACTACCCCTGCTCGAAAATGGTACGGCGCGAAGGCGTGTTTGAAGTAATTGCAGCAGCGTCTGGCGAAGACCCCCAAAGAGCACTGGGACGAGTGTCGTTTACACGCGCCATCACGGACGAGCTCCGGACACGGCTCAACCAGCGGTTCCGCGGTCCGCTCTCGGCACTGTCGGCGGCCGAGCTGCATGTACGGCTGATGTCGACGTACCCCAAAATAACCCAAGAGCGCAGCGTCGACAAGGAGCAGATATCGAGCTTCCCGTCGCCGTTCCACATGCAAGTCTCTTCCAACGCCCGGTTGCCATCAATACTGCTGGCGCCGTTCCGGAAGCCGTTGCCGAGAAGCCCAGAGTCGGCCAACGCGATGCCCGGCACCCAGCTGAGCCTGACGGTCCGAATATCAGATGGTGCCGTGGATAAGGCTGGCTGGATCGAGTGGATGCGTCTGCTACCCGAGGGCGTCAAGGACGTCAAGTGCGAAAGCCCTTTCCGCAGCTACCGGTGAACAGTGCCCAAGACGCAAAGACGCCATAATAGGATTGGTTCTTCGACTCGGCATACGAGGTGCCCGCCACCAAGCAAGAGTTTCGTGTGTTTATTTCGACATTTGGTTACTCTGATGCTCTTGAAAGCATACGACTTTGTTGGTTTTGTTTGATTTCCACTTACGTTAACGCCTCTTGCATGTTTGCCATTTTGTTTACTATTTGCTTCTGTCCTTTGTTCCTTTCCATGTTTTCTGCTTCCATTCACGTTATATCTCTCATGACATCTCACTTTCATCCCTGTTTCTCACGTTTTCTCTCTTTTTCTTGTTTTTTCTTTTTGCTTAAATATCAGGATTGGATGGAGCAAAAGGGGGCCAGCAGAAGCAGAAAGCAGAAAGGTCAGCACGAGGGCCGAGTAGTCTCTGTGAAGGGCTACTCATTCCCCACGTACACCCACCACTTACACCCATATCAACAACAAAACATGGCATTTCGTATTTAATTTTCTCCATTTTACTCGTTCTCGTTCTTATTCGACCTCGACCTTTGTGGGAGGCGTGGTCCTCGCCCGCAATATTCAAAGCTTCTGTCTTTGAGGCCATTCGGCACAGGTAATTTATAATCACTGCTTAATGCATTAATACAAAATAGTAGGTGCCGTTCAAACAGCGAAGTGGTTTGTTGTTTCTTTTTCACTTTTACAAAAATATCGTCTCGATGCATGCCGTACTTTAGTCATTGGCTTGCTTCCGTTTGCATGTCAAGTCAACGCCAAGGTGTAGATGCTGTTTTTTCTTTGTTTTTGGGGTGTTATTAATGATCAAATATCCAATAGCAATAAGACAAAGAAAAAAAGAAAAATAGTGTTTATTATTGACTATCGTCTTTTGCTTGTCTAGTATCGTCCTTTATGCATGGCTAATCTGGCTGTGGTTGATATACCAAAAACATTACATAAGCAAACTGGGTCGGCCTTCAACACCTGTAATTTCACGTTATTTTAGGCACTGTAACACAGCCGCCATAGGTGACAGCTAGGCATGTGGCTGGCCAGGAGGCCCACCTTCCTGCAACCCGCGGAAGGAACGGTCGGGATTTCCATTGAAGCTATTGGACCCCTGTCCGGTCGTAGCTTCCGTCTCATCACACGTCGACGCTTCCCATTACTTAAGCGTCAACCTCCAACCTCATCCATCAGCCACCCTGGTCTGTGTATCAGGGCAACCTTGGGCCTTCTATAAAGTCTCCATCCAGCTCCGCCGCGCGAGACACAATCCATCGGTCACGTCGCCTAGCTCCCGACTGCCAGGGCTTACGAGTTCAGCTCCACCACCTCGTTCTTTGGCGACGTCAACGAGGCTTGGCTTGGCGAGATTTTCATGCATTGTTAAGCATCTTTTACCGACTCACTTCTTACTCTCTCTCTCTCTCTCTCTCGCTGCTTGTCATCTACTCTGCTATGCTAGCACGCTGAAATGCCTTCCATCCAAACAGGTCCTTCCCGACTGGGCATGCACCTGTTCGCCATCCCATCCGCCGTCTCCATCATCGCATTTCTAGGCTACAGCTCACAGTACCTCTTCAACTCGGCACAGTATTTAGACCCTGGTCCGCTGTCGCTACAACAATTGGTGTTTTCAAACTGCTTGTTGGGTTGTATTTGGTGGACGTACTACCAAGCCTGCACCGTCGACCCTGGCCAGTATGACTTTTCTCATCTCGGCGTCTCCAGCGAGCTGAGCAAGCTCGATGCGGATACAAATGAAAAACCAGAGGTCAAGCGCCGCCTATCTACATCGTCCTCTGGGTCGTCGTCTCACGTGCCATTAGGTGCAGCCGAGAAGGGGGGCTGGGACGGCGAGGGCGTCCTTCCAACCAACAAGCGATGGTGCAAAAAATGCGATGCGCCGAAGCCGGATCGGTCGCACCACTGCCGCCACTGCAAGCGCTGCATTCCCAAGATGGACCACCACTGCCCATGGACCGGTAATTGCGTGTCGATGCAAACCTTTCCGCACTTCTTGCGCTTTATTGTCATGGTCAATGTCGGCCTCTGGATGCTGATGTACCTGCTGGCGCGCCGCTTCTACGCCCTCTACGAGCAGCGTCATCTACCAGCATACCTTGGCCCAACCATGCCGCAACTTGTCCATCTGACAGTGCTTCTGCTCGTGTGTAGCGGTACTCTGCTAGCTCTGTCCATCATGCTATACACGGCCATGCAGACCTGGCTTTTCAATACGACCATGATCGAGGGCTGGGAGATTGAACGTCACGAAGCCGTCATTGAACGCTATGGCGCGACGGCAGGCGACGGTACCTCTTGGGGCGACGGCGGCGATGGCAGCGACATCGAGGATGAGTTTGAGTTTGAAGATGACCCAGACTTCGAAGAAGAGGCGGCCTTTGTGCGCGAGGTCGATGACGATGACGACGAGTACTACCGGAAGCTCGAGAAAAAAGTTCGCAAAGCCGCAGCCAAGCGCATGCGCACCGAGTTTCCCTATGACCTCGGCTTCTTTGCCAACATGGCCCAGGCTATGGGAACGTACAATTTCTTGCTCTGGCTGTTTCCCTTTGCGGGCCACCCTGTCATTGCCAAGGGAGGATCCGGTGCCGGCTGGGACTGGCCCGAGAACGGCTTCAATGACCACCCGGGCATGTGGCCACCCCCCGATCCAGAGAAGCTGAGGCACGCTGCCGCGGGTGGCATCGATGCCGGAACGACAACTGCATTCACCTCTGGTCGGGATGGCACAGGAACCGCCGAAGAGGAAAAGGCGTCATTCCAGGCCCGCCAAGAAGCCGATTTCCGGCGGCGAAACGCCTATAGCCACAACGCACATGGCCGCCAGTCTGATCCGACCAAGGCCTCCGACCCCATGGGCCAGCTCGACTCCGACGACGGGTTTGAGCAAGGCATGGATGGCGAGCCGGGCTGGACCAATGCAGACGGTGACCGGCTGCGTGACTTTGGCGTTGACGAGGGCTCCAGTGATGGCGATGACGACGATGTGCCGATTGGCATGCTGCTGCAGCGACGGGGTGATGTGAAAGACAAAAAAAAGCAGTAGCCGCAGAAGATGCGAGTATGGGACAGCATATACGGATATCTATTTATTTTGTTTTAAAGCATTTTTTTTAATTTGATCTTATCATGTTATTGGATATCAACAGTGTATCATGTATGTGCTCGACGCACTCGACATGATTGAAATTAAAATTCAGGCGGTATTTTATCTATCCACAAGAGTCTGAAAAAATCAATGATGAACAGAAACAGAAAAACATCAACGTTACGCAAAATGAAGCGACAGACCGGGCAAGGTCTATAAAGGCTGCATACAGAACTGAAAAAAAAACCTAAGAAATAGACAAATCTAAATCCCATCCTACCAGTCATCCGGCTCACGGCGAGATGACATGGCACTCTGCCGCGCCAGCAGCGCATCCGCCAGGCTCAGTCCGCCGCCGCTGGCTGTTGACGGTGTCGGCGTGTTTGTCCGACTGCCGCTGTCCGACGAGTATGCGCTGCCGCCGCCGTTGTTTAGGCTCATACCCGAGTCGCGGGGTTGCGTGGCCGATGCGGCAGCAGACGACCGGCCAGCAGCAGGGCGACGTGGGGGTGCCGGAGGCGCAGGCCGTGCCGACGGCGGGGGCGGCGCCTGCTCTTCGACGTACGCTGCAGGCACCCACGCCTGCGAGCCGCCAATCTTGGCCAGCCACCATCCTAAATTGTTAGTCAACGTCTCAACTCTCTTTGGTAATGAAATTATAAATATGAGTGCACTCACCATTGTCTTCTTTCTGGACAATCTCGATAATTTGGCCAGCCTTGATAGACATTTCGTTTTCGCGCTGGCCCTGGAAGTCGTAGAGAACCTTGGCTGTAATGGCGGCCGGGGTAGCGGGGGGCGGTGGAGGCGGCGGCGGGGCACGGACAGTGTTGGATGTCTTGCGGGTGTGCGATGGCAGCGCAGTCGTGGTCGACGATGCCTTTTGAACGGCGACGGTGGCGGCGGCTACAGAGGCGGATGATGCGCCTGGCCGAGGCGGCACGCTGCGGCCGGTCGAGGCAGCTGCAGCCGGGACGGGCGCAGGCTTCGGTTTCGCTGCTGCTGCAGGCATGGTCGAGAACGCAGACGAAGGCACGCTGGAGTTGGCACCAGGACGGGGCTGAGGCTTGCGGCTGGTGTTGGTGGTGCGTGATGGACGGCCGTTGGGACCGCCAGGCTTGATGAGCTTGCCGCGAGTTATGGGCCGTGGCGGCACGGGCTTGGCAGGCGGTGTAGGCCGCGACTGCGAGTTGACAGGCTCGCCGGGCTGCGTGTGCACCGCGCCACTCTTGTAGTAGTCGACGGGTACCTGTGAGTCCTTGAGAACTTTGACCACCTGGACCTTGCCGGGCTTCTTGGAGTACTCAACCGACTCGCCAATCTTGAGGTTGAAGCCGGCCGGCATCACGCGCTGCATCTGCACAAACATTTCTGTCTTGAACACGCAGTTTAGCAGCGGGTCGGCTTCCTGAGGCGACCCGATGTTGAGCGAGAACCAGTCATCACGGGACGAGGATGCGGCAATGAATTTGATGGCGCCCAGCGGCACAGCACGCTCGACGACGATCTGGACCTGACCCTGCACAAGGGTCTGCGCGACAATGTAGAACTTGCTGTTGGTGACAATCAGAATGCGCGGGCTCGGCTTGCTGGAGCGGCCAAACTTGGCTTCGAGAATCTCACCGCGGCACGAGAAGACGGCCTTTTCGCTCGAGCTGATGTTGGTCTGGCTGCGGATCATGCTGCCCGATCCCGTGGACGCGTTGATGCCCATGTAGTCGCCGAGGAAGCGACGCGAGCCCAGCAGACTGTAGCGGCGGCGCTCCTTGCGACCACCGAGCAAGCGGTGGCCCTGGTCGCGCAGCACGAGGTACTCGGCACCGACGCGCTTCTTGCGCCAGAAACGCTGGATGCGTGTGGCGGACTCGGCACGGTATGCCAGGTAGCCACGCCACATGCGCTGGATACGCGTGGCCATGTTGTGCCAATAGCGGTCGCGCATGTGCTCGAGTGCAAACAGCGTCTCGGGCGACTTGATAAAGGCCTTGGTCACACCCATCTGCCACTCTTCGGCAGGGATGCTTGTGTCGGTCAGGATCTGCTTCACGGCAGCCTCGTACGAGCCCTGCCAGGTGTACTCGCCGGCATACGAGGTCGCAGGCGACAGCAAGAAGAAGCGCTCAACAAACTTTTCAAAAGACTGACGGTACGCAAAACCAGCACGGCGAATGCGCACGTTCTCCTGGAGACCGAGATACTTGATCTGGTGCAGCACATTGGGCTCGTTATACTCGCTGGGCGACTTGTTCTCGTTGGGCTTGATGGTACGGATGTAGGACGGCTGGCAGCGCATCAGGGTTTCGACGAGGGCGTTGGCCGAGGTGCGGATACGGTCGCCCGCCGTGGGTGGCTGCTTGCGGTTGTCCTGGTCGACCTGGTTGGGGAATAGCTCGTGCACAAACTTGTTCTGGCTGACCTGGAACATGTTGAGCAGGCCCTTGAGAAGCTGGTCCTTGTTTTTGTCGGTGATGCCGTCGACAGTGTAGGCGACGTCACCGGCGTAGTGCTTGATGATGAAGTTGCCCTGGCGAGGCGTCAGGTTGGCATTGGACATGCCGTTGATGCTCTGCATAAAGGTACGGTCGCAGGCAGCAGGATCAGCGTGCGCAGTCTTGGTGGCATCCTTCATTGCCGAGAAGATACCAACCGGGCGGACCTGCTCAATAAGGTCACACACCACCTTGTTGTCAAAGTATTTGATGGGTGTCCAGTGAATCTTCTCGCGCGCGTACTCCTCCTGCTCGGTCTTGAGCGTCAGCTGGATGAAGATCTGCTGCAGCTTCTCGTTGACGTAGTTGATGCACAGCTGCTCGAAGCTGTTCTTCTCAAAGATCTCGAAGCCGTAGATATCCAGAATGCCGATAGAGTTGTTGGTGGCCTGGCGGGACTTGAGCGACTGGTTGATGCGCTCGACAATCCAGTCAAAGAGGTTGTTGTAGATGGCCTTGGCCAACGCATCGCGCGTCGAGGTGGCCTGGGCAACATTGGCGGGCGACTCAATGACCTCGCCGCTACGGGGCGTCAGGACACGGATGGTGATGGCCGACACAAGGCTCTGCGGGTCGACCTCGAGCAGGTAGGCGAGGAAATCAACAACAGACTGGTCCGACACTGCCGCGTAGCCGCTGTCGTCTTCGTGGAAGACCAGGTTGCCGGTCCACAGTACTGCAGCCAGCATGCGGAAGATCTGGTCCTGCTCGGGCTGAGACAGACCGATGATTTTCATGGCGTTCAGGGTGTCACGGTACTCGGCAATATCGTCAATGCCGTCAACGTCGAAGCACTTGGAGCGGCTGGTGTAGATGTAGGCTTCGGGGCCTTGGATGCCGAAATTCTGGCGGTACGAGTCGGAGGCACCCTTTGCAAACTGGTAAAAGATGTGGAAGTTGCGCTCGTTTACGATCTGACCGGTGACGCGGGTCTTTTCGAGCAGGTAGTTGGTAATATCGGCACCGACGGGCTCGCCGTTGCCATTGAAGTGAATCTGGAGATACTTGCCGAAGCGCGACGAGTTGTTGTTGCGCAGGGTCTTTGCGTTGCCAAAGGATTCCAGCAGCGGGTTCGTGGCCAGCACCATGTCCTTGATCTGCTTGATGTCGCCCGACTCACCGCCCGACACGTTGGCAATGTACTGCATAATGCGCTTGGCAGCCTCGGTCTTGCCGGCACCAGACTCGCCGGAGATGATGACGCACTGGTTCTCCTTGTAGGCCTTCATGTTGTAGTAGGACGCTTCGGCAATGGCAAAGACATGGGGCGGCATTTCGAGACGGTTCTTGCCGCGGTAGCTGTCGAGCACCTGGTCGGTGTAGATGCCGAGGTCCCGGAAGGGGTTGACGGAGACCAGCACATGGCCGATGTATGTGTAGATCTCGGCGCCCTCGAAGCGCTTCTTGAGGTTCTCGTTGATGGCCTCATTGGACACCTTGCTCAGCAGGGTCAAGTCGGACACACCAATCTGCTTCTTTTTCGTCGTGTCAAAGGTGGCCTTTTTCGGTCTCGCGTTGCCGCCGCCGCCGGCCCGCTCGGGGGCTTTGTTGCCCTGCTTTGGTCTTCGTGTTATACCCTGTGTGGTGAGTTAATGGCCGCCGATAAGGGTTGCGAACTTGAGAGGGTTCGGGAAAGAGCTGAAGGGGGGCTTTGGAGAGCCGAGAAAGGGTCTCGAGGGAGTCTCGAAAGACCCTAAGGGATCTGGACAGAGCATGAAGCTCCGGTATGACGTCGGAGACCTACCATGTTTGTGGATTGTGGGTGTAGATAGCTGTTGTCGGGGAGGGAGGTGACGTCGAGGGAACAGCACGCGAGTAGAAACGAGAGCTGTCGGCTAGTCGGTGTATGAGCTCCAACTGCAAAGGATGCTTGTTCAATCGAATCGCCGTCTGCAGTCCCGGGAGATTGCCGGGAATGGAGGGGTGCGACAAGGAGGAGGAGGAGGAGATGAAGAGGAGGGTGGTGTTCGACACCGTAGGGCGGGTGGGGAACGACAAATGGGTCGGGGGAATAGGGGACAGCTTGCTTGTCGTCAATGGAGCGGCCTTCAGGGTCGCGAAAGCGGTGTTGGTAGGGCGCGGTGTCGGTGTCTGGGAGGGTGTCGATGCTGGAGGTCGAGGTTGAAATGTGCAGGCAAAAGGCAAAAGGCCAAATACGGAAATCGGGTTTGCACGAGTCGGTTGGTGACGAAAGATAAACGACAAGAGACAAAAGGGGAAGGAGTTATTCCGGCTGCCTGCTTCTAGAAAGGAAGGAACTATGGGACAGTGAGCGAGGCAGCTTCTCTATGGAGTGTCGTACATACTACACACATATAGTATGTAGGCAGGCACGACAGGTCTGTCCCCAGCCCCCAAAGGTTTGCGCGGCGGAAGGCGGGGTGGCCAATTTAGCACAGCCACGCTGTACAGTAGCTTGTTATTAAGTATGTGTACGGGTAGTGCTGGCTTATGTAATTGCGAAAATAGCAGAGGGTAGCGTAATCTAGGGGCAAAGACGCGCAACCAGCGTGCTAGCACAGGCGGCCACAACGCCTGTCCCTTTGTCTGTAAGCTTATTCTGCGACACCTGCGACACCGGATTTGATTATGTAATCGGGGTATCTCACAATTGCAAATGCCTCTTTTTTTTTTCTTCTTCTCGTTGTCTCGATTTTTCACGAGCTCTTCAAATAATTGAGCGATCGCTGCTCTCTTCTTAGCGATTTACATTTCACGTCTACTGGTGCTCTATGGAATATGTAGTCCACATTGTTGACTGAGGACTTGGTGTATAGAGGTGGCTGGGGAAAAGCACAATGACGTCGACGACTTTTTTTTCTTCTTCTTTTCCTTGCGTCATCCTGAATCAGGGTCTAGCTGCTGAAAGGTTTTCAGTGCTCTGTAGAGCCAGGCTGGCAACTGGGGTATCAGCCTCACCTTTGCATGTGTAGGTTCCACGCTGAAATATTGAATATATTGAACACCAAAATGACAACTCATCACTCGCGGTTAGAGGAAGTGGCGGCTCGATGGCATTATCGAACCCACAAGCAGCTCGAGCTCAACTGTCTGTAGTGTTCAATTATGGCAAGGCCTGATTGACCCAAGGACGCCGCTGGCATTGTCTAACCACGGGCCTTGCTGTGATGCCAACTGTCGTCACCAGCAGCTGGCATCATTGGAATCGGAGTCAATTAGTTTTCGTTGCTTGCGATGCAGTAGGCTGGCTACCAAGATCAGCGGCCAGTCGGCTCTCAAAGCGGGTGTGCTTTCTCCGGTATAAATACATGATGCCATTCTGGACAAGAACACCACGATAATTGCTCGTTGCCGGCACAGGTGAGAACGACAACATCTGTGTGAGTAATTGCATCTCTCTCGTCGCTGAGATGGAGTTTTCAATGCCGTCAACAATACTGGCACAGCGACTGTGCCTCATATACGTAAAATAGGAGGCATTGTCATGCCTATGTACTACTGGTCCTCTCCGTGCTCTGTACGGCTGTTGATCACGCAGGAGGCAGGATAGCCGGTTTTCCGTGGTTGGCAGCCCCAGTTCGGAACAAATCATACTGCATATATACATAGTAGTAGTACTCATGCAAAGGAAAAGGCCATAAGACGGAGGTGCCACATTATAACCCTTGTTTTTTATTCGACTGCCGTGGTGCATTGAAAGAGGATCATAAATCATAAAACTCTTGAGCCTCTGACCAGCAGGAGAAACACGAGAGTTATTACGAGAGCAGTACAGAGTAATAGAGAGAAGAGTGGCTTGTTCACTTAGCCTGTTTCAAAATGGGCCGGTGGTAGTGCTGCTGTAGTATTTACAGAGTGCTGTTTGTAGGAAAATAGAGTTGCAGGGGGGCAGTCTACTCTGAGTATTGAATTTTACGGAGCACGGATACATTATTAGGAGAATAGTCTGTATTACATCGTAGCACACGCCAACGTACATACCATAGTAGTAAGTATGAGCCAGGAAGCAGCGTGCCGTCTTGGCTTGTTGTTCTGCACATCGTTGCTCGTTTTGCCAGTCCTCGTTTCCATCCGTGTTTGGGCGCCGGTGTGGCACTGAATAGCGTTTCTGCTAGGCACCTCCCTTCTCCGGGATGGGATTCTGGAACACGAGGATGGGATTTCTTCAAATTCCGGTCTCAGCGACCATGGAAAAGGGGGCAACTTTCTGCAGTTTCCCGTTCTCCATCCACGGTCTCACGAGTGTTACCAACAGAGATCTGAGGATGGCAAAGTCGACAATTCGATCGGTTTGAGTCTCTTTGACTGCCATTTGGCTGCCATTTGAGACATGACGACAGACAGTATCTTTCCCATTCCCGCCTGGCTCGGAAACAGCCAGCCAATATCACGAAAGGTTAATGTCGGTTTTGTCAGCCTCCGCAGCACGGTTGGATTACATCCACCTGCCTGACACTTGACTCGCCTCACTACCAGATGATTACGGTAGTTGCAGTCGAAGCATCCCAAGTTTGACTTGTAAAGCATCTCAACCTTATCGCCCCAGGATTGCAACACCACTCACTCCATCCTGGCACGAGCCCGTTACAGAGGCTCCCCATTATCGTACTCGGCCATACAGACTCCCAGACCTCAGACCTCAAAACTCAGACTATCGCTCCACAGCAGCACGCAAACGTTGCATCTCCTGGACCAGAGGCGATCATCTGGAGCATGCAATACTTAGTAGACGCTCGTTGAACAATAAGCTTTTCACCCTCACGCCAAGACAAAGCCAAGTTCACAAACGGCCTTCCGCTGTCCATGATTGCCATTTGCTCTCCTTCCTCTTCTGTCCTCTGCTTTGCAGAGTGTCTATGCTGTGCAATTCCTCCGCCACATTCCATACACGCCCTCAGAACCCCTGGCCGCCCCCTAGACGTCAATGTCTTTAAACCTCCCCGCTGCAGACATGGTACTACATGCTAAACCCCGTGATGGGGTCGTAGGATATGGATGCCAGCGTTCCGAGTTGTCTTTCACTGCCAATGCTATCTGATCTTCTGGTTGAGATGGTCCCAATATTTCAACAGCCGATCTCCAAACATATGATGCAAGGCCAAAATCGTACAACTTGTGGTGCCACGCCAGGCCAAGCTTTTCGTCGTTGATAATAGTCATGCAGCTGTCTTTCTGTATGTTCACTCTGCATTTCTCTTCTATTTCCTGTGCCGTCATCCGATATCACCACCATTAGCATTGAGCACATGCCACGCGATCCAAAGCCACCAACAGCCGTTGTTGTAGCGATCATTGTGTTTGAAGGGCTGGTATTGGAGAGAACTTGAGCTAGTGTGTGCAGTCTATACATAGTAGTATCTCACCTCGAAAAGGATGTTCGATTGTGTGATACAGCATCAATCGCTGTACTGTGTAGAACGTTGCACAACACCAATGCCGTGCACGGTAGCTGAAGGATGGCATGTGATTGGCTGGAATTTTCAAGCCCGAATATTCACAAGATTCTAGTTTGGGCTTAGCTCCATCAACTTACAAGATCTGGTACTTGTGGATGCCGCGATTTCACAGCATAAATACAAGTACTCCAAGCTCCACATGAACCCCGTCTGGAGGGAACCTTAAGCGCCCGCCAACGTGGGCTCGACCCTGTTCGGCTTGGCCTGTCTCGTCACCCCATACCTACAGCCAATTGCAGCGCCTGGTTTCCTCTATTCTTAGCGGCCCACTCTGCAACGTGAACCACTAGCGTCCGCCGGAACCCCTTCTCCTGGGTGTCAGTTGCTCCTGCCCTCTGCCTACTGGCTCTTGCCAATTCCATTCACAGCATCATGAGTCTGGCGGTCGCACCTGCCGTAGTTACGTACTGTTCTCTCCATTCTTTCCTTATCATACAATATCCTCTCCTATTCCAACGACATCCCCTCAGTTCTGCCATCTACACACTTTTTGTGCGTTTCCAGAGCCTCATTTTACCATGACCTCCGCGACTTGACGGCAGCTACCTTTATGCATATCCACGACGACCCCCCTTCGCGCCCCTAGCCTACCAGCCGAAACACACGCAGCATACCCACCAGTCTACACCAGTGCTCAAGCCGCCCCTCTTCAAAGCGTCTCTAACAATAGACGTCTCATGCTGTATTTTATATTTTGAGAGGCTACTATGATTGCGTGCTATTGCTGCTGTTATTGTCTTCAATTTCTTACCAGGGCTGCAACCTGATACAGACCCCGTCGATTTCGAAACGTCCTCACACGTCTGATCAGCCACCGCCCAAAAGTCGACCAGGAGATATCGACACACCTCTGAAAAGACCAGAGCGAGAGCAAGAACACGAGAATAATTACTGCCTGCTGCTGCTTGCTGCTGCTGCTGCCGCTGACCTCCCGGTGTCAGGAAAGCGGCTCTCGAATCAGCCTGGCCCTCCGCCTGCTGACTTTGCCCTCCATCTCGCCACTACGTCGTCGCTCGTCGATCCACCTCGCCCTCGAGTGCGTCTATTAGGCATTGCTGGAAACAGGTCGACCGTTTCAAGGCACCCAGCATCCGAGAGCGTCCTCGTGTTGCTTTGTCCATTTTGTCTCCGTTCTGGCTATCTGCAATTCTCAACAACTCCGGTGCTCGAACATCGAATTTGCCAAACAACCCTGTCCGGAGCTCAGAATCCCATCTCCTGTTTTCACATTTCCCCTTTTCAAGGTCGACTTGTGGACCGAGCACTTGATATCTAGCTGTATCCAGCTCGACATCTATTATCACCACTACCACTACCACCGCCACTACCAGTATTGATATCAATAATACCACTGTACTCACCCAACAACACCCCTGTCCCCCTTATTCGGTCTTCTGCTCCACCTGTCTTGCACGCCAAAAGTCTTATTCTTCCTATTCTCCCTCTCGCCCCGGCTGTGCTCGTCGTCTCGTCCCTTTTCCTTTATGACCGACTGACTCTTCCTGTCTCCTCTGCCTTTTCTCTTCCCTTTTTCTTCCGTTCTTTTTCCTTCCCTCTCTTTTCATTCCCTCTTTTTCCTTTTCTTTTTTCTTGTCACTCGGCTTGGTAGAAGATTTGCCGTTGTCACTTCTCGTGTGCCCTTTTCTTCCAACGTTCTCTCTCGTTTTTTTCTCTCGTCTTCTACCCTTGCTTTCTTCATCCTGCTGGCTCAGAACACTCTTTTATTCTTATTCTCTTTCTATTGCTTGGTCTCTTGGTTCGAATCGATATCCCCAGTCTGCTCGTTTGGTTTGGTTTGGTCACGACAACTTGTTTTTGTTTCTTTCATACAACAAGAACACCTTCGAATCCCGACGACAGCAAGAACCAGAAAAGGTCACGGCAATAGTCAATACTGTCGCAGGTCGACACACCTAATATATCCTACGAGAGCTCGTCTCTCGACAAACCGCCATCATGAGCGCCACAAATCTGATCAAGAAGCAGTTTACGCCAACAAAGATTCTCTTCCACGTCCTGTTCTGGGGCTTCCACTGGTTTCTCTTCGGCTATGGTTGGTGAGTGCAGCCGATACTTTCGACCACGTACAAACCGACAGCCACTAACAGCACAGGTACAAGCAAGCGAGTGATATCCGGCTTGCCGGCCTGAACACGCTCACGTTCTCCGTGTGGATTTCCAGAGGTGCCGGTCTCGTCCTGACCGTCGACGGCATGCTCATTCTGCTGCCCGTCTGTCGTACTCTGGTCCGCTTTGTTCGCCCCAAGATCCGGTTCCTGCCCCTCGATGAGAACCTGTGGTTCCATCGCCAGCTCGCCTACTCCATGCTTCTCTTTGCCATGATCCACACAGCAGGACACTACGTCAAGTACGTTGCTTATTGAATTTGATAGCTTTGACAGAAACAATACGGCTAACGGACAGCTTCTTTAACGTCGAGAAGACGCAGATTCGCCCCGTGTCGGCTCTGCAGATTCACTACACCCAGCCCGGTGGCATCACTGGCCACATCATGCTCTTCTGCATGCTGCTCATGTACACCACCGCCCACCACCGCATCCGGCAACAGTCATTCGAGACCTTTTGGTACACCCACCACCTGTTCATCCCCTTTATGCTGGGCCTGTACACCCACACCGTTGGTTGCTTCGTGCGTGACACCGCCGACGCCGTTTCGCCTTTCGCCGGCGAAAACTTCTGGGCGCATTGTATCGGTTACGAGGGCTGGCGCTGGGAGCTGTTTACTGGTGGTTTCTACCTGATCGAGCGTCTCTACCGCGAGGTGCGTGCTCGCCGCGAGACCCGCATTACCCGTGTTGTGCGTCACCCATACGATGCCGTTGAGATTCAGTTCGCGAAGCCGTCTTTCCGCTACAAGGCCGGCCAGTGGCTGTTCCTGCAGGTGCCCTCCATCTCCAAGTACCAGTGGCACCCTTTTACCATTACGTCTTGCCCTTACGATCCCTATGTCTCTGTCCACGTTCGCCAGGTTGGTGACTTTACTCGCGCTCTGGGTGACGCAGTCGGTGCCGGTGCTGCACAGGCCAAGCTGTATGAGAGCGTCGACCCCATGGGCATGTACGAGGTTGCCCTGCAAAACGGCCAGCAGATGCCTGCTCTGCGCATCGACGGTCCCTACGGTGCCCCTGCCGAGGATGTGTTTGACAATGAGATTGCCGTTCTGATTGGTACTGGTATCGGTGTCACGCCCTGGGCCGCCATTCTCAAGAACATTTGGCATCTGCGCAACGGTCCGAACCCGCCAACACGCCTCCGCCGTGTCGAGTTTATCTGGGTGTGCAAGGACACGACGTCTTTTGAGTGGTTCCAGACCCTGCTGTCGTCGCTGGAGCAGCAGTCGTCCGAGGCCGCCCGCATCCCCGGAAGCAACGGCATCGAGTTCCTCAAGATCCACACCTACCTGACACAAAAGCTGGACATGGACACAACACAAAACATTGTGCTCAACTCGGTGGGCGCCGACTACGACCCGCTGACCGAGCTCAAGGCGCGCACCAACTTTGGCCGTCCCAACTTCCTCAAGCTGTTTGCGACAATGCGTGACGGCATCATGGACCGCACATACCTCAACGGCCTGGAGGGCAGCATGAAGACAACTGTTGGTGTTTATTTCTGCGGCCCGTCCGCAGCAGGTAAGCTATTTTGAATCCCTTCCCCCCTCCCCCCTCCTCGACCAATCTAAGGAGTCATTGCTAACAGTCCAGCACGCGATATCAAGAGTGCTTGCAACGAGGCGGCTGTCAGAGAAGTCAGCTTCCGCTTCTGGAAGGAGCACTTCTAAGCCTGCAGACAAGACAAAGAAGATGGGCAAGTATCTATCTAGTCCAGGGTCAAGACCAAGGTCACGATCAAAGAGGAGGACGCTTGAGCTATGTCGTTTTAATACCAATACAGTTACCGAGCTGCCCATCTCTGCTGATTAGCTTGTCGTTTGCTCCATCTTTTGCTGTTAACTATTTCTCTGCTTTTTGTATTATTTTTTTGTTTATTTTAGCGAGTCGTTTCTTTTTATTGTGTGTCTTCTTTTCGATACAATGACGGAGCACTTTTGTTTCCTTTTTTTACTTCCTTTATTTTCTTCACATACGAAGCACTATCGATTTAGGGTTCGATATTGTTTTCTATATCCTATATATTATTTTGGTCCAATTATGAAGAGTTTATTTGTTTTGATTTATCTACGGGCAAAGACAGAGAGAACATGAATTATCAACAGGTTCTTGCTTTTATTTTACAGTTGCAGTCGGCATGCAAGCCAAGACGGGATGCACATTACCCTTAGATCCCTGTATAGAGACATAGACAGGCACCGGATGTAAGCGATCCGGCTTAAGGAGTGCGTATGTTTTGTGCACATAGATAATGTTTGATTTGTTTGTTTAGTTTATCTGTTTATTTATTTACTCGTTAATTATTAGTCATTTATTTGCCTTTATTCCAACATCTGTGTCTAAATAACCGACATCAAAACTTAAGCTTACTACACCTTACTAAAACATTTGAAGATAATAATTCTGTTCATTATATGTAATGACATGTATGTACAAAATAATCAATGCTAAACAGCACAAAAACAAGAAAGAAAGCAAATCCAATGCTATATGCTATGCAGTATGCCACCAAAACATAAAGAGACGCCCGCCAGACAACAAAGTAGACAGAATGTTGGGAACAAAAAGAATCAACAGGAAAAGACAAAAACAAAAGTGAAAGGGTATGGCCTTGTAAGATACAATAAAAACAAAATAAAGACATAACTAGTCGTCTCGTCCACGGCGCTCGGCATCGTAGAGAGCCCGCTTCACGTCCATGCACACATCCTCAATCTGGCTGATCTCTTCGCGCGATAGCGTGGCCGCCTGAAGCAGCGACAGACTGCCACGCAGCATCGACAGAATTCCGGCCAGCCGCGGCTTCTTGGCCGGGGGTTCTCCTTCAGACATCTCTTGGCTTCCTACTGGAGCTTCTGGCGTCTCTTGTTCATGAGCCTCGGGTTCTTGAGTCTTGACAGAGCCCTTCTGCTTGCTCTTTTGTGGACTCTTGCTTGGGCTCTTGCTCATCTTGCTTTCATCGAGAAACTCAAACGGCTCGTCGCTGGCCGCGCCCTTGCCCTTATTGCGGCTAGCCCGGGTTCTGCGGTAGCCGTGCACCTCTTGCTCCAAAGCCAGCTGCGAGTGGACCTCTTGGTCTTCGGGCAGGGACGGAACAGGGCTGGATGGTGGCTGATCGTCTGCATTCACATCGTCATCGCCAACCTCGGTGGTAATGTCAACAGTCGTGTCGTTGTCAATATCGGCCATGTCCACATCATCGACATTGTCGACGGTGTCAACGATATCGACATCCTTGACGTTCTCAACATCATTTGTAGGTGGCGCAGAAGCAGGGCTGGAGAGGCGCTGGCTCTGGCGCCGGAGACGGGCATAGGGCCGAGCCAGCGGGCTGCTCATGGGAATTTCATAGTTGACTTCGGCAGGCACCGAGCCACGGTCGCCATCATCGCCATCGCTGCCGTGCACTGATGCAGACCACTTGCGCTTGAGCCGGCGCGAAGACCGCTGTGAGCCGCTCATGTCTAGCGAGCTGCTCATGTCCAGTGAGCTCAGCGGCGAACTAGGCTCTTCGGCCTCGCTGGTGACAGTAGCAGCTTCAGAGGCCTCGCGAATACGGGGCACCTCGTACGTGTGGGCAATCTGCTTCCCAAACGAGCCCTTTTCCTTCTTGACCTTGGTCTTGCCGTTGGGTGACGTAAAGACGGTGATACAGTCTTGTTCCGGCTCACCAGCAGGCTCGTCCTGGCTCTGGCTCTGCAGCTTGTTGGCACTGCGACGAGTCATGGGCGGCGACGACATCAAGTGTGCTGGCGCGGGCGATTTTGATTGCGACTGCGACTTGGACTGCTTGTGCATTCTATCAAGCTCAACAGCCAGCCGCAGCATACTGCGCTCCTCTCCGTCGCTCATACGGAATGAGACATCACTCATCGACGGTGGCGGTATCGCCATTAACTTATAACGGGGCATGCCTCTGCTCGTCTGTGTGCTCTGGCTGCCGTTGCCGGTGTCGCTAGAGATTGCTGCATTGTCAGCATTGTTGATGCTGCCGCTTCCGCTGCTGGGGGCTCGGACCGGGCTGGACTGGGCGACCATCTTGGATGCTGCCACAGCGGCCCGACGGCTGCTCTTGCGCAGCGTGCGCGGCAGGCTCTGGGGCACAGATACTGGCACAACAGGGCTGGATTCGCCGGCAAAGGAAGTAAACGAAGGAAATGAAACGTTCCGGTCGTTGTTGTTGTCGCCATCGCCAGCCTGGCTGCTGTTCTGTGATGCCTCCTGCGACAGTGCACTCCGGCGCCGGGTCTGTCTCGGCGTGCTGGGCATGGACAGCACGGACTTAGACCGAGTCTTTGATCTGGTCTTGGCAAGTCGTGCAATCGGCGACATCTCGACAGTCATGGTGGCAATGGCAGCGGCGTTGCTCGGGGGAGGAGCTGGTAGACCCTTTGTGACGACATCTGCTGCGGGTGGCTGGGACTCGGCCTGCTCATCCTCGCTCTTTGCGTGAGAGGTAGCATTGGCATGGCCGTGGAGGCGGGCCGCCAGGGAGTTGCCTTGCAGGCTCAGCTCTGGTTCGATATCGGTATGGCGTTCTGCAATGGGTGATCCGGAGATGGGCGACGACGAGAACTGCCAGTCGTCGAGGATGCTGTTGCTGCGAGACCGGTGCGACGAAATCTCGGGCAGGAGTGGATAGCGGCGCGGCTCTGGCGGTGACGAGGGTGGATCAATCTCGTTGTCGTTGTCATTGACCACCGGGAAGACAAGAGCCTGGCCCCGGCGGGGTGTGGGCGTGGATGCGATATAGTCCTCGTCCGTGTTGTAGTCGCCGGCATCATTGCGGCCCTGCCTTTTCCTTTCGTCCAGTGGCTGTTCGGGGGTGGCAGCACGCATATTGCGCTCCGGCAGAGAGACATCTTCAGTGGGGGCCGGCGACAGGGGTTCCTGGTCTTGTTCGGGCTCCTGCTCCTGCTCTTGCTCTTGCTCATCTTCACCCTTCTCCTGCAGCTGTGAACGGCCCTCGGGAAGATCAGACGAGGGCGGCTGCACTGTAAGCTTGGGAAGAGACCTCGACAGGTTGCCGATACTTGTTGCACCGGCGGCAGCAGCAGAAAGTGTACGTGATGCAAACCGGCGCGCGGCTGCTTCACCGCTGGGGCTGGAGCTCATGATATCAGAGTACAGTACGTTTGTCTCGCGCTGGCGCTCGCGCACCTCGCGCTGTCTTTCGGTCAGAACCTGCGACTCCTCGACAACGTCCATGTCGTTATCGTCGCCGCCGCCGTCAGCTGCACTAGAAGCGACACCACTGGTGGGCGCGTCCGCCGAGCCAATAGCAGTGAACTCGATCTGGGAATCCTCGTGCTTCGGGCGCGGTGGCGTTGACCTGAATTTGTTTGCTCTCTTGGACAGTTGCTTCTTCTTTGAGCTCTCAACCGACGTTCTGTTGACATACGAAGGCGAAGATGCAGCCAGAGGAGTGAGTGCGGGAGCCTCATGGCGCTTTAAAGGTGTTGTGACCAGATCGCTCTGGGGCTCGGCCGACGACAGAGTCACGTCGACGTCGGCCTGGGTGTCGATGAACATGAGGTCTTGGGCGCCGTCGTTGGACTCCGCGTGCGTCACGTCCAGGCCCGGGATAGAGACATCGACACACGCCTGCAGCGCCGTCAGGGCTGCCTTGAGCTTTTTTGGATAGTCGACCTCGCTGGCCTGCTCGCCATAGAAACGGTTCCACATGCCTAGGGCGCTATTCACAATGTGGCGGTTCTTGCTCGAGAAGACAGAGCACAGCAGTGGCTCGAGCGCTGCAAGGGGAAGACCGGCCGGTTCGCCAGCAGCGCGCTGAAGCAGTGTACCGGTAGATGTCCAAGCCTCGGCGACCGCAGATGTGCGGACAATCTTCATGTCTTGGTCCTGGAACCAGCAAGCAAGGCCGTCCTGCACGGCGGCGAGGGCCTTGATAGACAGCTGCTCGTTGGATCGAGCAAGGAAGCTGACAGCCTCTTTAAGCAGGGAGAGGCCAGATTCCACAGAAGCAGGCTTTTGTGAGTCGTAGTCGGTGTACTGCTGCTGGAGTGATGCATTGACGAGCCTGTAGAGATTGTCAAAGGGGTCGAAAGGCGCCGACGGGCCCGAAGCCGCAATAGTAGGGCCCCAGAGACGGCGTTTCGCAGCGTCTACGGCCTGGCGGTCCCGGGGGTGGGACGCCAGAGATACTAACTCGGTCACAGCACGCGTTGCCGTGACAGAGAGAGAGCTGGCAGCCGGGTTGGCGCGCAGCTCCATGATGGTCTTGGCCAAGGGGTCGAGGACGCATATGGCAAGGCCCGCATCGCCTGCGTCTTCCCGAACGCAGTCGCACAGCGTGCAGAATAGAGACTGCCAGCGTACCCACGGAAGCTTGGGGGTAGAGCGTAGGCCGCGCTCGAGCACGCGCACCGTCTCGCGGTATTCTTGGCCGGCCGGTGTGCCGTCGCCGCCACTGGCGCCGGGCGACAGAGACATCTGGTAGAACTGGAAATTGCTGCCACGCAGAGCACTGCTGTCCCTGGAGCCATCGCTATTTCCCCCATTGCTGCTGCCACTACCGCTGCCGCCGGCACTGCCCTGTGGAGCCATGCTCATGCTGGCGGCGATGCGAGAGGCAACAGCCTGCCATGGGCCGTAGGGACACAGTGCGTCCATAGGCGACATCTGGAGTAGTTCAAAGGCGAGCGTGCGGCAGCCCTTGGACGATTTCGCAGAGAAGAAGGGGGCAAAGACCGACTCGACAAAATCGGCAAAGTCGTCGTTGTCGTAGACGCCGGGCGGGAGAGATGAGAGGATGGAAAAAAGGTGGCGAAGGGGGGTGCGCGAGACGGAGTGGCCCTTGCCAGCACGCTGTGAGGGTGTTGCGACTGGGACAAACGAGTTTTTGTCGTCTTTGGAGAGTTGTTTCTCGGTAAAGGGTAGGTTGCCAAGAGAGTCCACCATGGTAAGGAGATACTCGCGCGCTGCGCCCAGGAACTGAGCAGCAGCTAAGGTGCGGTCGGGCTCGTTTGATGTGGAGGGGGGAGTATTGTTTGCAGTAGCCAGTGTGTTTTCGGCGTTTTCAATATTTTCGTTCGTAGTAGTGCTGCTGGCAGGCACACCGTTTGTCCACAGTTTCAACAAAAGGGAGAATGCGTGGCCAACAAAGGCGGCCGTCTCGGGAGCTACTTTGACTTCCTTAGCAGCAGCTGCAGAAACAGCGCCGACGACCGAGCGCCACAGCATCTGTGCCGAACTGCGCGGTGTTGACAAGTCGGTAAACATGTGCTCAAGAATGGGGCCGACAAGGTCAAAGACACGGTCGGCGTTGCGGCGGATCCATTTTGCATCGACGGCCGGAAGGTCCTCTGGTGCCACAGTCGGGCTCTTAACAATGTGGTCTTCTTTCCAGGGCCGCGGTATTGAGCAGTCGATCAGGCCGGTGAGGATGGCACAGGCCGATGTGAGATTTGCCTTGCGCCGCTCGCGCGTGGTGTCTGCGACGGCTGACTGCTCGAGAAGCATAAGGACCACGGGCTTGACCGAGTTGTCCCAAACGTTGTCGAGCTCGCGCACGTCGCGCATTGTGTAGTAGAAAAGGTTGCATGCACAACCGAGCACCACCCTGCGCAGATCGTCGGCCTGCTTGCCCGACACCTTGCGGCGCAGCTGGCTGATGATTGCCTGCGTTTGGATGATCAGGGCTTTCCGGGATAGCGGCCGGTTTTCCCGCGTCAAGGCATATGCGAAGCGGCTCCATGCATAGTTGGCCTCGTCTCGTGTGCGGAAGTCGGGACTGTTGAAGCAGCCCTGAATGATGCGTAGCCAGTTGGAAAAGTAGTCCCATTTCTCCAGGCTACGCATAAACAGCGTCACGACGCTCCAAATCTGTGGCACCGAAGACGACTCGGCCTTGAACTTGGTCATGGTGCGTAGACGCGTGGCAAAGTAATCAAGGTAGCACTCGTCTTCGACCTTGGCCTGGAGCAGCTCCATGACACGCTGGGAAACCTGTCGTTCGCGACCGAGAGCAAATGCTGCATCGAGGCCAAGGCTGATAGCAGCTTCACGGATGTGCGGGCCTGTGCTGACCATGTCCGCGAGCAGGTCTGGCAGCCAGTCGAGGTGAACGGCCATGAGTATTTTGTTGTTCTTGACGAGGTGGCGGTAGATGATGGAGCGCATAATGATTGTATTTTTGCTTTCGTACTGTTCGTGCATGTTGTGCAAACCAGACACAAGACGGCCGACGCGGTCCGAGGTCATGACTTTGGCGGAGAAGCTCTGGAGGCCGACGACACGCATGAGCGACCGCATGACGTCGCGAGGAACAGTAGACTGCTCAAAGGACCGGATGCAGTGGTCGATGATGAACACGCCAAAGTCGTTGGGGAGGGTAGACGCAATTGCAGGGAAGCGGAGAAAGGTGTTGAGCAGGTCGAGGGCAGCAATGACGAGGGTCGAATCGAGAGCGCCCTCGGGCGTCTTGGACGACATGATATCGCGCTGGATGAATTGGGTGAAGAGAGACATCTTGCTCTGCAGGGCGATGCGGTCGGGCAGGTTGTCGGACGTCTTGAGGGCACGTGCCAGCATCAAGTAGGCGTCGAGCTTAGAGTCGCGGTCGGCGCCCACGAGCTGCTGCACAGACGAGGCGAGCATGTCGGAAATGTTGGTCGGGGTGGAGGGGATGGAGGATTCGTAGGACGTGACCTTGAGGATGGACTTTGTTGGTCGAGAGGCACTAGACGACGGCGGCAGGGCAGCCACCGGCGGTGTTGTGTGCCCCTCGCCTTGCTGCCCAGAGGTGGTGCCGTTGTTGTCGGGGTAGACGGGGGCATCCTTGTAGTCGGCCTTGGCAGAGAACTCAACCCGTTTCCGGTGGGAGTTGCCGGTGCTGCCGGTCTTGGACCCGGCTAGTAGAGCCTGGGCACTAGGGGGCGTCTGCAAGCTGGACCGCGGATCAAGCGAGTCGCATCGGCTGGCGGCAAGCAACGACTGTGAGCGAGCGGGGTCTACCTCATTGTGAGTCTCTCGGGGGGGAGTGGGTGGTCGGGCGGGGAGAGTCTCCAGTAGCCGGGAAGGAGCTTCCTCTTCCATCCCGACAGGATCCATGTGGTGGAGGAGAGGGTGTATTGAGAGTGAGGAGAGAGTGAGGAGAGAGAGGAGAAGAGAGGAAAGCGAGGAGAGACGCCGCAAAGGCAGCGGACTCGGGGAATAGAGAGTGCCTCAGAAGAGCATGGCCAGGCGGAGGAGGAGGCGGTCGGCGAAGAGAGATGCGGCTGCTGAAGGAAGCCGGTGGGCGACGCCGTGGGTGTGGTCGTCTCGACAACACAGATACGACGATAGGGGCTAGAGATGCTTTCTGTGTTTTCGATGCCCTGGGGCGTGGATGTCGATAGGATCGAGACAGACGTCGTTGGTCTGGACGAGGCTGACGAGGTGAGAAGGGCCGAGGCTGGGCGCTGAGATGGCCTGGGTCGAGGTAGAGACGGAAAAGGTAGAGATCGGATGAAAGACCGTGGAAACGCAAAAGATCAGACTGCGAAAGGAGCGTACAGCAGCCGGTGTATGGCGAGGAGCGAGGTAAACGGGCAAATGTGGTGACAAGTGACGTTCAAAGAGAAGGACTAAAAGACGGCTACAAAGGCAACGGTCGGACACCCACGCTGGATGAGGAATGCGGTCGTGGCAGGAAAGAGCGCAGAGCGTGGCCCGTCTCGACTGTCGAAAAAGGGAGGAGCTACTGGTGCAGTTGACTGGCTGCAGTTTCCCCGAAATTTAGAAAACGGGTCTTGTCTCGATTTAGCAGGCGTGGACGCGCGACCCGTCGCGTCTGGGGGGCCGTCAATTTACGCGAAAAGGCGTGTCGCGCGCAACGAGGCCGTGTATATACAGTACATAGACAGTGTTAGTACTGTCTATTCATGTAAGCAGACAAGATCTGAGACGACAGCCCTGCAAGCCCTGTGGCCACGGGCAGCGGATGGTTGTGTAATGTCGCTGAAATGATATGGCCCGCAGCGGATTGGGGACTGACTGGATTTTACATCACAAAACAAGAAACTACAGGTACTCTCGCCATGACAAATAAGCACAGTATGGAATCACACCTACTCTTCTGATAAGATACTATGCAGTTTACACCTGGCGCTCACGGGAGTGGGAGTGTAATACGGAGCAACGCCCAGCGGAAGGTGCGATGGGCACAAGCCCCAGGCGCAATGACCAAAAGAGTTAATGACCCGGGTGCACAACGCCAAGATGCAGCCACTTTGCGCCGCCTCGGCAGGCGTACAAGGCGGGCTCCTTCCTTTGCGGTGAGCTGAGTATCCGGGGGCTGGTATCTACATACCCAGCAATACTCTGTAGCAAGTGAAAGACGGATAAGTCAGCAATCTTCCCTGTAGGGCCGCCCCAATCTGGCGATATCACGACAATCACAACTACGGCCACATCCATCCTGCCTGGCCTTTATGAATGCTCTCGAGTTATGCACTCGACTCTCGACTCCTCTTTGCACATCTGCTCATCTGCACATCTGCACATCTTCTCTTTGACCTTTGTGGTCTCCCCTCCCCTGACTCTCCTTCCCCACTGCAAAAGACGGCCAAGGGAGGGATTGGCGGCGATGAAGTAGTCTCCTTGCGTACTCAGTCTGGCGTTCGGTGGTAGTGTGCTGCATAGTTGTTTGTCAGGACTGCAGCCCGGCTGCAGTAGGCTGTGGGCTGTCAGCCAGTCACAGGGCAGATATCAGAGCCGGCGTCCGTCTGCCTGTCTCACTTGTTGTTTTTCCATCTGGATGTGTCTTTGTCTTTGCTGCGTCATTTGTCCGCTATCATACATGGCAGCTTTCTTTTGTTTGTTATATTTTACTTTCTATTTTACATTTTATATTTCCTCAAACACTGTCATAAACACATTAAAAATACACTTTCTCCCGCTTTTCGTTCATTCCGCCCTCCGCCCTACGTCTGGCTCCTCACAATGTCTGACCTGTCGACCGCTGCTCGCCTACTCGGCTATGTTTCTTTTTTATTCCCCTCTTGTTTATCTGTTTCTCTTTCCCTTTCTTTCCTTCGACCCCAAGTGCCCGTTGTCCAGCCGGGGTCTTGTCTAGTGGCCCATCGACTGTGCGCTAGGGGTGAGTCCGACTGACCGCCAGCCTGGGCTCGCCTCGTACATCCAACTTTAACTTGTTGATATCAAGATTACATACATAGTAGTACTTGTCTTCTGCTTGCCTTGTGCTACTTTGCAATGGGGCCAGGCTGCCTTTCCTTGCATATATGCGTCTACATGCCGGCCTGGCCGGGGCGTATGATACACCAAACATCATGTACCCTGTAGATGCGATTGTGTTCATGACGCCTCACGACTGACGACCTGGCTACTCCAGAACTCCAGAACTCCAGACCCCATCGTCGTGCAGAAGTGGCAGAGGCCGGATCTAGTCCATAGCTTGTTTGCTCACAACCCTCGACCTCACCGTACGGACAACTACATACGCCCTCGCTGATGGACACCGCTAACGCCCCATACGATGCGCATGATCGACTCACTGCTACTGCACCTAAGCCTGTCTAGCCGTAGCTTGCTGCAGCTTGTCCTTTGTTCAATTTGGCGGGTTTCATCATTTCATCATGATCAATCGCCGTCATTCTGGATTACATAAGCCATAATTGATCTATTTGCGATTCATCCGATTCGTTCATTATTTCAATGCAAAAACTTATTCTGTGTGCCGCTTGCCATCATTGTCGTCATCTCCTCTCTTCAATAATCTGTTCGCTTCAATATACACGTCGATCTGTGAAACATCTATTACATGTGATACTGTCCCTATCCGTGCAGCCAGATACACCAGATACACTACAATTGACAGCAAATCCAAAGGCCGTTGCAGTGGAATGGGACGATGGGTGGCTCCTTCTCGTTAGAGCGGCTCGTAGCTCTCCCTAGGGCAAGGCCGAGCTTTTTCCTGCCGTTCTGCAGTCCAGTCTGTCTCCAGTCTCCAGTCTCCAGTTTTGCTCTTTGCCCTTTCCCTCCCCTCCGTCTCCCCGTCGCTTCTTTCCCTTTTCTCTCCTCTCCCTCACTCCTCCTCATTTGGCATTCTGCTGCTGTCGTCCTGCTGTTTGCCGACATTGCAGATCACCACCGCACACATCTCACACACCCAGACACCCTGACCAGTCTGGATTCTGTAGTCTGGCAGGCTGGCTAGTTGGTTCCTGCAATTCTTGTCAACTCCTTCCCATTTCCAATCTCACCCCCCCCCCCTCCTACAACGCACCCAGTATTACCGCCTTCCTTCCGCCATCCGCTTGCCGGTCTGGTTGGGGGCTCTTTCTCTTTTCGGATCTTTTGTTATTTTTTTTTGTCATTTTCATTCTTTTGTTTTGTTCCTGGGCCTCTTTCCCTTTTGGTCCATTAGGTTTCCCTATTAAACGCCCTCTTCCTTCTTGCTTTTCCCCTTCTTTCCCTCGTCTGCCGTCTCTCTCCTGACATTTTACATCTTATATCTTGACTCTTAACCTCGCACCCATAGCACACCATTTCAATTCTACCACAGACTCACATCAATCGCGTCACCTGCCGCCTACTACCTTCACCGTCTACCTCGCCCCACCATCTTGACATCCTCTGCGCACCGACTCTCGAATCTCAATCTTCTATTCTCGCCTCGCCAATACGACGATACGCCGATACTCACAGGCAGCTCTCCGGGACACACGACAGCAGTCTACTTCTCAAACAAGCTTGAATAAAGCTTGATCGCCGGCACTTGCTACTCTAGCCTCCTCACAGACCTACTCCGTCCACTCTGCCACAGCTCGTAGCTGTCTCTTTTCTCTCCTTTAATTCCTCCTCCCGATACACTTGAACAGGCTGCTGCCCGTCCAGTGCATCCCAACATCCTCCCAGCTCTCTCGCACCTTCTCCATGGGCGCTGCCAAATCAACGTTACTCATTATTAATGCACGACCCCATCACGAAAAATCAAAATCAAAAATGGCCCAGCAGCTCCCCCCGGGCGGCCTGACCGGCATAGGTATGTGCAACATGGACGCTCCCGCAAGAACGACAGACGACAGGACAGGCGGTAGGCGGTAGATGGCGGGTGCTTGGTGTGGCAGTGGCACGTCACGGCTTTGCGGGCATTGTCTCACATCCACCTGCGCTTCTGACCGTCACCGTCAGACCTGGCCTACCCTGCCCTTGGCCATATTGCCTTTCTTCCCATATCTCTGCCTCTCTTGCTGTCGCCACTTCTCATGTCTTTTGCTGCAGACCGCGGAAAATATATCAAGAAACCCACACACGCAAAGAGGAAAAGAGAGGTGGCCGGCATTTACTGGCGAAATCCCCCCCCAGTACCAAGAGACCCAGCGCCCCATTGCACCAGTGCCCCCAGTCCAGAAGACCAGACCCATCACATGCAATACAATCAGAGCTAACTCGTCCTGCAGCCAAACTGAAGGCGGTGACCGAACTGGTCAGCCTCCTCACACAGGACCTATCAAGGTCCAACTTGAAATCACAACGTTAGTGGCAGCTCTCTTATTTGTTAAACTCCTGTCTTTTTGCTGCCGTGGTATCACATCCGAACTGTGCTGGCCCCGCCTATTTTTAACCTGCGACTGCTCGGCACACATTCGAACCACACACACTCCAGCACACAACGGCCAACAAACAAAACACACCAAACAGTCGTCTCACCTCTACCGGATTTCCGTGCCCCTTCTTATCTCCATTCACAAGCACCAGAGCGAGAGCGATACTGGCCAAAGAGACAACAGGATGCGAAGCTGGGCAAGCAGCAATGACAGGGGGCTATTTATCTATTTAAGATAGACAAATGACTGACCAGGATCGCAGAAAGAGACACAGCGTTGGAAGAGCTGAAAGTCTATGGGCGAGATCCCCGATACGCTGATCCCATTTTCACAAAGGAGGTGAGTTGAATCCCAAAGAAGCCTAAAGCATTGACAGCTTTCTTTGCTTTTTTGTTTTACTTTTGCTTTATTTTCTACTTTGTGGTTGCTTTCTTTTTCCTGTCTCGCTATTTTCCCTACTTTCTGTTATGCTTTCTTTTTGCAATAAGCCCTGCCGCATTCACTATTATCTACTCCCTCTGTGGACTGCCGCGCTAACCAAACCCCACAGGGTATCGAAACGCTCACTAGACACGCCTTCAACAGCTCATCACCGACCACCTCTAGAAACGCACTGAGATGCCTGGCCAACTCACTGTTGCTCAAGCCAGAGACGCGGCAAATGTTCCTTGATCTAGGGTTTGAGCAAAAGGCCTGTAACAAGCTCAAGTCCAACAACCTGGACGATGAGTTTCTTGTATCCCGCATCATTTTCTTGATGACATATGGCACCAACATCAAACTCGAGACGTTGATAGACCAGTACCACCTGGCCGACTACATCACACAGAATCTTGCCCGCCATGCTAAGCTAGCATCGGCAAAGCCTTCCAGTAGCGGAGACAGCAGTGGCAGCAGCAGCAGCTCGGTTGGGTCAGGCATCAGCATCACCAAATCAAAGCCCAAGGCTGTCGACCCCATGGCCGACATGGCGCTGACCGAGACTGCCAAACTGCTGTTCAACGTTACGCATTTTTGCAAAGACCGCGTGGATGCCTTTACCCAGGCAATTGCGCCGATAGTGACCATGATCTGCAAGCACGATATTCCCCAGGGCAAGCCTCTGGACCCCCCATTAGGCCCCCTCGTTAACGACCTGTTGACGCTGGACCTGTCTAGTGACAAGGGCAAAGCAGCACTGTTCCCCAAGAGCGAGCCTGCAGCACCGACGGAGCGTCTGATCCAGCTGCTGGACATGTCATTGCGCAAGTACGGCGATACGGACCTGGACTCGTGTGTGCTGCCGCTTGTCACTGCTCTGCGCAAGATTTACGAGCTGGCACCAGCGGACACCGTGCGGCCTATCATGCATGCAAAGCTCTTGCCTACTGAAGCCGATCGGATAAAGGCACTCGGCCAGACAGAGAGCCTGCCATCGCTGATTCTACGCCACACGACCAACCCCATGGCGCCCGAGATGCGCAACCACGTATCTCACATGCTGTTTGAGCTGTCGGACAAGGATGCGACCAAGTTTGTGCACAATGTTGGCTACGGCTTTGCATCGGGATTCCTTTTCCAGAACAATGTACCCGTGCCCGAGAGCGCTACCGAGACGTTCCAGGCCGCTGGAGCAGAAAACAGCGGGCGCGACATCAACGCGGTGACGGGACAGTTTGTCGATGAGGAAAAGGAGGCTGATATGCCGGACATGACAGACGAGGAGAAGGAGCGTGAGGCCGAGCGCCTATTTGTCCTCTTTGAAAGGTATGTCTACATTTTTGGAGTTGCTACGTGCAGTGCAGGTGCTGACATTTCAGACTGCGGAGAACCGGCATCATCGACGTCGAGAACCCTGTGGCAGCAGCCATGCGCAACGGCCAGTTTGACAACGACAAGATTGATGGCAAAAACCGCTTCGAAGAGCTTGACGACTAGTTTAGCTAACCAGTCTCTTCTTATTTTCTACCTTTTCCCATTATCTCACTATCTTCGTTTTCTGTTTCTACCCTCTTTACCTTCTACAATTTCCTTTGTCTTTCTTCTTGCATATATTATCGACTGGCCGTATTGAAAGGCATTGCATGCCTGTCCTGCCTTCTCCTTTGTCTATCTCTTTTGATTCTCCCTCTTGCTATTGTACATCTGGGTGGCATTTTGGTGTCTTTTTCACTTTCGGTCCTATGGCCAGTTACAATCTTTAATACCATTTTGTTATGTTCATCATTTGCTCATATTCTATCTGTTATCAAGTCTGTTGATTTCTTGCTCTCTGTATTCTTGGCTTTCTTTTTGTTGTTTCTCTTTGTTATTGCTAGTTACTGTAGGCTTTATGATATTACGATCACAACAACGGGACATGGGTGTTTATTGGGACTGTGTGTTCTTCAGCACAAATACGAGTCATGACACATTTGTAGACGATCGACGTCTTGGTATGAATATATACTCGCACCTCAGCCTCTACTATTTTGACTATCAATCCTTCGACATGATAAATACACTTTATAATCAAATACCCGAAAACTTGAAAACCGTCAACGACACCCCAGTCGTCAAGTCTTGTCTCATCTCTTTTTCCGGCTCGTCCTCAGCCTCACCGGCGGTAGTGGCAAACCAAAGTGTCTATCATTTTCTTATTTTCTGGCAGTTTTTCTTTTTCCACACAACTTGCCAAAAATAATTATATGTACAGATGCTATGTATACAATGATGCCCGCACGCAAAAGAAACCATAAGATTTAATCTAAAACAAATTACACAACTGGGGACAGGATTCAACTCACGACCTAGGGGTTTCTGAGTAGCTCAACTCCAACTCAATCTTAAAGCTCCGCGTAATGCACTGTTGATCTCTTGTTGAACATGGTCTGTAGGATTGTAGGGGTGCCGATCTCTTGGACAAGGCAGTGATCGACCAGTTGAAGCGCCCGTCCGCTCGTCTAATTATGCAGACGAACTTGTGCACATTGCTTTGAAATAATTGTGCAAATCGTTTGATGGTACGAGATACGAGCTACGAGATACGAGATACGAAAAGAGGACAGCATAGAGAGATCTGAGAAGTGACGAGGCTGATAAGATGATGCTGACATAATCAAACGTGATTTGGTGATGCATGCCGCCTGCCGTATTTCGTATTATTGTCTGCCAGGGAAAGAGCACCAGTCATGCTGACATCATTGCGCTGATGTAATCAGCCACTCTCACATATCTCCGTCTTTATTTTTCACTATTGTCGTGCTCGCTTTGGTGAATTGTCTGTGGCGCAATGTCTGCCATCATTCACTTTTCTGCCTGGCTTGCCTGTCGTGTTTCGTATGCAAATGCATGCCAATACATGCCAGTGCGCCTCCAAGCAGCGATGCATCGCCTGGTGAGGACCTGTTTTACTCATAGTACTTTCTTACTTCTTTTAGTACTTGTTTTAGTCCTTGGAGCACTGTAAACGAAAATTACAGCCCTTGAGAAGGGGGACAATACGAAAATACAGCAAGTATGGGGCATTTGTACGGGCCATTATGCATTGAGACACAGCTATTGGCAGATAAATATAGCTGCCTGCCAGTGATGACCCAGTAACCTGAATGGGACTAGCGCTACACTGCCCTAAAAGGACATCGACAGCTTCATATAAGCCAGTGCTTCGGCAAGATACAGAAAAATAGCGTTGACCTTTGTATATTCTGTTCTGCTGAACTGAACACAAGAAATTACCATGGCCATTGGAATAACAGGCATGGCCAATTGAGTACATTTTTATTAATCGAACCACCTTCTCTGCCTTATTTCCTCTTCTGGCGGGTCATGAATGCATCGACGACGGCGACGACGACGACGACGAGGACGACGACACCAACATACAAGGGCTACACCATATAACCACACTTACCAAGACCTTCCTGTGCCATGCCTTCTGATATAGAACAACGCGGAGAAAATCCCGGGCTTAGCACCCCCTACAGAGACATACCAGAGGTGCATACGACCTCGATCTTCGGCGACGACCTCGACAGCCACTCCAGCCCACCCACCAATTACAGACGCGATTGGCATAGCCTCTCTGATGCAGAGACAAATATTCGGCGGCTATGGTGGCGCCCGCCGTGGCTCAACATGAAGCGGCCGTCGCTGCCCAGGTGGCTTCGACGACAGCAGCAATACATGCCAATCGACGCAGACACCATTTCCAACGCCAACATCCACAATGAATATAATGACAACGACGACGACAATGACGACGACAATGCCAATGACAATGACAATGATGAAGACAATACGCCAGCCCCGGAAAATATCATTAAAGGAGAATGGTACCAGGCAAAGCGCCCAGGAACCATCATCACCCTGTGTGCAGTGCTCCTCTTCTTCCTAGTCGCCTCGGCGTGTCTGTCTCTCGTGCCCATGATGCGTCTCGTGGAGGATGCCATCTGCCGCCAGCATTACGGCTTTGGTTTTGACGGCAGCGTAGATATCACACTGCCTGGCAGCAACCACACCACCCGCGTCGACACCGGCCGCCGGTTTATCGACGACGACTTGAGACCCGGCGGCAGCACCAGCAACAGCACCAGCAACAGCACCAGCACTGACAGCCGGCTCTGCAAGGCCGACGCGGTCCAGGCCGAGTTAGCGTGGCTGACAGGCATCTTTTCCGTCACGTCGTCCGTCTTTGGCCTCTTTGCCGCCTTTCCCTGGGCATTGCTGTCGGACCGTATCGGCCGCAAGCCCGTGTTCCGCATCGCCTTTGTTGGTGCCGCCATGTCGATTGGCTGGACAGCCGGCATCTTGGCCAAGCGTAACGTCCTGTCCGTGTGGTGGATGTTGACGGCGCAGGTGTTCCTGGTTGTCGGCGGCGGCGCGGGCGTGGCCATTACCATGATGAGCTCGATTGTGGCCGACGTGTCGCCCAGAGACCGCACATCGGCGTTCATGGGCATGTCCATTGGCGGCGTCCTGGGTGGCATTCTGGGCCCGGCGTCGGCCGCCGGCATCATGGCTCTGACACACTCGGTATGGGTGCCGATTGTCATAACGTTTGTCGTCTTTGTGCCGGTTGTTCTGGGCATCACAGTGTTCATGCCGGAGACTCTGCAGGTCAAGGCTGACGAGCGGCCTGTGTCTCTGGAAGCTGAAACGCCCGGACAGCGCCAGCCTAAGTTCTGGAGAGAAACAATTCCGGCGCGCGCCAGCGACACCCTGGCGCGGCTGCGTGAAACAGTCGCCATTTTGCGCCGCAGCCGGGGCGCCCTGCTGCTGCTGCCGAGCTTTATGTTTGTGCCGGCCATCCAGGGCGTGCAGGGTGCCATCCTTGCGCAGTCCGTCAGCAAGCGCTTTGGCTGGTCGCTGGCGCAGATGGGGTACCTGTTCTCGCTGCGCGGCATTGTGGCCGTCATTGTGCTAGCGCTGATCCCCGTCCTGTCGCGCTTCCTCCGGAGCAGCCGCTGCGGCTTGTCTGAGCCCCGCAAGGACTTGGCAATGGCCCGCACGATGCTTGTCGTTGTGATCGCCGGCAATCTCTTGCTCGCCACGGGCCACTCAATCACGCGTCTGGCGCTCGGCTCGCTATGCTCGACGGCGACCGTCGGGTTTGGGTCTGTCCTCAAGTCGCTGATCACGCACTTTTTTCTGTGCCACTACAAGGAAATCAACGGCGAGGCGGATGGGCTGCAGTCCGGCCCTGACTCTGACGCGGAGGAGAAGACGGGCAGCGAGCACACGTCGCGGCTGTACACGCTGGTGGGCATGGTGGAGACGGCGGGGTCGGTGCTGGGCGGTCCCGTGCTGGCGTGGACGTTCTCATCCGGGCTGCGGCTTGGCGGTGCGTGGATTGGGATGCCGTACTACTATGTATGCGGGCTGTGCGCCATTGCACTCGGCTGTCTGTCTCTGATACAGGCCGACCCGGTCCGAGAAGATGTATTTTCGTTTTACCGCGAGAGAGGGGATGGCCTGCACGAAGACGGAAATTATGATGACGGCATTGAAGACGGCGGCGGTCTGATCCGGCTCAACACGGCCGAGCCCATCCCCGACTCCGGGCGGATCCGTCTCTAGATTGATATAGGACGATATAGTATATAAGACTGTATTAGATCAAAATATCGTTAATTATTAATGAGCGTCATTGACCGTAAAAGTGAAGGCATTGGCTACACCATGTGTCATCTCGTCATTCATCCTGACCAGTCTGTGTAGTCAGGTCAGTTCAAAGTCAGTGTTTCTATGTGTTTGTATAAAACGGGCTTATTGTGTCTGACGAGCATAACATATAGGTTGACTTGCACAACATCGGCATCAGACTGCCGCCACATTGTCTTGTCGTCAGAGTTCTCTCATCTTCCGCTCGCCCCTGTTTGACCCTTCATTCAATGCAGGCAGTGCGCAAACGAATACCGCCCTTTCTCGGTCGTATTAATAACAAAGCAGTCGTCATATCTCGTTTTTCGTTTCTCGCTGTCCTTTTTCTTGCACTCTTCTAACTTTTCCACGACGACAGGCTATCTCCGTCGTGATCACACGACCTGCTTTTTATTTTGATATACCATTCACAATGTACTACTACGAGTATAGCGTCGTCGCAATGCCCCTTTATGAGTGCCCGAGTACGCAGAGTGGCCGCGATAGTCAGACGATAAACGGTACGAGCAAGGAACCAGAGCTAGCCTCAACCGTGCCCGACAAGACAGACGGCGTCGACAAAGTCAGTGGTGCGCATGATGAGGTCAGCGAGGCTGTCGCTGCAGCTTTTAGACGGTGTCAAAAGAAGAAGGTGCGCTACATATGTAACTATAATTGGACTGTTCCCAGTGCTCTTTCCCTTCCCGGTTGCTCTAGTGCTTTGCTCCTTCTACTTACACCTGCAGCCCATGCTAGTGGTCAACGACTCTGACGACTCTGACGGACCGAGATGCGACTCAGAGTACGACGCTTCGAGTGAAAGCGAGAGTTCCGCCACCGACAAGACCAACACCACATTTGACGCGGCGTCCGACAACGCATCGGAAGGCGAAATGCTTGCAGAGGCACAGGTTTGCCGCATCATTTGCAAGAACGAGGACACAATGGGTCTCCTGGGGACCGCCGAGAAGCTGCAGCGGCAGTCTGCAAACGACGAAGCAGAAAGCCAGAGGCAGATGACTGTTGGAAAAAGCAATGCGGCGTCCAGAACGCTGAAAGCAACACTACCTTCCCAGTACCGCCCGCTCACGTATCCGACAGGCGATGTCGGTGTCGGCGAAGGCTTCCAGTTGAGCGGTTTCAAAGACGGCAAGCGAGTCTACCGGCTGGAGTCCGAGTGAGTAGTTATATCCCATTCGCGCGTGCAGATGAATGCTAACAGCACTTTAGCCACACCAGCAGACTTCGGTCCATGGTCGTCAAGACGGGCGTTGGGTTCTGCTGCCTTGACATTGAGTCCATGCTGCCGCCCGAGGTTGTGCAGGTGCCCTCCGGCAAGGGCGGCAGGGACAAGGCCGTGTCAGTTGTGGCGGGCCCTGCCACACCTCCCCTGACACCGCCGCAGGCCTCGTGCGTCGTGACGCATCTAGGAGCTAGCTTCACTAGCATGTCTCTCGATGCAAGCCCGTCTTCTCCTCGGCCACTCGCTTCCAGTCCAGAGCCACAGCCACCTCTCGCAGAGCAGCCTCATCTCGCGGTCAACGACTGCTTTGTCGTGCGCCCGTCGGCCCTCGGCGGCCTGGGCGCGTTTGCCCTGCGCGATCTTGTTCGCGGCCAGCACATTCTCGTCGAGCGGCCGCTGTTCCGCACAACGCTCTTCAACATGCCGCACGAGCTGGAGCGGCTGGCACCGGAGCAGCGCGCGCAGTTTGACGCGCTGACGGGCCACCACCCAGACCCCCACGCGTCGACAGCGGAGAAGATCTGGACGGCCAACACTTTTGACGCCGGCGGAACGGAGGCCATTTTCGCGGTGGCGTCGCGGTTTAACCACGCGTGCCGGCCGCGCAACAACATTGGCTACCACTACGACCGGCGCAAGAACGTGCTGATCATGACGGCGATCAGGAAGATTGCGGCGGGCACGGAGCTGGTGATTACGTACGGCAAGTCGCCGAGCGAGCTGTTTTTACGGTTTGGGTTCCGGTGCGTGTGCGGCGCGTGCTCGGGGTTCACGGAGGACATGTCACGGCAGCAGCAGCTGAGGAGCTGGTCTTGGTAGGATGATGGGAGGGTTTGGGCCTCGTCTGTAGTCATTCCGGGATTGCGGCGCGACAACCGTTGCCAATCAATAGAAATAGCAGATGGACGGCCAATGCACGATCGAAACCCGAGTACCGAGCCTGGCAGTCGATATCTGCTCCGTACTCCGTGCAGCAGCACCCTGCAGCAATCGTGACCGCTCTGTCGTATTTTTAGATACTCCTCTCTCTGTCCGTACAAGGCAATAGTTGTGTAGCATTTGCTCCGGCTCCGAATTCTCTTATCCCCTTTTGTCAGATTATTGCCTGAATAGGAGTTGTAGGGAGTGCCTGGTGCTCTGTAATACTCTGCAAGAGAGATGCTCTGCTGTGTATTACCCATTGTTTCCAATCCAACCTCATGCCGGTTACAAGGACAATGCAAGCATAACGAATAACGAATAACAGTACATCCAGAGTAAATGTACTGTCGATCGACGAGAGGCCAAAGCGAGCGAGCACCGCTAAGATGAACCGTTATACCAGCCCAGTCTCCCAGTCGAGTCCCTCGCGTTGATATAAAAAATAAAAAAAACATATAATATAGTGAGATATAATAATAAAAAATACTTTAATAACATTATTAAGTATACCCCGAACCATGGTAGTCTGTGGTAGTTGGGTAGCAGATGCTGTTAATAAGGTCTTACTCAAGACGATGATGAAGACTCTCGGCGGTCGATGCAACGTCGTCGGTGTCGTTGAGTAAGTCGTAATCAATACGAATACAGCGCGGGCACTGCTATCATGTACAGTACTATGGCATGTTCAGATCGGAAGATTTTTCTCTGTTGGGTATGTATACAGTGCACTGTTGGGCATGCATTGCTGTTATGTAGATAAGCAATGGACATGCCGTCCGGTGAACCACTACGGCGGGACTGCGCGATGGACTGGACAGATGGATAAATACACACCGTCATTTGACGCAAGCATCCTTTGGTGCTGAAGGCTGTCTGTGCATATGGGGTCGCCAGTGATTCTTTACCAGGTTTCGTTTCGGTTAGTTTCTTCTTTCTTCTCTTCTTTCTTTCCTTCCTAATTTTCTTTTTCTTTCTTTGCTCTTCTTTTCTTTAATCTCTTCTTCGTTAATGTCGGGGACAGAGGGTAGAGGTCAATCCAGGTTCTCCAAGCCAGGAATGCAAATGGCACAGTAGCATTGCGCTGTCGTAGGTCGCAGTCGTAGCCCTAGTCGCAGTCGCAGTAGGATCATCGACAAGCACATACGCACATTCGAGGCAAAGGGTCTTGATCACAGAACAGGCTCGGGACTGCTTGACGGACCGAGTCTTTGGGTCGCGGTGCGGGAAGACGTGCGAAACAAAGATCATCGGGGCAGAAAAAGAAAGCATTCCTGTTTCCAAACACGCCGTTTTGGTAGCGTTAGTTCTCTGTACTCTGTAGGTCTTTGGGTTTCTTGTGTTTTCTGTAGAAAGACTGGTCGAGGACGGCTGCTGGTGATGGATGAGATGCTAGGATGCTGGGATGCTGGGATGCTGGGATGCTGGGATTCTGGGATGCTGCATTAGCTGTGCTGTTGAGCGAATTGCTGTGTATCGTACAGTGTATCGTACATAGTACAGTAGTTTGCCGGCTCTTTGCATTAGCTGCGGACGATGAGGTCGATGGAGCGATATGAGAGACTCGCAGGAGGCCAGCAGGCGGACCCTGGTTGATACCAAGCCAGGCCGATAGCAAAGGCCGAGATTGGCCCAGACGGCTGGCCTCCTCTCATCATGACAAATACACATACAGCAAGCTGCCAAACTGTCACGCTCAAGTGCCAGACCTGGAATGGAGACGAAAACTGCAAAGACCTTTGAAGCCAACAGATACAACGGGCCGTCTCGCCTTGTCATGGGGGGTAAATAGAATAAAGGAGGGGACGTCAACACTCACAAGTACTTGTCGTATACAAGCTGCAGACGATGCTCGGAGTACATGCTCAACTCGACTCACAACAAACTACTACATAGCATGTACTACGGAGTAGATGCTGCATAGACACCCAAGCCAAGAGGCTCCGTCAGACCCAGCGACGATCCTAGACCCTCTCCGTCGTGGACCGAGAGCCAGAGGGAATGCTGCTGCAGAAGAGGGGTTGCGGCAATAAGCAGCAACAATGGGCTTGTCGGGACAGCGAGCAAGGGAGTCGAGTCTGGAGTCTCAGATAATCCCATCCCTATAGCACAGATCAATGTCCAGAGTATTCTGTACCATGTACAGAGCAGATCCTGGATGACAGACGTCGACATGCCGAGGACAGGCAACTCCAGGCGACGGCGATCCACCCGATCCCGATCGCTACTGGACCCTTTGTTCTATTCCCGGTCTCGTCTCCCCGAGACGGTTATTAATCAAAGTGCCGATGTGTAGATGTAGGTGATAACATACTATTCTGCTGCTGTGCATGTACATAGTATGGTGTTGCCGGGTTTTGTGCAGCGGTAGCCGTCCACCATGTCCCAGCCAGAGGCTCCAGTATTTAATCGTTTAAATCAGTATATAATATAATGCTCGTGGAAGAGCGCACCTTCCTCTTCTGCCACCACATTTATCACCAATTAAACGGTGTAGTTAGTCCTTTTGTACCGCCACCCCTGCAGCCAAAGTACCGTCCTCTTGAAACGGTGAGCTGACGCCAAACCAGATTCCCGGGTTCCCCTCGTGCGTTGTCAGTCAATTGCTGTCATTCGACATGTTTCTTGCCGCTTCACATCTCAGGAACCACCGCTCTTTGTGTCCTTGTCTGTGTCTTTGTCGTTGTCTTTGGCTCTGTCTGGGAGTGCAGACCGCTGGATGCTTACTAAGTAACGCTTGACCGAGCTCTGCATTTCTCTGCCTTGCACATCACCAGACAGCAAGTACCGCCCTCTGCTCCTGCCATGCAGATGTGGAAAATCAGCCCAGCGCCGGTGATTCCTTCCTCTTCGCATCACTGCTTCCTTCCCCACCAAGCAGTACCCGGTATTATCTGCCTGCCGCCGCCGCTGCCGGCCTACTGAGTAGCTACTCCGTAGTCTAGCGAGCGTCTGGTCCCATCTCTAGCTCAGTCTAGTCTCCGGCCTCTACATACATACATACATACATACTGTACTAGTCTCCTCTGGCGGGACCGCCCTCTTATTCTTGTTTTCCCTTTTAGGTCACCTCATCCGCCCCCTCGGTAACTCCCACATCTTCCTTCTTCTCTCCCACTCCCTCGGGACCCTTGATGCGTTCACGATACTATCACCAGCGGCCGGCACTATCATTTTTACCCTGCTTTTCAGCCTCAAATCTGTCTCACCTTTACTCTCGTAGCCGCATTACCCTCGTTTCTGTCTACTGAGGTTACCTTTGCTTCGGTGATATCTGCAGCGGCCGGCGATGGGCAGATAGATCTCGTTCATTTTCTTTTACTTTGTCTTTTTCTTTCCATCTGTTTTCTTCTTCTTATGTCCTATCCTACCCCCACCATGGCTTCGATATCATCCTCTGGCAACTCGTCGTCCACCCGTATCGAGTGTGCCACCAGCCCTCCCGAGTCCGACGAGTTCGACCCTGTAGGCGACTGGGATGACCTCGACCTGCCAGCCCGGGACGATAACGGTGTCTGGGAGCATGTCTACGAGAACGGCCGCCGCTACCACCTCTATAAATATGGCCGCTATCCCATCCCCAACGATGAGACCGAGCAGCAGCGAGAAGACATGAAGCACGCCATGATGCTCGAGCTCACCGACGGCAAGCTCTACCACGCCCCCATCGGCAGCGACCCCCGCAAGATCATCGACATTGGCACCGGCACCGGCATCTGGGCCGTCGAGAGTATGTCTCGTCTCGTCCATCAAGTAGTACAGAATCAGTACCAGTGCTAACCAATCATATCAGTGGGTGACAGGTTCCCCGATGCTCAGGTCCTCGGCACCGACTTGTCCCCCATACAGCCCGAATGGATCCCGGAAAACGTGCGCTTCATGATCGACGACTGTGAGGCCAGCTGGGCCAACGGCGGCGACTGGGACTTTGCGCATATGCGCCAGATCGCCGGCGTCATCACCGATCCCGAGACACTCATCAAGAAAACATACGAGCATCTCAAGCCTGGCGGCTGGATCGAGTTCCAGGAAATACACGCCTACCCATTCTGTGACGACGGCACCATGGACGAAGAGAACGATCCCATCGTAGGCTTCTACGACATGTTCAAGGAGGCCCTCGACCTCCGCGGCATGAACCACGACAAGGCCCGCGCACTTCGTGGCCCGCTCTCTCGTGCCGGCTTCACCAACATTACGCTGATCAAGAAGAAGATCCCGCTCGGGCCATGGGCCAGGGACAAGACCCTGCGGCTGGTCGGCCAGTACCTTAAGATGGCCCTGCTGGACTTGGTGCCGTCCGTCATGGTCGGCCCGCTTGCCGACCTGGGGCTCACACAGCTGGAGCGGGAAGTGTGGTCAGCCAAGATACGGCAGAGTCTCGACGACCTCCGCATCCACCGCCACTTTCACTTTTACTTTTGGTATGCCCAGCGGCCGAAGCATTCCTGAGGCAAGACGGGAAACGAAAAAGGAAAGGAATAAAAGGGAAAATCCCCCAAAAAGAGAAACAGCGACAAAATCATAAGAAAAGAAACGAGGACAAGACGTTTTTGATGGAGGACGGCCATAATACCCATATGCATGAACATATACCCATACAATACAATACAACAATGAGCATTCTAAATTAAACACTAGATGTCAGAATGCCTGAACGGAATCAAATGATCGTTGCCATATGTCATGGTGACCAACTCTAATGTAAAGAACACATAAAAGGAGTAAAAAGGATAAGTCAACAACTTGTGTACTGTTACGAGACAGTCTTTTATCTATTTGATCAAGTATGATGAATGAATCGTAATTTTCGTGTTATCCTTCATTACGAACTTTTTGCTTCAATAAATAAGGTTGAAGAAAGAAATCGAAAGAAAAGAAAAATAAAGCTACGGTACATTTATGGATACATCACTTCTATACCGCCTGTCGGGTTATATACACAGCTTACGTAATGTACGCGTGCGCGGTGCCGTTTGCAGCAGAATATAGAAGCTGACTGAGCTAAGCTTCAAAGCTCTCTATTCATCATTGCGACAACAAGCAACGTCGCTCAACCAAATCCTTGTCCTCCGATATTCGCCACTCTCTACAAACCCTGCGAAACCAAAAGCTACCCGGTTGCAAACACACAGCAACGCATCAAACACAACATGGTCACTGCCGCACAGCGGCCCGAGGCGGCCCCCGAGGCCTCGTCGACAACCTCGCCCGCCAGCCGACTCGCCGCTGCCATGCTGTCGCGCACAACCCCCGGCGGCGCACCGACCTACCCGCACTATACCTTTTCCTTTACGCCTTTTCTGCAGACCACCTACCACCACGGCCTCGCGGCCGACCGCCCCATCTGCAAGGCCTATGTCGCCGGCCACTGCTCCCTTGGCTCGCGATGCCCCGACCGCCACTCGTCAGCTGCCGCCGCCGCCGCCGCCATGGCTGCCCAGGCCGCCGGTGGTGGCCACTCGGGCGGCTCGTTTCGCGACAATCAGGGATTTATCAGTCTGGTGTGCAAACATTGGCTGCGCGGCCTCTGCAAAAAGGGCGAGGGCTGCGAGTTCTTGCACGAATACAACCTGCGCAAAATGCCCGAGTGCAACTTTTTCCTGAGGAACGGCTACTGCAGCAACGGCGACGAGTGTCTGTACCTGCACATTGACCCGCGCAGCAAACTGCCGCCGTGCCCCGACTACGACAACCGCGGCTTCTGCGCGCTCGGGCCCAACTGCCCCAAGAAGCACGTGCGTCGCAAGGCCATCTGCCCCTACTATCTCGCCGGCTTCTGCCCCGACGGCGCGCGCGTATGCAAAGAGGGCGGCCATCCAAAATGGTCTTCGGTGGCGATTGTGGCGCCCCAGGTCGCGGCCGAGCAGGCAGCGGCAGCAGCGGCGGCAGCGGCAGCAGCCGAGGCTGGCATCGACCCGGCGTCTCTCGACAACGGAAATAACGGCATGGGATCGCCAATGGGCATGGGCGACGACTACTCCATGGGCGGCACAGACGGCGACGGCCATGGCGGCGGCGGCGGCGGTCACCACCAAAATAGCTTCTATCACGGCGGGCATTCACGAGACGACGACCGCTCCTCATCACGAGGCGACTACCGAGGCGGCTTCAACAAGGACCGAGGACGCGGTGGGCGGTGGAGAGGCGGAGGCGGAAGAGGACGCGGACAAGGGTTCCGCGGCCGAGGACGGGGGGAACATTAAGACTAATATGACGGCGTTACTTTTAGGAGATTCAGTAGAGTTTAGCAACAAATTAATGAAATCGCATCTACACCAAAGTTTCAAGCATGTTCGCAACGTGATAACAGATATGCACCCAGCAGCAAGTAGTATATGAATCATCAATAATGGCTTATATGGAAACTATGCAAAAGTTCATGAAGGGGGAGATGTACGCAAAAAATACAACAAACACAAGAAAAAGGAAAGATAATGTCGTCGTATCGTCGGTCAAGCAGAAAGCAAACATGTGCAGAATACTATTAAAAAAAAGAACAAAGAGAAGAGAACAAAAAACCATAGACTAATGGGATATAGAATCTGAAACTGTTCTCATTCTCATTTTCAAAGGAGTGTCTTTATGGCGTCGTGGCGTCGTTACTGGATTTGTGGATGTTGTTGAAGTGATTAGTTGAAGAGAAGAGAAGAGGAAAAAATAAATTACCGCCAGATGTGGGCGTCGTGCACCTCTTCGCCGACAGCAACAAAGCCGTCACTATTCTGCGAACGCTTCATACGCCGGCCTGGGGCCTCACTGGTTGTGGACACCACCGACGACACCACCGACGATGCAGCCGTGGGCGGCATAGGTGGCTGGTACACCTCGCCCAAGTCCTCGACCTTGCGCACACCCATCATCCACGCGACAAGACCGCGCGGCACAAACGTGCCAACAAAGCCGTAGATATCTGCACCCAGGCCAACACGCACAACCGCGTTGGTGTTGGACCCGTCCAGCACGTCGAATACGGCATGGTGCAGGTCCCGCATGGCAGTGCCCTGCACGCCGCGGATTGCGCGTCCGCTGCCCAGGGCCGACGTGCTTTGCGCCGTAAAGTTGCGGCCATACACATGTCGTGCTGGCTCGGACCACGACAGCGTTTCAGCTGCCGGAAGCGGCATACGGCCCGAAATCGATCGGTGCGCCGTGACGCTACGGGCCGGTGCAAAGCCGGAAAAGTCAAATGTGCCCAGCTGGATGTGTGTCACGGGGATGGCCAGCGGGCGCAGCTCGGCCGCCAGCACCTCGGTGAAGGCGGTCAACGCCGAGCAGACAGTCGACTCGGGCGCGTGGAACGGCGGGTTGACCGACGAGATGATGGACGGCGTGAAGACAAGCACCTTGGGCGGCGTGGGCACGGGAATCTTGTCTTCTTCTGTCGAGGGTGCTGGCGGCGGAGGTGCGGCGGTATTACCAGCAGCTTTTCCGAGGCCGATGTTGGGCAGAGATATCGAAGTGGCGGCCGTGGTGGCGGCTGAGAGGAGAGAGACGGGCTTCTCACCGGGCTGAAGAGCTGTGCGGGCAGTAAGAAGAGGGAGGAAGAGCTGGATGGAGAGTATGGGGTGGAGGAGGTGGGTGTTGAAGAGGTCGGCAAAGTTGGCGGGCGGGATGGTGGCGATGGGCGAGGTCTGGTAGTTGAGCGAGGGGATGAGGATGATGCCGGTCAGCTGGAGATGGCTGCGGCGGGCGCCGGGGACGGCCGCATGGGGGGCGTGCAGGTAGAGGGCGAAGCGCTCGAGGGCCGTTGTCGCGTTTGCCGTCTGTCGGTGTTAGTAAGTATTGTACCAAAGCATAAAGCAAAACAAAAAAAGCATATGGCAAAAACAGACGTACATCGGTGATATCAATCGACAGCGGCTTGATGTCGGACCGCGACATGTGCCGGACAGCCTGCTCGTCCTCGGCCGAGCCACACACAATGTATATGACATAGCCGCGGCGTTCGAGGTCGAGGGCGAGCGACTGGGTGACGGGCAGGACGGGCGAGGCAGCAATGATCATGACCTCGCAGCGGGCGCCGTTCTTGGCCCGGAGTGCTCGCCGGACTTTACGGGCGGATATGGAGCGGCGGACGTAACGATAAGTAAGACCGCCGGCAAGCAGGGCGGCGAGGGTGACAATGACGCGGTTCCGTGATAGCCAGTCCTGGACCCGTTCGTACCAGGCCATTTCGGCGGCATTGGCGAGCTCGAGAGCAGTCGGGGGTGCACGGGGCTTGGGAATGTAGCCTTTCAGCTGGTCGGGCAGCCATGAGGCCGAGCTGAGTTGGTCCCGGACGATGTCGGCGGCGCGGTCAAAGTTCTTGTCGACATAGCCGGCGGCGTCACCCGAGTAGCGGACGACCTCGGACGTGAGGTTGGACAGCTGGCAGTAGTTGTTAGCAGATTTGGGGGGAGATAGCGACGGAGGTTGGGCAGTGCTACTCACCATGTCCATGATGGCCGCCTGCTTATCGTCGCCAGACATGACGTGGAGGGGGTAGAGGAGGAGAGGAGAGGAGAGAAAGGACGATGCTAGAGACAAAAGAGAGGAAAGAGGAAATAAGAGCGAGAGGATAATAGACAAAAAGAAGCAAGAGACAAAAAGACAGACAGAGACAACCAGAAAAGTCGGCCAGAAAAGAGTGGAAAGGGGTGACAAGGATTAGGGAATCGACACGGACGAGGCCATAAAGTCGAGATGCCGTCAGCTGAAGCAGAGACAGGGAAGGGGACGACGACGCATGAATTCGCAATTAAAACTGCTGTTATAAATAAAGATCTTAAAGGAAAGACTTTTGACGTCTTTTTGTGGAGTGGGAAGGAAGCAAGAAAACAACGAGGAAGGCACGACCCGAAGTCGATGAAGTAGAGATTCCTCCTCCTCTTTCCTGAGGCTCCTCTCCTGAAAAACTGGTTGTCGCCCCTGTACGTTCTGTAGTAGAGTAGGGCCCTTGCTGGCGTTGGCCGTGTTGGGCTGGCGGTTGCAGATCCACTCTGGCTTGTGAAATTGTATTATATAATCGAACAAGGCGATCTTATTGGCGCAAAGCATGCTTATATCGACAATCCACTCGAGTTACGGTGAGCACCCAGGATATAAGCATCGGACGAAACGGCTGTATTCTGTAGATCTAGAATCAGATAATCGTAGTTAACCGATCTAATTCAATGATTTCAGCGTGAAATCTGCTAATGAAGCTCAGATAGAACTGATCTGGATTGTCTTTATCCAGCCTCACGATTACTAATGACTGTCAATGCTGACAATTGTTGTAGACACTGGAAGGTGCAGACCGCTCAATAGAGAACAACACAAATCCGGAAGGGGCGACTCATTGACACCAATGCAGCGGCTTCCTGCATCCGATCACGAAACACAAAACGGCGGGGAAGAGGTAGACATGCGCGGTCATACGCAGACACAGAAGCCAAAACAGAGCAATACAGCAGTAGAGTTATAGTGACGGGCTGCAGACGACACAAAGCACAGCATGGCTGGCCAATACGGCATCGGAGTGCTGCATAGCAGGCTATGACCAACACAGCTTAAGGTGGAAACGTCACTGCTGCTGCTGCTGCTGCGTTGTCCCCTCCCCGCAAGATGCAACACGGCCTTTGATTGTCTATGATATGTTTGATTTTCAATGGGTTAGCATGCCGAGTGGGTAGTGCTGTGTATGCGTAATGTGCAAGCGCTGTGTTGGCGTGCAGAGGCGTATCATATGGATTCCAAGTCTGACATAAAACCTGCTGTTGTCTGCAGTGTATTTTCTTGGTGAATTTACTTGTATAAATTTCTTGGACATGTCCTCTCAGTGAATACTTTTCATGTCTACAGCCGCCGGGCAAGGACACGCAGACGCACGTACTGCAACACGTGCGAGCCGTCTGGCCGCTTGGTGGTGTACTGCAGCACGTCGACAATCTCGCGTGTAGCTGCCTCGCGTACTGCCTTGTCCGGGATCGCATCCAGGAACGGCCGCGCCATCAACCGGATCCAGCCGTCAACGCCGCCAGCATCCGCAGGCGTCTCGCGCCACTCTCGTTCGACCTTTTCAATCTTCCAGCCGCCCGCCTTGTTCTCCATTATCTCGCGCGCCCACGCCTCGTCGGGGAAGAACCACGGGTTGGCCGCCTGCGTGGCCTCCATGCCGATGCGCTGGCTCACACCGTACACAATGCCTGTCAGCAGCTCGCTGATGTTGCCGAGGCCGCCCATTTCAAAGGCAAACAGGCCGTCTGGCTTGAGGGCTGCATGCACGCCGCGGAAGAACTGCTCGTGCCGCGCCGGATCGCGGTGGCCCAGGATCCAGTGCATGGCGGCATTGGAAAAGGCCTTGGTGTACTGTCCCTGGAGCTCGGGCTTGTCAGCCAGATCGTTGCAGTCGTAGACCTCGAATGTCGAGTTGGTGATGCTTGCGTCCTTGGTGGCTTTCTGGGCAGCCTCGATCATGGCCGAGGAGCTGTCGATGCCGTGCAGACGGCCAGCGCCCGTGCTCAAGACATTCGCAAACTGAAGATCGATGATGCCGTCGCCACAGCCAATATCGAGCACGGCATCGTCCGGCTGAATGTCCAACCAGCCAATGACCTTGCCAGCCAGCTTGGGCACAAACGAGGCAGCGCTTTGGTATGCCTGGCTGATTAGTAATCGATGTAGATGAAGATGCACACGCTGATATGAATCCAAATAGGGAAGTAGCTTACCTCGGTGGACCAGTTATCCGTTTCTTCGGTTGTCATATTGGTGGAGGGAATCTTTGTAGAAATGCACAATGTAGAGTGTAGAGCGGCGATTGTATGGATTGTAGTTTAAATGGTATTGACTGCGAATTGATGCCTTTTTATATTGTTCGTCCAGCTCGCTGAAGCTTGAAGTGACGTCGACCCCACGTTGTGATGCTGTTGAAGCTTTCCTTAGACCCCGGGTAGCCGTTGATAGCTGGACCTTCCGATTTCGGAGCACGGCGTTGGTGAGCCACAGAACCGCCTCATCTCCGCAGCATCAGCAGAGTGGTCCGTTTTAAATCAAAGCGTGGCAATGTGCTCCATACCGCGAGTACAAATCAGACGAAGCAGAGTAATCATGGATCTACAGGCATCTTGAATTAGATACCGGACACTAGCGGTTTCCCGCCCGCCCACAATGATTTGCATGGCTTCCAACACTGCTGGCCATACGATGCTCGAGAATTACGAATGAATGGTGGCAGCTTTTTGTCATGCACGTTTTCTTTAGTACTGGTGAGCTTTGTAGTTCAAGTGTGTCGCCTGCCCATACGAAATTACAGCAGAAAAGACCACAACGGACAAAACACCGGGCAATGTTCATTCTACCTCATCCTGACAAGGCCCCTTCTAAATCCAGTTTGACTCTTCCTCCTCAGGATGTCCCTACTCGACCTGCAAGAGCTCATACTTGTCATCGCCGAGTGCCTCCTCCACTAGCTTCATCACAGACAGCACCTTCTCCTCTTCCAGCCGCCGTCCCACAATCTGCACACCCACGGGCAGGCCGTGCATCGCCGCAGAGTCATAGTGCTTCATGGCTCCCTGCGCCACGCCGTTCAGCTTGCTCAGAGAAAAGTCTTTCGGCACGGCATCGAGCTCCTTGTCGACATGCGTAACCGGCATAACACCAGCAGTGTAGTCGAGCTGTGTGGGGGCACCGTGTTAGTCAAAGCGATATCGGCATCACCAATAGCAAGTTTGTCGCTTCAACATATGAACAATGCTAGAGAAAAAAAAATGAAAAAATAACAATAAACCAGAACTTACCAAATTGAATAGGAATGTGTAGCCGCAGCTGCTGACTGCATCGTGCATGGCGTCGTGCGGCAGCGCCGGTGTCGCATTGGGCGGCGTTACCAAAACATCAAACTTGCCAGAGTCCCACCAAGTGAACCACTTTGCGCGGTATGCCTCACGCTGCGACACAAGCTGCCAGTTCTCAAATGCACTCTTTGCACCCCAGTTGCGCACAAGCCCAGCCCAAACCGAGTCACCCCGTACGTACTGCACCCAGAGGTAGTACAGGTACCGCAGCGGGGACGGCAGCTTGGCTAGGAAGCGCATCTGCTTGGCACCGGCATCAAGCCACTCACCATTGCGGCGGGCCACCTCGAATGTTTCACAGCCGTCTGCATTCAGAAGTAAAGATGCGAGCCGCAGACCTTCGTATGGGCTTGGTGGTGGGTTGGATTCGCCGGGTCCGACCAGGGTCACAGTGTGGCCGGCCTTGGTGAGAGCCTCGGACACCATCTCGACAGCACGCTGACAAGCTGGGCTGGGGTCGACAACACCATCGGACATGAAAACACCCACCCGTAGCGGCTTCTTGTCTGCTGCGCCAAACGCCTTCTTTACACTATCGTCCCACGCAAGACGGTGCACCGAGTAGTCGTACTCCCACGGCTTCATCTTGATCAGCGACTCGGTAAAGTACGAAAGATCGTCCAGAGTTCGTGCCATGGGACTGTACACACTCGGTATACCCTCTTGACCAGCCATGCTAGTGCGGAACCCCAGCTTCGGCCAGCGGCCCGTAGAGCAGCGCAGACTGTAGCAGCCTGACCAATGCGCCGGAAGACGCACACTGCCGGCAACATCACTGCCAACGCCGATGCGGCTTCCGCCGCCGGCCAGCAGAGCAGACTCACCACCCGTCGAACCACCGGGCGAGTAAAGCTTGTTGTGCGGGTTCGTACAGCGGCCCCAAACGTCGTTGGTCGACTCAAAGCTTAGCAGTGTGATGGGCATGTTTGTCTTGACAAACGGCACGGCGCCAGCATCCTTGAGCATGGCCACCATGGGCCCGTCGACCTCCTGCACCTGGTTGGTGAAGCTGCTGTAGCCCACGGTCGCATCATAGCCGCCAACAACAATGGTGTCCTTGAGACTGACGGGAATACCGGCAAGGGGTCCCTTGAGCTTGATCTGGCTGGCCTCTTCGTCTTTGGTGTCCACGCTGTGGTGGACCCAGTCGTCGGCATCGGTAATCATGACCTCGGTCAGACAATTGGTGTTGCCGTGTACACGCAGAGCTGCCTTGCCGTACGCATGCAGAATATTGATGGCTTTGGACGAATCATCGTGAACCTGCTTGACTAGGTCTTCAATGGGTGCATCATAAATGGCGCGGTCGGCGGTGGTGATCGGGCCCTGGTACTCGCCGGGTAGGTTCCGGATAAGTTCGGCACGGCGATCCTGCTTAATTTTGCTTAATTGTTAGAGTAAGTCAACACCATGATTGTATGTTGCCGTTTGTTGCTACAATGACTTACCAGTCCCGCTTGTGTTGCAGTCCAAGAAAAGACGACATTTTGGCTGTTGGTATTCACTCGAGATTTGCTCGGACGGCGACTAAAAGTACAAATCGTGCTACTCGCCTAGAAAGCGATGTTTGATCCGGTCTTGTCAATCTAAAGGTATGATGAGTTGAATTGAGTAGATTGAGATGAGATGCTTTAAGTGAGATAAAGTATGTGAGAAAATAAAGAGAGGAGGAGAAAGGGGCAGACGAACAAAATGGGAAGGAAGGAAGGAAGCACGCAAGTAAGAACACGGTTAGAGGGAAGGAGCGAGATACACGACTATTTGCTCAGAATCAATGAGCTCGGAGGTGTTCCTGCCCCGCAGTATCATGGGTTGTATGGATATCACAGATATCACAGATAGTAGATAACGAGTGTCAGCTCTAATACACTATACGTGGATGGGCCTACTATGTATCTTACATACATGGATACAGTTAGTCTCGTGCCTGCTGCCATGTGCTGTAGAATACGGCACCACAACAAAGGCCAAACCCGCTTCTGGCCGATGCGGACATGTACGTTTGACACTTGTGTGAAAGGGAAGGTGCGCCTAAGACTCCCTTCCTTTTTCTTACTTGCCGTTTCTCCAACTTATACTCTTTCAACTGGCAATAAAATGCGGGATATCTCTGCGTTAAACTACAGTGTCTTTTAGCATCTTTCTTCTCGGGCCCTTCTTCTATCCTACTAGACGACTCATGGAATCTCATAATAGCTATCTGCCCGTAAATCTTATCGTCGGAAATGTCAAATGTACTATCGCATGAGGCGAGAGCAACTACAAGTTCCTTTCCTATTGCGGCAAGTCCAACCCCACCATGTGGTGAAAGGGCGCGTTCGCTCTTGCTCTTAGTGACCTTGATCTAGACGCCGTTTAGGCACACGGCACTTTCTTTCCTATTCGGGCACATACATACAACTATTATACAAGTTCCTACTAAAACATGCCAAATAGCACAACGCTCTTTCGCCGTAAACAAAACAGTTAAAGCCTCGGTTTAGAAGCTATGGCCAATTTTTGGCTGAAGAGGAAAGAGTACAACATAGCTTTATTTTTTTTAGGAAGGAGCAGCTCGTAGCTATTACGTACATACAAAGAGAAAGAGAAAGACTGTGGGGAGATTCTAGGGGGATTTGGGGAAGTGTGGGAAAGAGCGAATGGCTCTCGAGCTTTATTCGGGAAAGAGCTTCGGGCAAGCTCAGACCATTGAAGGAGGAGCGTTGCGTAAACAAGATGAAGAAAAACCAAAATGGAAAGAACTATCAGTAAACTTATGAGAAGAACTTATGAGAAGGAAAGACGGTTTTATTTTATGTAGTTTCGTTCTGATTAGTCGGCCCCTTCCCCATATTTTCTTGTTTTCCCATCTCTGCTCGCAGTCGCTATCCCTAATAGTCATTCTCAAGAAACTTTGCAAGAAGCCAGACAGCCACCTACAATTTACAACAATTCAACACCAATTCTATCATATTTCGGCGGCAGCCGGCATTTCATTTCCAAAGGCTCCAATGTCCAACAGCCAAGCGGCCTAAAAGGGTGACCCTCCGAGCCACACGAGATTGTAGCACAGTACCGGGCATCAATCACAAGGTGACGATGTACGAAGCTTCAAGCACGAGCTACATCCAGAGCATGGCCACTTGTTCAACAGCAAATTGCACGTTGCGGAATAGTTGCGTTATGGTGTAGGTGCCACCAACAGCCTCACGAATGCGGTGCAACGCCTTCACTCGACAACATCCAACGGCTCCTACATGTCTCCCGTGTATGCAAACTGCCCGGGGATATCCAAATGCATAGGTTATTTTCGACTGCGCTTTACGAACAGCCATACCCAGATGCATGCTCGTTCACAGACTCAAAGGTGTTGGCCTCTAGCTCCGCGTGCGTTTTGCCGCGGTGGTGTTTTAGTGACACCCTCCGATTCAGTGTTTGGGAGACCAAAAGGCAGCCAGCTTTGGCCTCCTCTCAAGGCGTTCATATTTCGCTTAACCAAGCAACCTTTCGACCGGCAAAGGACAACTTCCGCTAAACTCTGCACTCTAGCACTCAATCAAGCTAATGGTCATTCCAAATTTGCTAAATGAACGGAGAGATGCTCCATCCAGCATATCTACTAGCAACAATGGTGTGCTGGAAGGCTGGGCCGTCCGTCTCTTGTTTGGTAATCAAGTTGCGATGTCCACGGGCGCCCCCGAAAGCATTGCGCGGTCGCGTGGCTCTTGTCAGCACATGGATGTAAACATGTTGCAAAGAGATTAAAAACCAATGGCAGGAGGAGGTGTTCGAAAAGGCTTCTCTGTCGAACGATGACAGGGAGGGCAGACAGAAAGTATCACTGGCGTGCACATGTGGCAAGGCAACGCAACAGGGAGGCGCACTCTCGGCCTGCAGCATCTACACGCCTTGGATCTAAAGTTTTGAGTTTTGTGTTTTTTATTGCACTTTTTGTTTCTCGTTCTTTTTTTTACTGGTCCATCGCGCTCCAATGCAACGCTCAAATCGACAAAACTCTCTCGAGCACCTCGGGTATCCCTCTGTTTTTCGGGGACCGAGACGGAGTGCTAGTATTTGTTATTAATTTCAACTGCCCGAGTCAAGGCATGAGAATCTCACCCATTTCGCCGTGCGTTCTGCCTTATTGCTGCGCTCCCCCACCAGAACATCGTCTGCTTGCTGCCAGTGCATGCATTTGGCTGTCTGCCTGTTTAACTGTCTCATTTTCACTGTGTTGTTTATCATTGACATATTTGGACAGACCGCTTCGAGTATGGCTAGTGCCTCCTCTGTCGGCGGACACCAAGTTGATCTGCGCGTCTTGCACAATTTGCAAGCTGCTAGTCATCTCGGCTTTGCAGGGCTTCACGGAAGCTTCCGGCTGTTCATTACAAATGGAAATTGCCAGTATTTCTCTGTACAACTGACGAGTAGTGCTACGTGATTACTGAGATATTCAGCGAGCAAGCGCCAAAACTAAACTGACCGTGCCATGATTCGCCCGGCACTGGAGCCGCGTGAAGGCCGGGCCAGACTTGTACGGGATATAATGCCTGAGTGTACGCGATTTCAACAGAGACTAAGCAAGCACATGATTAAATGTTGACGCGGAGGAACGTCCAAGCCTCGTCTGGCTGCTACCTATCACGCTCAAGCGGGCCTTGCCAATGCGACCCTGTTGAAAGCAACCTTATCTATGTATTAGTACGTTGCTCCAGGCTGGGCCAAGAGCACAATTATCAGCAAGACAAGCAAAGCCGTCAAAATCAGAATTGTCCTGCATCTCCAATTTGTTCTTCCGCGGGTCCTTCTTTGTCTGTCTGTTTCGATATCCCCTCTGCCATCCAACAGTGCAGGACTTGTTGGATGTGCCTATACCCCTTGCTTTACAGGCTCACAAAGCCTAATCACACGCCCATGCGGGCCCCTGTGACCATGCAATTGCACGGACGCGAGACTGCTGAGCACAGTGGGAAACAGCCAAACAGAATCACCCTCGAATTTCGTTTCCAGCCTGCCGGGTTCGTGATGGTGAGGCCGGCGCTTAACGGGCATATTTTGTTTGCTCGCCAGTTTTACTCGGCCCAATATTCACCCCGAGGCATTTTGATCTCGCTTTTAGAAACAGTCAAAGCATCGGCGTTGATAGCAGCAAGCTGTCGGCTTGCGTTATTATTGCTGCCATGTCATTTGATGGTTTCCATGTTTATGTACTTGCATTTTTTGGTCACTGTATTTTCCGCCTTCGGCAAGTGCCTACAGATCGTTTACTTTGCATTCGCTATCTTGTTTATGACTTTTTTCCCTTCCTTTTCTTTTCTTGACTTTAATTTCTATTTGCCACGGAGAACGAAACCTTGCCGACAAGTAACCGCACTCGAGCAAAAAGAACAAGCAACAAGCACGCAACGAGCTAGACAAAGGCATAGGTGCTGTGCCTTGTTTGTTGGCTTTACGTGTTCCTCTTCTGGTGTGTCAATATATCCTGCTATCCCGCCTCTGCCAGCTTGTGTTGGCAGTCGTGAGCTCGATGATCACCGCAAGTTTCGGTCATATTTGGCGCGTAACAATTCTTGTGATTCGTTGCTGTATACGAGATATACTAGTTTTTGTCGCGTTCTGTTCAATAACAGTTACTTCCTGCTGCTTTGGCCATCGGAGCCCCCGTATGCAGTCTATCTGCAAGTTTGTGCGGGCACCATATGTTTGCACGCCGATGAGTGCCATGTCCGTGGCCTAAGCGTGTAGCCGCAAGGCTTGCTTGAAGGTGATGGTTTGAACCAAATTGTGTTTGCTTTTGGGGTTCCCTGTGTTTCTATTCTTTGTTTTCTTTTCTTTTCTTTTCTGAAATATTGTGTCCTGTTTTGTTTTTCGTTTATCTAGTTTCATTCCAAGTATTCTACTTCTTCTTCCACTTTCGCTAGAGTGGAGGCACACCAATACCTGAATGGCGATCTGGGTCAACTTGGGCACAAGGCAAGACCGAAGCCTACTGCACCAAGCAGATTGTACGAGGACCACGTCTCAAATTTCAAGCTTGCCGCGAGCCCTGTGGTATTTTGTGAATGGGGCTGGTCTGTTTTCACTCTCGTCACAGCGGGATAAGTGTCAACGCTACAGAGGATACAACCTTGCCCAAGCACCACCCACATTGAGAAGGAAACACCACCTCGGAAAGCGCCAAGCCTGGCTAGACCATTTCGACGGCACAGTCGGAGGGGAGTGCCTATGGTGAATGAGTAGAAGAAGAAGAATAAAGGAATAACAAGAAAGATCATCATAAGTTAAATGTCGTTTAGATCTTGAGAGAAAAAGCAAGAGCAGGGTGGCAAGTGCTCCCAAAAGGAAACCAAAGCATATTTTGAAGTTGAGTTCTAGCATCAGTATGCGGCTGGCATGGCAGGAGTTGACCATTTCGGATGAAGACTATCGATCGACCTTTGCCGTGAAAGCAGAGACGGCAAGCCAGCACGGCGACTTTCCTCACGCGGGCTAGTGCGTCAGAGCACAACCACACTTGGTTGTTGGAAACAACATACAAGGAAAAAAGAAATGAAAGGGAAGAGAAATCATACCAACACTGTCTAGAGCGCAATGCCATGGATAGGCCATGCCGTGCACATTGTCGTTTTTTTCTAGTTCCTAGTTAAGAAAAGATGGCCATACAAGAGCTATTCCCGCTTCTGTAGGCTTAGATATTATCCTCGAGATCTCTTGAGTGATCTCCAATGACAGGGATCCCCGGACTATCGTTGACATCGCCCGACCGACGGGGCTACGACGAGCACTATCTACAGTACGTGTTGATTTTGTCACTGTCATGTCACTGTACAGAGTAGCAAGACGAAAAATTGGATGTCAAAGCAGCCAAGCTGTCAAAGCTGAACGGGGAAACCCCGGCCTCAAAGTTTTCTGTTCTTCTTTTGTCCTACCGCAAATATCAGACGTTAGTCCTGTCGTCTTGAGAGCGGCCAATTTTAAAGACCGCCCATCAAACCCGTTTAGCTAAGCTGAATCTGTCAACAGAGTCGTTAAAGGTATACTTGCTCTTGGACCAGCCCGACAGCTACAGCCCACTTGACACAGGCAACAACAACGACAGGGACGGCGTAGGCGAAGCTTTGAGCCACGCCGACATTTGGTGCATGCAGGCACTTTCTTCTTTGGTTGCACGTTTCTAAGGGATGAGCATGCCGACGTCTCCTTGCTTGTGTCATTTATACAAGTGTCAAACTCGACTTGCATCTTGCTAACCTACATGTCGCCGTTTTCATGCTGCCTGCGCGACCCTTGAAGGTAAGAAAGACCTCGAATCGCCCCCAATCATATATTGTGTTTTCATGAAGTTTCTTTTCCCTTGTTCGTTCTTGTCCCATTATCACTTTTTGACCTTTTGGTTTTCTTTGTTGCACTGTCATATTCATCCTTCCATCTGCATTCGATCATTCCTTCTATGCTTTCTTTTTATATCACTTCACGTTTGTTTCCGTGCCCCAACTTCGGGCTCGGTCTGGTTTTTTTTGTTCTCACTTACAGGACTTGCATATGCAATCTTTGCCTCCCTTGCATGGAACACACCTTCTAGAAGGGAAATCCTCTTTTCAAGGTGCAATTTGGTATGATGCCTATTGGCTCACCTATGGTGAGATGTCCAACGGCGTGCCACAGTGTGTTAACCGGATGCCGAGTCTCTTGGGCAGGATCCAACTGCAAAACGCTCGGATAAGGCTGATTGGATTTGCGCCAACTCGACTGTGAGACTGTGATCTGCCCCATGGCATGCCGTCTGCAATCATTGCCAAAGCGAATACAATCAAAAAGAAGAAAGATGGTTGTTGCCAAATGCCATGCCTGCGCACTCGGCCAGTGGCTTGTTGTCTTTGTTGCTTTGGTTCCCCTTTTTCTTTGCTTGCCCTCTCCACATACCCGCATTTGCTTTCCGATCTCCTAGCCCTTGATTCTCAGCTCTTATGGCCCCGAGCAGTTCTCGGGGTCGAGCTACAGGTCATATTCTTCAGCCCTTCTGGTTGTTTGATCACGTCGGAGAAACGCAAGATAAGCCGACGCAAAGAACAACATACAGTATGTTGAACACTGGGTTGGGGGTTTGGGGGGTTTGGGCAGTCGATGTTCCGTCAAACCAAAGTGGCAAGAAACCTCCGCGTTACTCCCCCTTCCCGGTCCTTATATCATAGCTTTGCCCTCCCTTCTTTTTGCATACCACTGCTAAGGCAAATTTCTTATATATGCCAGCTTCCACAGAGCTCCGCAAACAAGTACACTTTCATTGCCGAACCCTTTATCAGAAAGGAAAGTACATTCGTGCCCTTTTTTATTCTCTATCCCCTAGTGTCTGTCTAAGTCTGCATTAGTTGCGTTTCTTTTACGGTTGACTCTCCAAACTATTCAACCTAACTTGTGTGGGTAGTCTATCGCTTCCCTATCCAAGGTGTATTGAGAATCGTGCTGACATTTTCCAGTTTCTTTTACCGGCAGTGTCAACGCCCAGACAAGCATCTCCAACCAGATCCTAGTTTTAATTCGTTGGCTTGTATCAGGCTTTACCATGGATCACAGACTAGCCATTCAAACCGCCATGGCCGCCGCGGCCGGCGAGCAGCCTCCACAAGCTATTGTTCCTCGACACTACCATTGGCTGCTTCAGCTGCCGGCGCGGTTTTGGTCTGAAATGCATTACTATCTCGATTATCCGGAAATCCTGGGGCTTCGGCTCCTCAGCTCCCAGTTCAACGAACACCGCGTCGAGGAGTTCTTGCCATGGACTGTGCGACATGCGTTCGTTGCCCATCTCGAGCGCACTACGCGCCGAGAGTCGCGGTCTGCTTGCTACCTCTGTTTCCGAATTAGGGGTAGTGAGCATTTCCACCAAGCGAAAGAAATGGCAACATATGCACGCGTGGTTCAGCGTGACTGGTACAGAGGCAGCCGCGTTTTTGAAAAGGTTTCGCCACCCTCGCCCGACCAGCAGTTTTCCATTGTCTGCCCTCCCTCGCCACTGGAGATGGTAGCAGGAAGTTCCTTCCAAGCTCCCAGCGGTGAAATGCCGCAGATTGGCGTCAACATGTCGATGGGCGCCTCCATGACCATAAACATGGATGCAAATATGGGTGGTGGGATGGGGCTGGTGCCAGTCAGAAATGCCGTGGTTGGAGGCGGTGGCGTGCAGGCACAGCGTGCGCCGATGCGCGTACCGATACCAACCGCACTTTTTGTGCAGAGGCTGCGCTGGTGGTCGCGTGCACCGGGTGCCGACGTGGGCAAGGTTGAGAGTCTGCGGCGGTACTGTGCGGAATGTGCAATCAGGACGCAGCTCCTGTCTCCGGGAGACCTTGTGACGATAGGCACGGACGAAGTGTGGCTTTGCTACTGCCGCTTGCTTCACCACAAGAAAGGAAATCTGCCATGTTCCGCCTGTGGCATGAACCCCGTCTACCGACCACTGGGGGCTGATGATAGCTGATCTGTTATGCGGCCGTAGTGTTTGCGTTCTCTCTCCTTCTTCTCCTTCTTCTCCTTCTTCTCCTTCTTCTCCTTCTTCTCCTTCTTCTCCTTCTTCTCCTTCTTCTCCTTCTTCTCCTCCTTCTCCTTCTTCTCCTTCTTCTCCTTCTTTGCCTTGACGATTTCCATCCTTTGTTTTCCCTTTTATTATATTCTTCTTTTTTCAGACCTCTTTTTGGATTCTTCTTTTCTCGTCGTTCCGTCGTTGTTTTTCGCGCTTGAATGTATGCCGCCCTGCCGGCCGCGACGCCGACTATATCCACCATGCGATTATTCGCTGCCCCTTCTTGCGCCTTTTTCACAGTTTCAGTCACACGCCGGCGGCTCTTTTACATCTGTCTAGTTGTCTTTTTTGTCCTTCTCACTATATTTACTTTTCATTTGCCTTGCCATAGACGTTGCTGTTCATCGCTCCATTGCCATGCCATTTTGTCTATTTACCTTTGTACAGCTGTGTCTTATAATCCGATATATTCCCCCTTGACCTGCGTGTCTTTCTACCGAGTATTACGTGTAGCACAAAATAAGGCCCTTGCACGGACCAGATGCCGGGTCTTACCGCTTATTATTCTACTTCAAACCCACTCCTATGCATGAGCAAGCCTTGAGCATGATGGATCTTGGGATTTTATATCTGGCGTTTCTATCTCGACTCTTATCCTTTTATTTGTTTCTTTCAAAACTCCAGGCTTTTTGAGCTCTTTGATCCTCTAGATTTCTTCTGCGACCTGTGCTTTTTGCTTTCCTGGTTTATTCAAAGACTGGGGCGATGTTGGTCATATTGTGCGCGCGTCAGGGATCTGATGGGGGCCTGCCGCATGCGTTTTGTTCCGCCATGCAGAAAACGACTCAACATTAAGGGTGACAGTGCTAGGTTGCATCCCCTGTGATGTCTGCTATTTGGTGGTCTTGTCTTCCTGTCGTTTTCCTCTTGGCATACAGTATCTCGATGTCCTCTGGCCGCCTCTTCAGTAACGTGCGTGTGCACGCATTCGGTCTTTTTGCATTACATTACTTTGTTCACTAGTAGTTCTTCTGATTGCTTCATTGGTCTGTGTGATTCCACATTTATTTCCCTCTTTGCACGTCTTGGTCACATTGGCGGTGGCAGCCTTTCCTTTTCCTTGTGCAAGACGGCCCCCAATACGGGCGTGCCATGGTGATAAGCATCGCCTGATGGCAGCAGACGCCGATTGCACATCCCAGGACCATTTTTGTAGTTGCCGGCGGCCTGGCTCGAGCGGTCCTGCGCAGTATTTTCTCACTTTCAAAGTACAATAGTAATAAGTCTCTAGATATATCACAGAGTAAATGACGTGTCGTTGAAGAACGACAAAGCGGAGGTTCTTGCCTCTTTGGGCGTCTAGATCGTGTAAGTGAATCAAGTTAATCTAGGGTCTATGTACCCGTTGTTAGTTGTTGCGGGCTGTGGGTCTTTATCCGAGTTTCTGGCCAATCAAAGCTACAGGCAGTTTAGATAGACTTTCCGTCTTCAACCAGGTGTCACAAAACTTATCAAGAGAGTCATCGACAGCACAGAACACAAGACCGCCTATCGTGCAAGCTCGACAGTAGATGGCGGTCTCATGCATAATAAATATGAGCCTGTGACCGACGGCAGTCGCCTTGTACACGGCAGGCTCCGTGCCAGATTCTCATCAGCTTGTGCTGGTCAAGAGGCCTGGTCTACTATGTGCGCCGCACGACAGCTCACTCGTCTGGCTCCTCTGGCCTGTCCGATTAGCCAACTAGCCTGTCCATTGACCGCTTGGTCGACTATTGCCATATATCAGCCATATAAACGCCCTTAAGCAAGGGCGGCCGGCTGATGCACTCGGCACAGCCAGACACACACACACTATCGCAAAGACGGCTGAACCCTGGCCTTTGATTACCTGCTCTCTAGCTGGCTTTAATCCCTGATTGGCGCGCTGAATCAATCACCAACAGCACAAAGCACAAGCACAGACCCTTGTGGCTAATCTCGACGGGGCAGACCGCCGGCGGCAAACGACTGGTGCGCATGGGCCGTCCTGCCGCATCTGGGTCAGCACAGTGCTGATAAGGACAGTGTCGGCAGAGGACAAGCGGATGATGCGGGTTGCTGATCAAGCTGATCAAGGTGGTCAAGCTGATCAATGGATCAGAGTGATCAGAGTGATCACAGGACTACAGAGAAGCCTTCTAGAAGCCTGCAACTTGCCAGAGACCAAGGAGCGTGCCACCACACTCTGAGAGCACCGACGTAATGGGGGCGGAGGAGCGGAATCAAGCCGAGATATCTATTTTTGGGTTTCCTTTTTTTTCTTTCATTCATTAGTATTTTTAACAATTATATTTATTCTTTTATTTTATTCTTTTGTAACGGGGTTTTATATAACTTAATTTTTATTAGGTATTATTTGGATCTTTGAAATTGAACATATTTACTTCAAACTATTCTGATATCAAAAGGAAAACAGCCCATTGAATTAGGTCCTCATTCTTGATTATTTGTTTATATTTTATAAAATGTTCTAAAATACCATTTCCACTGCGTCGAGAATAGGTGACAACACACATTCAAAGCCAGCATGACTGTCGAAAGTGGCCCTTGTATTCGCAGCAAACATAACACAGCAGACAGGCAGCGTAGTCTGTACGTGCGATGTATGCACAGTGCAGATATAAATAAAATAGAAATACTACATGCATTCTAATTCTCCGTGGCAGCATCGCGCTATATGGCACACAGGGGATAACAAGGCAACCTTGATTATAATATAAAATGCAGAATAAAAACAAGCAACGCCATTACGCCGCACAATGCATATTGAATCTATGGTTATATCTATGTCCGACCAATGCCTACGTCTTGATTCGTGATACGTGATCGAGATCGGCCAGTATCTGCACAAACTGTCCCAGGTAGCCCTTTGTATTGCCCTTGGATACACTCGCCAGTGGCAGGCTGGCGCCGTCGTCGAGCAGCGTTGCAGCAATTTCGCGGATTTTTGCAATCATCGATGACCCGTTCGACTCCAGGACCCATGTAGGCACGCTTGCGATGGCCTCTAGCAGCTCTCGAGCCACATCGTCCTTGACCTGCCACAGCCGTGACCGCAGCTCGTTAGCTGCAGCCTTGGCTGCCGGCGATGTGTTTGCCTGTTGTTGTTCCGCGGCCGTCCGCTCGCGATCGGACCAGTCCACCAGGTCAATCCTCCGTGCACGGTCGGCCCACTCCTGGAAGAACTGGCTGGTTTCTTGCTTAGGAACCTGGGTCTGGACTGGTGCTGGGCCCTGGCTCGCGGCCGCGCTCTGTGGTGCGTACTGCAGCGCGCTGCTGATGGAATGCACCTCGGTCTGACCCGAGAGGCACTGCAGCCTGCCAAGGCACATTTCGATAATCATGGACTGGATGTAGATGCTGGTGATCTGCACGTTGGCGCGCATAATCTCAAACTGCGGCGGGATGTGGTGTCGCAGCATGGCCGCGCGTCGCGCATCCTCAGGTGTGCGGATCGGCCGCAGCTCGTCGGGGAGTGTGCTTAGTACTGTGTTCAAGCGCGCCATCACCTGGAACAGCGAGTCCAAGACATTGACGCCGGATCGCGGCTGCTGTTTTAGTGCCTGGTCGGGCAGACACGGCGACACATTGCGCGACCTTGGCGACTGTGTTTGTGGAAAGAAAAAGGAGTATGAGTATGACGACAGCATGGACGGCGCAATCGATGATTTGAACAGGCCGGCCTCGCGCTCCGGCAGGATGGACTGCAGTGTCTGCGAGCCGGGCGACAGAGAAAAGTGTAGGGGGGGTCCGGGGAACACCGCATCCAGCAGGTCGGCAACGCAGAGAAACACCTTGACGAGGCCTATAAACCCGGAAATAGTCGGCGGCGGTGGCGGTGAGGGTATTGAGCAGCCGTTGGCGCTGCCGTCGGCGCTGCTGCTGCCGCCACCGCTGGTTGACGATGCTGTGCTGTGGACTTTGCGGTTGCCGGCGACGGGGTCGAACAGACTGTTGCCGCTGACGCTCTTTGTGACTTTGATGCCGGGCATGGGCGATATGAGCGCTTCGTCCTCGACGTCGAGAGGCAAAAGAAATTCCCAGTCGGTGTGTTTTGGGTCGTAGCTGAGTCCCATGTGTGGGTAGACGTACGACATGCGGTCGTGGCTGCTGAGTTAGATACCAGTCACGTATTTCCCCTAGAACACCCCTTCCACATATATACACTCACATTTGCATGATAAACATGAGCCAAAAGGCGCGTTTGCACATTTCGGCGTCGACTGTGCTCATCTCGGCGTACGATTCCTTCTTGTAGAGCTCAAGCGTGCGGAACGCCAGCATGGCATTGCTCGAGTATGTCCAGCCCGCGTTTTGCCGCCCTGAGTAGTGGAACGCCAGCGCCAGCAGCACGTTGACCAGGATGCTGTCCACCGACGCTGCGTTCTGCCACCCGGGCGAGGATGACATGGAGCTGAGCATGACTAGATGCGCCGCGCGGTCGACCATCTCGGTGACGTTGTTGCTGCTGTACCAAAGTGCGCCATAGGCACCGCCGTTGCGTGGGATGGAGGCGACGGTGACGGCACAGATGGCCATACACAGCCGGAAAAATACCGGGTCGGTCGCAAACTCGCGAGCCTGCAATCGCGACGCAAATGTTGGCAAATGCACGAGCGGGATGACCGGATATACCCGGTTCACATACTCGTCGAGGATGATGCGGAAGACGGCCTCGGGCACAAGGTGCTCGACAGATGGGATGCCGATGGGCAGGGGAGCCGGCCCGGCTGTGATGGCCTTGCTAATGGCGCCGGTCGTGGTGGTTGTTGTGGTTGTAGTTGTCGTCATTTTAGCCGGGCCGGCGGAACCCGAAGCAGCGGAATGGGAAGCCGGGGTGGATCCGGCGCTCGGGGTTATACTGGCCCGGCCATTGCTACCGGCGACGGCGGCGGGATCGTCTTTTGAGCGAGGCGCATTGGCTTTGTTGCTGCTGCTGCTGCTGCTGCTGTTGTTGTTGTTGTTGTTGTTGTTGTTGTTGTCGCAGCTACTGTCATCGTCATTGTTGTTGATATTGGTGAGGGCAAAGGCAGCGTTGATGACGGCCGGCTCGTATCGGCTACGTCGGGGACCGCGCGGCTTGCGCTGGGTCAGGAACGTGCATGGCGCCCGGGATTTGAGGCACTGGCGACACGATGAGCTGTCGGCCTCATCAAAGGTGCACTGCACGAGTCAGTACATGGGCACATCAGTGCAAAACAGACTGGCGTGGTTGGGACTCTTTCGGCATACCTGCACTCGTCTATCTCGGCAAAAGTCACACGCGCGCCGGGAAATCTTGCGCCCGATGCGAGAAGTAGCGGGCATCGTGGATGGACCCGACAGTGGCTGTGATTGGGATTGGGATTGAGACTGAGACGGAGACGGAGGTTGAGACTGCGGTTGGATATGAAATAAAGGGTGCGATTGGGACTGCGAGTCGGGCTCTGCCTTGATTTTCCTGCGAGGATCCCCGTGGGAGGGCGTCATCGAGCAGTAACTGCCAGTTACAATAGCTGGTAAAACCGCAAAATAAGCGAGTATGCAAAGGGAGTGCAGGCAGACTTTAATGGGGAAGCAAGAGCGAGTGGAGCCGGGCTGGGGGAAAGACAAGGAACGATCTTTCCAGGCAAAGCAAAAAGGCAAAAAGGCAAAGAGTGGTAATAAAAGTGCAAGGCAGCAGGAAGGAGCGAGCGAGACATCGCTGCCCTCTTCATGACTTTCCTTAATCGTCGTTTTTCGCCTTCTCTTCTTTATTCTTTATTCCTTATTCCTTTTTCTTTTCTTCCCCTCTTTCCCTTTTTAAGATTGTTTCCCTTAAATTTCGGGCACTAGCTTTCTTTACTTCCGCTCGGAGAATCTCTACCCTCTCAACAAAGCATCCGCAAAGTCACGACGAACAGTGCACAGTCCTGAGACTGAAATACGTATTACTATGTACAGGAATGAATTGGTACTTACATCGTCACAGTAGGAAGGAAGCATCGACCCTGCCTGCCATTACGCAAAGCACAACCGACGTCGCAGCTTACATAGCACCTTGTTCCTATATTACGAATAGCCAATCGGGCAGGCGCAAGGCACATGTCATGACAAAATGGGCAGGCGTGGCGTGCAGGGAGGAGAAATGAGGAGAATCGGGAGAAATGGGAAAGGGGAAAAAATAAGGGAAAAAAGTGGAAGAAGACGGCAAGAGCGATCGTGGTGCGTTTCGGCATCTTGTTGTTCTGCGAAAGGGCAGTTTCTCCTGTTTTGTTCCTCGCTCTTTCCTTGCTAGGCATGTCTGGTGTTTCTAGCCTCCCTCCCTTCCTCTGTCTCGCTCGCTCTTTCCATCTTTGATCTTTGCCTCCTCCGTGTTCCTGCCCTTTTTGTTTCTTGGCCGTCTGGCTCTTTGCCAGCGTCTGCGTGGCCGTCGACGTGACTGTCGACGGGGCTGTCGTAATTTCCCACTTGCCGTTTATGCTGACACACAAAGGCACATGCTAGACGCGTATCTTATTACTGTACTTACGTAGTACACATACTATGGTATGTACCGTACAGGGCAAAGCGAAAGCGAGGCAGGCGGCAGGCACTAACTAGCACCACGACGTGCGCTCAGACATTAGACGCCATTTATCTGCCATCAACTTTGGCTCTTGTACTAACAATTTAGCAACGGCGCCTGCAACGCTAGACACTAGACACGAGCCAAGACAGTTGCAGCCATACTAGTACGGAGTAATACATAGTACACCGGGCTTCCACGAGACCCCGAAGTGCTCGCTCTCTAGTTCCCCAATCAGGCCTAGCGCCGATGCTGCTAGGCTACCCTCCATCACCCTTTGATCTCACTGTGAATCCACAGCGAGCAGACCTGACCACCCCACGGCACACCTTACTGACTCAGCCAGCACCGACAACTAGCCAATTCCAGTACGAGCATTCTACATTGTACGGAGTATTGCCGTGTTGCAAGTTGCGTATTGTCGATTTAAAACAATCGCCTGATAGGGACAAGGATCAGCATGAGGTGCCAGTCTCAAAGCCGGACGACGCGATGCTTGGTCTTGGCCGTCTTGGCTCTGGCAGAAACGAGGCCAGCTGCGGCACAGCGGATGTACGACCGGCCGCTGCATACTGGCAATGCGCACGATGGGTACGGTGAGCAGAGGCCTCTGTCTGCAGACGACAGAGCCAGCCCGTTCGACACGGCGTTCCGCAGCCTTGCCGCCGAGACGCTGGCATCTTGGCATGTGCCGGGCGTGGCCGTGGCCGTGATTGACGGCGACAGCACATGGGCCGAGGGATTCGGGCTGGCATCGGTGCAGCCGGAGACGCCGATGACGGCCGACACGCTGTTCTACACGGCGAGCACGACCAAGGCCTTTCTGGCGGCCACGCTCTCGCTCATCATCGACAGCGGCAACTACTCTGCCAGCGCTGGCACGGGGAAAGCAGCTGCAGCACTCGACTGGACCACGCCCATTGCCGACGTGCTGCCCGACGACTTTGTGCTCACCCACGACGCGCCCTGGGAAACGGCACACCTCACGCTCGAAGACGCGCTGTCGCACCGCACCGGGCTGGCGTCGCACGACATGGCACGCTCGCGGCGCTACGGCCTGGACCCGGAGAGCCTCGGCCGCAATGCCACGGTGCGCGACGTCACGCGCAGTCTGCGGCACCTGCCTGCGCCGCTGCACACGCCGCCGCGTACCGAGTGGCGCTACTGCAACCTCATGTTCCTGGTGCTGGCGCACGCGGCCGAGACGCTGACGGGCGGCCGGTGGCTTGGCGACACTTTTCGGGAGTGGATCTGGTCGCCGCTGGGCATGGCGTCGACCTTTTTCAGCCTCGACGATGCGCGGGCTGCCGCCGCCGACCCGTCGACGGCCGTCAGTCTGGCGCAAGGGTACTACTGGGACGTGGAGGGGGATGACAGTACCTTTGTGGCCGTGCCGCACATGCCGCTCGAGGAAGTGAGCGGTGCGGGCGGCATCATCTCGACCGTCAACGACTATGCCAAGTGGCTGCGGTGCTGGATCGACGGGCCGGCGTCGTCTTTCTCCAGTAGTGTATGTGGTGGTATTCCGTTCTCGCAGGCCGGCTTTGATGCCATCCTGACGCCCAAGATGTTCACAACCAAGACATCGGCGTCGCCCAGGCCGTTTGATGCGCCTGTGGCATATGCCAGTGCCTGGACCACGAGCTCGTACAGGGGCCACCGTTTCTATGGCCATTCCGGCGGCAGCAAGTACGTTCACGCCTGTTTTGTGTTTGCAGACAAAATGAATATGACATGGTGATGCTGACAATGTAGCGCCTTTGGAGCCCAGGTGTACTTCTTCCCCGAGGACCGCTACGGCGTCGTTGTGTTTGGCAACACGGCCGTCACGTCCAACAGGGCCGAACTGGTTCTGCTGTGGCACCTCGTAGACGAGCGGTTCGGCATCGCCAAGGAGCAGCGCCACGACTGGGACGCGCAGTTCCGGCAGGCGTCTGCAGCACGCCGGAGCCGCGTCGACACGGCGCTGGAACGGCTGTACCCGCCGCCGCATCGTGCGTCGCCGCCACTACGGCCGTCTCTGCCCCTCGAGGCCTACACCGGCACCTTTCATCATCCGGCATACCAAAACATGACAATCAGGCTGGCAGAAGCAGCTGACACGACAAATACAAAGAAGACAAACACGGCAGGCAAGAGCAACGGAGATTACGCGGTTACGTTCACGGCGGAGCGGCTGCTGCATACGTGGCCGACGCTGTGCGAGTTTGTGCACGTGTCGGGCGAGCACTGGTTTGTGTACACAGACATGGTGTACGAGAAGAGCGGCAATTTCAGGAGCTACGCGCGCGCATGGTTCGAGGTGGGCGCTGACGGGCGGGCAGACCGGCTGATGGTTGAGTTTTGGAGTGCCGACGACGACTCGATCGAGGGCGTGATTCCGTTTGATCGGGTTGAGGAGTGAGCCGGGGGGAAGCAATAAACAAGCCTGTCTTGTTAGCAGTCGTCCAGACAGCGTATGCATAGACAAAATGTATATAGAAGAGAGCATCAGACAAAGTGATTTGTGCTTTGAATTCAACAGTTATGTTCAGTTGGCCGTTCAAAGATGTAGTCATCATCTGCTGGCGCCGAGGCGCGTGGTGGTGGTTGGATGTCGGTGGAAGTAAGGATATCAAGGTACTCACGCTTCAAAGGCTGCCCGTGCTGTTTCAGGCTGCATCGGGCACTGCCATGGTGCTGGACCATCGACGTGGAACACGCATCGCCAGTGAACTGCAACAGGTTGCGTCGGTTTTTGGTGAGAAGTGGAAAAGGCTGAGAAAATTTGCAGATTGGCGTGGGCTTATATATGCTGTACGGCAGAATCCTCACCGCCTGGAATAATGCAAATCTCCACTGTAAAGATTATCCAGTAATATTGGCGGTTCGTTGCCGCCTGTATTATATGTATGAAAGTACTGAGTTACAGTGCTGTATTGCAGAGTTACAGAGTAGGCAGGAACCCCACTTTTACCTCGACCTAATCGCGATGCGCTTCACCACGCACCACGGTTAGGCTGGCGCACGTTGGGAGCTGGGCTCTGGCAGGAACCCCGCCTAGAAATTTACACTGGAGCCGGTTGATTTTCTCATATTTATTTGCATTATATTTTAATATTATTTTATCGACAACCCCCCCTCTTCTTCGATAGGCACTACTCCTTGCCACTTGCCCGTCTTGACTTCTCTCGCCTTCTCTCTCGAATCTTCTTATCAACCTCACTTCCAACCACTACACTCTCACACTCCCACATCCACCACCCACCCAACCGTCAAGATGGCCGGTAAGTTCTTGCAAGACTCGATACACGATAGCGAGACCAACGCAACAAAGCAAGCTGCAGCCCGGAGCAAGGAGGAAGGAGCAAGGAGGGGCCTGCGATGGAGAATGGGGGAGGATCGCGACGTGACGACACTCTACCCTTGGAGGGCATGGCAGGGCACGACAGCAAACAGTGTGGCAGCAGAGACGCGCAAAGGCAGACGATGCTTGGATACTTGGCGCTTAGACGCCAGTGTTGTGTCTACAGCCCGGCCTGGATCCCAAGTCGCGATGCTGCAGGGTGTTGGTTGGGCACGTCGACAAACCAAACAGCAGAAGAACGCAACGCGTCGCATGCCCTACAATCACAGCTGCAGCCTGTCTGGACACATCTAAACAACTTTACCATGAGCTTGACAGATGCTAACTACTACAGATTTCCAGAGCGTCGCCGGTACGTAACGACCAAGATTGCGACATCAACGGCAAAACGGCGATGCCTCAGTGCCTCAATGCCTCGCCCGCGATACCCTACCGCTCGACAACGCCGTCTACCGAGCACTGACTAACACACCCACAGACCAGTTCGTCGACTTCTACTACAACACCTTTGATGCCGACCGCAAGCAGCTGGTTCCCCTCTACGTGCGTCGCCCCTGATATCCAACCCGGCCTCAGGCCTCCCTTTCTCCAGCAACACCCCGCAGAACTACAGAACTGCAGAAGCACAAAACTGCAGAAGACGGCATGCTAACCTGCTTCCAGCGCGAGCAATCTATGCTCACCTTTGAGTCTTCCTCCGTTCTCGGTGCCACCGCCATTGTCGAGAAGCTCAGCGTATGTTCCATCCTCCTCTCCCCCCTGTCGACATCTCCCTAACAACCCAGGGCCTCCCCTTCCAGCAGGTCAAGCACCAGGTCTCGACCAAGGATGCCCAGCCCAGCACCAACGAGGGCGTCATTGTCCTCGTCACTGGCCAGCTCCTGGTCGATGAGGAGCAGCGCCCCATGAACTTCTCCCAGACCTTCCACCTGGCCAAGGACGCCAACGGCTACTTTGTCTACAACGACATCTTCAAGCTGATCTTTGGTTAAATCTGTCTCGAGGTTATGGTAGGCTGGTTGGCGGGTGTGATACGTCAGACTTCAAGTCTGATATCGCAGTCTGGCGTCGCAGTCTGACGTCAACGTCGCGATTTTAGCATGATTATGGTATCTCGTCTATCCAGCCCGTCCCGTTTATTTGTTGCCATGTCAGAGAAATATCCAAAAAATGCATTGCGAAATTTGCCATTATTCCAATGACTGTGACGAGAGCAGAAGTACATTGTGAGCAATCACCATGAATCAGTAGACAGCAACGTCACGAGTAAACAATAGGATTTTAGAAGAAGGAAGAAAACAACACGCTTAAGTATATACAACAAATACACAAAAAGAAAGAGAAAAACGAGAAGAAAAAAAAAGAAGCCTGATGCCATATCACACATCATCGCCGTCGTCGATAATCACATTGCGCACACGCATGCCCTGGCTCTCGACGACATACCGCCGAGTCAGCCCCAGCTGCCGCGCCTCGCTGATCTGCGCGTACGCCTCGTCGCCGCCGCCCACCATAATCATCGCCAGCGGTTGCCACCGCACAAGGCCCGCCGGCGTCCGCTGCGTCTCTTCCAGCAGCGGCCGCACAAACTCGTGCGCAGCATCGTGAATTGTCATGCTCTCAGCATTGCCGTTACTGTTGCCGTTACTGTTGCCGTTGCCGTTGCCATTGCCATTGGCATTCACCCTGACGTCGTCGTCGTCGGACACCACGACGACAAGCTGCAGCCGCCGCGAGCCCGGTGGGAACGACGGAATATTCGTCATCTTCTCCGAGAAGGAGCACCCGCCGCGCCGCAACACCAGCACTTGGTGGTCGCGCACGGCCGTCTCCGGTAGTGGTCCGGCCGGGTCGCCGTTCTCGTCCACATTGCACGCCAGCCCGCCCGCGTAGACGCTGCGCCACGGCAGCATGTCCAACGGCACCGACCCCGTCGCCGGGAACACGGCGCCCGCCAGCACATCCACAGCAGGCAGTGGCGCCGCACCCAGCCCCGTCGGCGTCACGCCCGTCGAGTTCAGCACGACATTGAACACAGTCGACATTGTGCGCACTCTCGAATCATTGTTGCCGCCGCCGACTGGCGCCGCAGTCTCGTGGGCCGAGCCGTAGCCGTGCCCATGGCCGCCGTCGAGCGACGACACAATCTGGCGCCAAAACGACTTGACGAGCGTGGTGAGTCCCGTTGACGAGGCCGCCCTGGCTCCCTGCGTCACTGCCCCCCGTAGCCGCTGGGGCGGAATGTGGTGGTGGTTGTGAGCACCTTTGTCCGGCGAGGAGCCTTGTGTCGCCCGGTCCTCTCTGATCGTGCCCTCGCGAACCTTGTTGCCCTTGGGTATAATGATTGCAACACGTTCCCTCTCTTCTTCGTCGTCCGTATCTCCGCCATCGTTTGCGTCATTTGCGTCTGCTGAAAACTCACTGTCGTCCAGCCATGCGGCGTGGTGGAGATGGTGCAGCTTGACTAGGGTCGAGTCGCGCACCAGCGCAAACCGCGGGTCCGAGATATGGCTGATCAGTGCGCGGTCCAGCACAATGCTTTCGTCGCGGCCCAGAGGTACGCCGCTCACGCGCACCACCTGCCAAGTGCGCTCGCCATACGACTCTTCCATCCGAAACAGCAGCTTTAGGCCCGAGATGCTGTTGACGCGGATCTTGTCGGGCGCAATACGCGACAGGCCGCCCATAGACGCCATCGCTGCCGCCATGGCATTGCTGTCAATGGAAAACTCGAGGTTCAGCTCCAGCGGCTGCTGTACTTGTGCTGACGTACCATTGCGTGGGAGCATTGACTGCGGCAGCGTCCAGACAAAGTCTTTCTCAACGCTGACCCCCTCCTTGCCCTCAAGCTGCACCATCTTGGCCGCATGGAAGAGGTCAGACCGCCCGGTGATGGCCGATCCGGTCCAGGGGTCTCTGCGAGGAGCTGGTGGGCATGTCGTGGCAAACCCTTCGTCGCCGTAGACGCCAATGTCGCCCGTAGTCGGGTCTTGCTCTGGCACACCGGGCACTCCAGACGGCTCTCGTTCATGGAGCTTGCCGTCTTGGCTGTCCTTGCTGGTGGCTGTCGACCTCGCCTTGACGCCGCGGCGCTTAGGAAGCACTAGAGGATGGCCTTCGGTGGTGAATACAAAGGCTGCATCCAGCGAATTCAGCGGATGCATTTCGTCATACAGCAGGTACATATACTTGGCCGTCTCGCCGAGAAAAAAGCTCTCCATGCGGTCCGACTTCTCGCCGCTTACGACATTCTGCAGACCTGCCCACCCGCACTCCGTCTTGCACCGCTGCTTGATATCGCGCTGCACCATGTCGCCGACATAGAGGTACCACGGGTCCTTGGTCGCCTGGTAGATATGGTACACCGACTCGATAAATTCAGGACGCAGCGGCCACCAGCCCAGCCCGCCCTCGACGCCGCGACCCAACACAGACCACCGCTCCGGCAGCGCGCCATACTTGGCCCACACCGCCGTGTACAGCAGATTCGTCTCGATCGCCTCGTCCACCTCGCCTGCCAGCGTCAGCAGGCCTGAGTAGTATGCGCCCAGGCTGTCGATCCACTGCGCAGCCAGCGACCCTGTCCACAAATTCACATTCACATAGTGGGGGTGTTCGCGATCGCTGTACAGGTGTCGCTTGATGGCCGCGTGTGCAAGGTGCCAGGCATCCAGAAAAGAATCAGGCGCGTTCTCTACGTCACTCAATATGGGGAACATGCTGTTGGGGTCGTGCCACGCCAGCTCCCTGAGCCCGCCCGTCGTGCCGTCCTGCGTCCACAGCGGTATGATATGATGTGCCGGGGGCGGCGCTGTCACAACCGTGCGATTGGGAATGTCATGGCCCGACAGCAGAATATGCGTCTTGAGCGCATACTCGAAGAAACTGTCGGCGCCGGCACCAATCACCGAGTAGGCGCCGATCCACCGGCCCTGCTCCGCATCGACACCGGCTCCGATAAGCCCGATGTCGCTGCGGCGGTACCACACTGCCCAGAATGCGCGCTTGGCCAGCTGCTCGAATCGCTGGTCGCCCGTGAGTCGGCTTAGCACGGTAAACTCGAGCACGAGACTGCCTGCTCCGGCACTGCATGTCTCTGTGATTTCGGGCGGCCCGTGTGGCTTGCGCCGCTCGGACGAGGTTGTGTCGTTGCTGTCGTAGAGTGGCGAGTTGACGTAAAAAGGAATGCCGTGCCGCAGGCTGACGCGCGGGTAAGGCATGCCCGTGTGTGTATAAAAGGCTGGCAGCAGCCGTGTTGCGAGATCGAGTGCAAGCCGTAGGAGCTGCCCGTCATAGACGAATCCGCCGGGCCAGTGGATGGGTGTCTGCTGTTCTTCGGGCTGCGACGGCGCTTTGGGCGGGGTGTAGCCCGTGATGGGCAGCTCGCCGACGGCAAACAGGTGTGCGCTCAGCAGTCCGCCAACACCCCGGATCACCGTCTCAAACACCTGCACCTTGCTGTCCATGTCAAACCCACGCCCGCGCTGGCCCTGCCCTGAAGTGCCGGGCCGGCCGTCGCCGTACTGCTCGACCAGACTGGCAATGCCGTCCTGGAAGTCGCGCAGCGCCTTGGCTCCAACATCGCCGTCTTCGGCGGGCGCCGAGGCCAGTATGGCCAGTGTCGAGAGGCTGTCGATGAGGGTGAGCGAGTAGTTGCCGAGTACGTCGTTTAGCTCGATATTGCGGGGGTTGAGGTTGTCGCGGGTCAGGGGCACACACGATACGGGCCGTAGCTCGTCCTCGGGAAAGGCGACACGCATGTAGTTGTCGAAGCCGTGGTAGAACATGTCGATGGTATCACGCCGCAGCTCAGCCACACGGGCCGGCCGCATAGCAGCCTGGGCCTGTGGAATCCATGCCAGCAGCACCAGTGCCAGCAGCAATGTCGCTGAAAAAGATGTCTTGTTTAACGTGTTTGTCATATTCGTCTTCGTCGCGGCCCTCAAGGTTGTCGTTGACGTCGAGGTCACCGCTCGCCAGCCTTTGCCTTGTCGAGGCATCACCGGCGACAGACGAAGCTTGGTATCAGGGGAGGAGGCATAGGGTGGCCGGCTGTTGCAAAGGGAAGGAAAATCAAACCAAGGATTGCAGAAAGCAGTATGCCAAAGCCAAGAATATCAAATGTCGGTGGATGCCGTGGTCGCATGAGCGAATGTGAGCGAGCATGAGCGAGGTGGAGGAGCAAAGAGAGCTAGCTGTAGTTCTACTATATGTACACAACGAGCTAAGTGAGTAGCGTTAATGGTTATCAGCATGCGACCAAGCAGGGGCAAGGACTGTCGTGTGTCGTTCTACCGGTCGCACCTTCTTTTTTGTGTCTTTTTAAAATTCATTTTCTGTCTCTTTCCTTTCATGGTGAGTCTTTATCTGCTAGTTGATTTCTTACGACTAAAAATCATATATAAATAATGAAGGCAACCGTCCTAGACAGGTTTCTCGACACCGATAAAATACAGGGTCGCTCAGTACGGAGGGGTGAGCCCGCGCCAGAGCTAAACGCAACGTCTCCTGTTTTTATTGTGATCTCAGGGAAACAAGCATAGATAAGCGCAGATAAGAGCCGATAAGATCAGACTATAAATCCTGTGGGGCCCTGTGATCTCCCACGTGATGGTGTAAGTGGTGAATACATAATTCTCTGGGACGACTAACAACAGAGTTTCTCCTACTTATCACCAACAATCACTGCAAAGAGGTCTATGGCATGATTTTCAAACGTCCATTTTATTTTTGTTGGCAGATAGCCTACAGCATAGTACCCCCCAGTAACTATACCAAGCTGAACCTTACGGACGGTTAACTTTAAAAATAGTAAAAAACCACCCAAACCCATTGTTGACCTTTGGTTGCCCATCGTTGTATGAACAATTGTGAAAAAAACAGAGCAAACCTCCCAGAGTACAGAAAAGAGATATAGTTATAAGAGAGAAAACAAATAAAAAAATAGAGAATAAAATAAAGATCGCAAAACGGGAATAAAACAACACAACGAAGTCCAAAAACACAAGGGTATTTAACCGGATAACCAAATGTGAGGAGTTGGTATAGGGAAGGTAAACGTCAAAAAGAGAATAAAAAAACAAGAAAACAGAGAGAATCCAGAAAGAAACGGAAAATCAAAAGGTAGTAAGAAGAAAAGAGAAAAAAAAGAGAAGAAAAAGAGAAGAAAAAGAGAGAAATGAACAAAAGAAAGGGAAAGGCGGCACAGAAACGGTAGGTGACACTCAAATCATCAAAACAAACTGGAATAAAAAATCAAAAGACCACACCAATTTCATAAAAGACTCCGGCCTTGCAAGAGGCATTTCTTGTAACCCAAAGAGAAAGAAGAAAAAATAAGAAACAAAGCAGGAGGCTTTGGTCAAAGCATAAGCCGATCAGCTTATTTCCAGGGTTCCTGCTTGGTATTGTTGTTGTTGTCGTTGTTGTTGTTATTGTTGTTGGAGTTGTTCCGGTCCTGAGGGTAGTACGGCGCGCCATTGGGCAACATGCCGTTGGGAGACGGCAGCATGCGGGAGTGGCTGCTCATGTCAGACAGCATGGGGTTCCCAGCGTCGTTGGGATCAGCCGAGCCTGGAGTGCTGCCGTCGGGACTACCATGCGACAGTGGCGACTCATTGTACTTGATGGCAATACCCACCATAAGGGACTCCTCTTGGTCGATGTTGAGACCAGCACCCATTCCATTGGAAAAGTCAAAGCTCTGGCTCGGGTGCACATGGCCAGGGTGCTGGTGGTGCTGGCCCGGGCCGGGCAGAGGGTACTGGTTGCAGCTCTCGATGCCGATCTGGCCGTAGCTATTGTTCCAGATAGTGGCGCCGGGAGGGGTGTGGTTGCGGTCGTTCCGAACTGCATTGGCGTGGGCATTGGAGTTGCGCTGCTCACGCTTTGCGTTGGTGCGACAGCGGCGACGGAGCTTAGTGGCTTCGTCCATTGTAGGGCTCTCAAAGCCCAGACGCACAAAGTAGCACTCGAGCTCAGGAGCCTTGAGATCGTACTTGGGGTCGTAGACCTCCTTGAAGGCCGTGAGGATGCGGTTGTAACGGTTGCGCTCATCCTCTTCGTAGATATCACAGAGGCGCTCGAATCCCTCCCGGGGAAGCATAAAGTTCTTGCGCACGTTGCGGATGTGCTTCATTTGGAGGCGGGGAGTAGTCAACCGCGGAACGCCCGTGGCTTTGTAGAACTGATTTGTAATGTTGTCCCACATGCCCTTGCCGCGGGTACCCCTCTGCTGGCCATGGATGTTGAAGAGATGGTGATCCTCCTCCGTGGCTCTCTCATTGAGACACACCCGATCGCCGGATGTGACGCACAGATTGACCACTTCGAGGGGAACGGTCGAGTGTAGAGGAGGCCGCTTCTCCTCTTCGTCCTTACTATTTCTCTTGGTGTAGCTACCACTACTATTCTGGCTGCTTTCACTGCGGACCATTGCTGCCATCTCACTAGTGCCGACATTGACCTGCGTTCTAGGGATGCGGGGATCACCGTAGCCCGTGAGACTAGTCGGGACTGTGGCCCGGCGAGGCAGCGCGAGGTCTGGCCTCTGCTGGGTGAAGGGCATTGCACTATGGGGGCTGATACTAGGAGCAGTCGGCTGCTGAATGATGTACTGAGGAGGCTGAGTACGCGAGCCCATGGGGGCAAGATCCATCTGAGGCGGCATGGGCAGGTGCTGAGCCGGGGTATGGGCGTACTGGGACGTGGGATACTGAGGGCCGGCGTTCGGCATGGCCTGAGACGGTTGGCGCGGTGGCTGCTGCGTCATGAACCCCGGAGGAGCTGTGCCCGGGCTGTACTGGTGGTAGGGAGAGAGGGGCTCATCCGGGTTGGGGCTGGGATTGCCATTGGTATTTCCATTGGCATTTCCATTGTGGTTGCCGTTGGGGTTGCCATTGGGATTAGGCTGACCATAACCCGTGAAGTAGGGGTTGTTGTTATCCATTTCAGCGGTGATATCCTGCGTGTGCAGCTGCAAACGATCAGAATACAGAAACTATTTTGATGATGATGTAGGCTGGTGGAGTTAGCCTTTGTATGATATCTTGAGCTGTCAAGCAGAGTAGCTGCTCCGCTCACAGATTCAGCGTCTCTTGAAAAGGCACTGTCACTGATGGTGACGGGGGATATGATGGGCCGGGCTGGTGATGGTGTAAGGAGTGGTGGCAATATAAAAAGCTAGAGTATGTGTTGGTGGCAGTGAAGTGTTGGCGAGCGGACGCTGATGGAAAAGGTCAGCACCGGACAGGCACTAGCAGCAACGCAAGTACGGTCTGAAGATGCTGGTGTCAAGAGTGCAAGAGGAAGTGTATGGGTCCAGTCTTGTCGAGGATGAAAGATGGAGATGTAACGGGGGATGTGGAACTATCTTATACTAAGACAAGTAGACGAGGTTGTGCTGGCAGTAGCAAGTAGGACGAGAGGGGGATAAAGGATAAAGGAATGCAGACTCGAGGGTGATTGGGGGCTGAAGTGATGAAGAGACGGATAGTGCAACGAGCTTGGAGAGAGAGAGGGGGGGAGAGGGGTGGATGTAGAGAGGCAAACGGGAGCAGAGGGTAGAGGTCACGTTGTGTGGATGAAAGAGGTTGTGGCAAGGTGTAGAGATAGGGACGATTCATGCTAGGGCAGGGCTTGAGGTAAACTGCACCGTGGAAAGGCCAAAAGCAGCAGAAGAGCGAGGATGGAGTTGGCTATTACCTGGTGGTTGTGTTGCTGCTGATGTGTTGTGTTGTCGAGTGGAAGAGGCAAGCGGTGGGATAAATGTATATTTATATAGAGACGAAGCAAGAGAAAAGAACGTGCCAGAGAAAGTGCGGCTGCCGTGAAAGGCGATGCTGGGGTTTGGCGTCTGTTTTGGCGTCTAATTCTGGCTTGGAAGCCGGTGGCCTTGGAGGATGCTGTTGGCTGCAGGGCAGCAAGACGGGGGGCTTGGGGATGGAAATAGATTCAGGGCCGAGTGTGTGAGCACAGAGTCATGAAGATAGAAGATGTTCGGGGATGGGTTGAAGGGGAAGAGAAGAAGAAGAGAAAGAGAGAAACAGAAGAAGAAGAAGAAGAAGAAGAAGAAGAAGAAGAAGAAGAAGAAGAAGAAGAAGAAGAAGAAGAAGAAGAAGAAGAAGAAGAAGAAGAAGAAGAAGGAGGGGTAGGAAAGAGAGAGATAAAAAACAAAAATAAATAATGGCAAGAATGAACAGAGACGAGGCAAGAAGACGACAATAAAGCATTAAAACTTGATACACACTTCTGTTCGAAGCCGAGTGCCCAATAGAGCAGGAACGATGTACTCTACAGCGAGCAGCGTTTCTTCAGGTCGTCCGTAGAGCTTGTGTATTTCTCGCCGTGACTAAAGCTCGAAGTCTAAAATAAAAAGTACCGGGTGATACACAGGCGAGAGTACCGGAGCTGGAGCTTGTGAGAGCTAGAGGCTAGCTTGTGAGAGCAAGAAGAGGAGAGGTGAGGAGAGGCATATTGCAAGAGAGGTGAAAGAAACAAGGCGAGAGATGAACGGACGGAACAAAATAAAGTAATATCATATAAAATAGTGAAAATAGGGGAGAAAATAGGAAATAGCACAAATAGAAAGCGCCAGAAATAGATCAGATCAAAAAGCCGTGTTTGAGGAAGGCGCGACCGGTGTGCATTGATCTCGGAGCACTAGCAGAGGTGTAGACAGGGACGGATAGGCAGATAGACGAGGTGGAGGAGTGTACTCAAGACTTGTGCAAATTGACGACGATAATAGAACTCAAGACGGGATGAGAAGGATAAGAAGAAACAGGGAGAGAATAGACAGAGCAGACAGAACAGACAAAACAGACAGAGAACAGAAAGTGAGGACAGGCAGCCATGAAATAGCCACTTTCTGGGCCGATGGGGGCCAAATGGCATCTTGCTGGTCCTGCCCCTCGCACTTTCTTTTCCGTGGTGTATTCTCCTTGTCTCTTTCCTTGTCTTTACCTTGCCTTTCCTTGCCTTTCTTTGCCTCTATCCTTGTCTTCTATCGTGTCCCTCTGCACCAGCGGCTCCTTCCCTTTTCTCGCTGTCTTGATACACATCGGCTCCTTCCCTGAATAGCCTCGCCGTGCTCCATCTTTGTTTACATTTACATGCCAAAACTAATAAGCTTCTCCAACTCTTAATACAGCCTTTCCCGTTAGCAGCTTGGAGATTTTACAACAGCCAGAACACCCTTCACCTTGACAGCTTAGAAAAAGAACCCAAAAAAGCAAAAGCAAAAGCAAAAGCAAAAGCAAAAGCAGAAGCAAGCAAACGTAAACAGCCGAGCCAGAAACATCAGCCCTTAATCGGCGACCACTAGCATCAGACGCCTGCTACAGTACCGACTATTGGACAGACTGCCAAAGCCACCGAAAGGACACAGCAGCCTACAGCAGTCACTAAGCAGCCCACCGCCAAGCAAGCGCCAACAGAGCCACAAGAGCCACACAAGCCACACAAGCCACCAGTAGTCAGCAGCTTGTCTGAAAACATCAGTGCGGCAGTGCAAGGCGTGGGTTTTTAAAAGTCCAAGTATTCAAAACAAGACAAGCACGATCGAAATCTCACGTGGAGTAGAGGCTGTTGGGATGAAATCGGTATGGTCTAGGGCATTTGCAGATGCAGACGGGGAGGGGGGGTGGAGTAGCAGTTGAAATGGAAGAGGAGACGAGCTTGCAAAGAGAGGAGTCTCCGGAGTCTGAGAGTACATACTGTACATACTGTACATGCAGTACATTGTACTGGGCTAAGCAATGGAGAAGCTTCAGGTCGAGCACACTGGGACTGGTACTCACTCATGCGGACACTCAATCGAGGGCTTGTTACTGCGTCGATTCTGATTGCCGGGCATACGTCGACATGATGGGCATGAGTATTGCCCGTGCTGCTGTACAAAGAAAAAAGAATCAGACACATCCTACGATGAGGAGCACAGCCAAAACAAAATGCCGCAGACGTGCAGACGTGCAGACGGCAGATGGCAGATGGCAGATGAGGTCATAGACGTGAGTGCAAGCAAATATGATGTCAGTCCGGGTGGTGCAAAGTAAGTGGCTGTGAGAGGGGAAGAAGGATGCAGCTGTTCTGAATTCTGAATCCCGATTCCCACATCACTTTGGTCCCCCCAGATCCGGCAGTCTGGCTCCTTTATTCTCGTTGCAGACTCCTTTCAGTGCATGCTTGGTCGTGCAGGCTTCTTTCTGTCTGCTGCGTCGTGAGGGCAGCTAGGGGTGTATCGGACTTGCTCAGTAGCTCTTCTTTTCATAGACAACAGCCAACCTGGCGTGACCGAACAATGGTGCAGCCCCCGAATGACGGCTACGACAACAACCGCAACAGAAGCAACAACGCAAGCAACCAATACAGCACGGCAGACGCGCCGTTCCTAGCAAGTTGGTTCGGTCGTGTTGTATTTATCGTGGCGAGAATGATGGAGTCCAGGGCTGAAGGAGTTGGAGAACTGGAGAACATGTTTTCGGAGACGAAGATAGAACTAAAGTAGTTGGAAATAACGAATGCGATTTGCTGAGCGCCGCGCAATCGTGGCGTGTCCCTTCTGCAATCACCATGTATGCACACACGTACTGTTCATACGACACTGTTGCATTTGCCGCGCCGCGTGTACTTTTACTGGACTTCTATTCTAAATCCTGTCCTAGATCCTGAATCCAATATCATGTCCGATCTTAGTTGAATCGAGTTCTCCAACTGCACCACAAGCAGGTAAACGCCGTGCAGTAGAGGCTTCTCGCCCGTTTCATGTATGTCTGCAAGGTAAAAGCAAAAGACATTGATATTGAGAAGAACAGTGGAAGAACCGCCGGGCAAAGCAGCCTGATGGGGCAGGGTCGAGGGTCTGTCTAGCTACCGAGTAGCGCAAATGATAGCTTTATCACAATAAGAAAAACGGTAGAGTTCAAAGAGACGGAGAAAAGAAGACAGTGGTGATATTCCATGACGTGTTCAAAAACGGCCGAGGCTACTAGAAGTACTAGCAGGATCTCCCCAACTATGAACAACCCATTTTGAAACAGTGGAATTAGAGACAATATAATAAAAGCTACAGTTTAGAGCGAGACCTATACCTAGACCGAAAGCTACATATGATAGATAATAAGAGCCAAGAGTCAGGCTGCCGCCAGGCCGCCAGGCGAGGCAGCGAGAGCTGCTTGGGTGTCACTAGAAGCTGGCCCAAAAGATACATGGCCGGCGATACGATGAGCGCGGACTTATTGCTAGGATCAAGGTAAAGTAGAGCTTACAGGGTACATTGCAGAGGCAGAGGCAGAGGCGCAAACATAGGCGTATCGATAATGGACGGTATGAATCCTAAGCCAGGCTTGCTGCTGGTTGCGCGGCTGTTCACTCGAGGCCGAAAGACAGACCGGGCCCGGCCACGCTGCGGCGAGGAGAACTGTGTCCGAGCTGTGAGATTCTGTCCAGAAACGGCTCGATGTCGAGGGTCATCCCGCTGCACAGGCTGTGATGCAGGGCGCCTAAATCCTGAGGTTGTATCGATGGCAGGCAAGAACAATGAATGATAGCATAATTACACCAGGAGCAGCCTGCACGGGTGATACTAGGGCCTTTTTTATCCGACGTCGTACTCTGCAATCGCAGGTGTGAGGCATATACATGCATAACTTACACCTTCCTAATGAAGTGGCCAAACGCAAACAGAGGTTACTAAGCAGAACAGGCCATGTCTATAGAATATGCAGGCAGTCAGTACTATGTAATGTCATGACACGAGGATGGTGATGGTGCTGATGCTGATGCTGGCACAAATACTGTCCATGGTTAAAAAAACAAAACACCCAAGACAAAGGCTGTATCAAAATCAAAATGAGCAACGATAAATCAAATTGGATTCACACAGCCTGCATGCTAGTCGCTTGATCGACAGCAGGGGGTTTTGTGTCAAACCAGCCACATTCTCAACGCTCAGTGCACTATGGGAATATTACTGTGATTAATTGGCCAAGTTCTATAGAGCTTCACAGGTCGCACCTGGCTGGCCGTGGACTCTGCTGGCCTCCTGGCCTCCTGGCCTCCTGGCCTCCTGGCCTCATACCGCGCCAGTTCATTGCGGTCAGGCTCTCCTACTCAGCTGCGGCTTTCAGGCCTGATGTCGGGTCTCTTTGGCTGTCTCTCTTATTTTTGCACAAATGCCTGCTCATTCTCATCTCTTTCTTTCTCATTCTCATTCTCTCGCTTATTCTCATTTTATTTGCCACTGATCGTCGATCTCGCTTAGTGCTGCTCTTCCGCAGCCAAAGACTTTCTAATCCGGATCTAGGCCCTATGATCCCGATACGTACTGTAGTTTCTCTGTGACTTGCCTTTCCTCCCTCTACATAGTATGTACGTTCTCGACGTGCGGGCGAACAGTGGACTTTCACAGTGTACTCTGTACTAAGAACTCTGTACTCAGAACTCTGTACTCAAGTGCCTCTGGCACGCGGCACTTTGTATGTTTTACACACCACTATGTACAGTACTTTTCTTCTACTCTGTGTATCATCTTGAGCCCTAGATCAACGTCCGCACACTAACTAACTAAATATAATGAAGAAATAAACCAAAAGCCAAAAGAAACAGGCAAAAAAAAAGGCAAAAGGCAGAAACCTACAGACGCGAGCCTTGGGTGATCACCCAGCCTAGGCCTGAAACGGTAGTTCGTAAAGCCGTTCTTTGTTTTCCTCTTCCTTCTTTTCTTTTTCTATTGTCATTTCTCTCGTCTTTGGGTTTAATTCTCCTTGCTGTTCATTCCGCTCTCGCCGAGTCTCAGACAGCATATCCGGTCGTAGTCCTCGTCTTGCAGTGGAGGTGCAACGTGCAGGTCTCAGGAACGGATCTATCTTATTTCCCTAGCAAAGGGCAGTAAAAATTGGGAAAAGAAAAGAACAATACTCTTATACCCTTACGCCGTACAGTGCACATTCTCAATATCACAGGAATCTTGCCTGGTTTGTCTAGCATGACGGGGAACACAATGCCTGCCTCCGGAATAGTAGAAAAAAGCGAGTCTGTTCCCTCCGCCGTACTAATTAAAAGATGCGATAAAAACGCACTACTACTTAGTACACATAGTATGTGTGTGTGATTAAAACGGACTAGCTGATCGGCACCATTGCGGCTGATACAGTTGAGAGCCAGAACAGTAAAACTGTACATAGTTTGTACATGCCATGCATTCTGAGGAGTGTGCAGAGTGAGTGTAAAGGTATTTCCAGAATAGAAAGGGCAAGAGCACGAGCAAGAGAGCATAGAGGCGAATCAACTTTTCGATTTAGCTTGTGATAAAGCTCAGTAGAGGAACACGTGCCATGCATACTCTGCACTTGTGGGCACAAAGAGCAGCAGGCAGGTGTTGGGAGGAAATACATGGTGAATAATAAATGAAAAAAAGAAAAGTATCAGAATATTTAGCAAAATGCGCCATTTAATATGAGAATTACTCAAGAAGATACAAAATAAAAAATATAAAGACGCGCAAAAGATAAAGAACAACGGAAAGAGGGAGTGTGTGTGCATGTGAAAAAGGAAGGAGCGGCCGGCGTATTGCTTTGTACGGAGTAGCACAGTACGAGTACAGACTTGGACTTGCCCAGCGCGGGCGTATCTTCATTTCGAGATAAAAGGGAAGGAGCAGGGGCACAGTGGAGGCTGCAGGGAAGATGGGGTTTTGCAGTCTTTGTCTACTACACATGCTCTCCGTATTGACAATATTCCATAATACATAGTACATGGTCGAGACGGAGTAGACCTGCTCTTCATCGCCGAGACAGGGTGGGCGATCGGCTAGTTCGTTTAACTCTCCACAGACGCGCCGCGCTCATCACATTCCACTTGCAATTGCAACCGTAGCATATGCAGTGAAGAAAACGCTCAGGGTCCTGTTTGACCCAATCCAACCATTTACAGGATAAAAAAGGACTAAAAGAAGCAAAGTGCCACGACGAAGAGTAAGGCTCGCAAGAGCCAACAACTCTGGACATCTCGTTTCGACAAAACAGTGTTGGTGATGGACAATAGAAGCATACACTGTCGGTCACATGACCAGGCGGGATTACAATTGTTTTGTACTTGTATTTTGTATTGTATTTTGTATTTTGTTGGGGTGTGGAGAGGGCTGGAATAGAAGGGGGGAGGAGGGCAAACGAGAAGGAAGCCGCCGACGGAGAATCCCTCATATCTCAGTTCTCCTAAGGATATTGTCATTTACTACAGAGTACCATGTATTGACGGAAGGGGCCAGGCGAGAGAGCTGAAGGCGATCACATTTACTATGCATATGAAAGCGGAAGGAGCCAGGCGAGCTCTTTGTGCCCCTCTTTCTCCTCCGTCGCCCTATCTCTTCCTTTCTTGTCTCGTATTTTCCTTTTTGGATCTACTACATATTATTACTAGTATTAGTATGTGTGTGATTCTTCACTCAGTGCTTTCCTCGTATTGTTGTGGACAATAGCCACTCAATGCCATTCTCTGAACGCGGAGTTGGCTCCGTGGATTTAGCAGAGAATCAAGGCGAGGACAGACGCAAAAGAGAAAAAGGCCATTGGCACACTAACACCGAATCGGACTGTGCCCCGTGAATAGTATTCTGGTCTGTACTGTGTATTGCTGGATGTATTGCATGCATGCTGTGGTATATTGTATGGGGTATTCAGGACCAGGATTGTCCTCCAAACCCTTGATTGCAATTCCAAAGACTGCCAATGTCGATACCACAAGACATCTTGGCTGCATCTAGCCTGCAGATGGGACGCTCCGGCGCATGGCTGCTGAAAATAGGTGGTTGGGATGAGTAGATAAAGCAACGTTGGCAGAGACGATGCAGCGACAGAGGCAATTGCAAACTGAAGAGGAGATGGCAAATTAGCAAATTAGCAAATAAGAAAATAAGAAAGTCAAAATATAAGCAAAAACCAGATAATCGTTAGATGCTAGGCTCAGTCGGAATGGTCTACGCGTCGGACCCGAATGCAGGCGCCACAGCGGCAACGCAATGCAAGTTGAATAACGAATAATATACAGACCAAGAGCTCGTCAACATTAAGAGCAAAACGGCCATACAATGTCCGGCCTTGCAGATATGTGATGACCAGCCCAGGCTGCCCGAGGCTAGTCCAAACAGGAAATGAAAAACGAGACGTAGCAGTTAAAATATTCTCCGAACGTTGCTTGACGTTATGTGGTGCTTGTCTTGCATAAAGTCGAGTCAAACGGCGGCGTGTCGTACAGTGTGCAGAGGGTCGGTCCTGGTGTCCAAGACACAAGCACGGAAGCAAGGGTGCTGGATCTGGAGACGCCGTACAGTGACACGAGGGTAAGACAACAGGGAGAGCAAAGAGATGGAGTTGAGACACTTTGTAGTCTAGGTCTCTGTTCAGAGTATTACAAAGGGCTTAAATGAAAGAAGAAATGAGAAATCAGAAACACAGAGTAGGAAAAAAAGAAAAGAAAAAAAAAGAAAAAAAGGGTGTGACACCAGAGTTAAAGAACAAGGGTCATCCATGCACAGGTTGACAAATAGCAAGGTGGATTTACAGAGCATTATGGTGATTGCGTTCCGAGTTCATACTGAGTAATGGTAAAACTATGCGTGTACGTACGACAACGACAGGCACTATGTGAAGTATCAACAAGGGATACAGGCAGGGGGGCATAATAACGTGCGACTTAACGCCGTGTTACAATGCAGCTGAAGCCTGTATCCCGTCCTACACGATGCAGCAGAGCAAAAGCGGCCACCTGGCGAGGTTGAGGTTGAAAGAGTGAAGCGTGGCGGCTATATTATCTTCTTGTTTTTTTTGTCGACTTAAACCCGGCGATTGAGGCTGCAGCCCAGTCTACAATACAACGTACAGATTAAGTACAACTGACTATGGACAAGAGTATTTCCATTTCGCATCGACGAGAATCTTGACCACCACGCTGCAACGTGCGAGCACGGCAAGTAGACAAACGGCTTTTAAGTAGAACGAATTACGGGCTACGGGTGATGGGTGGCGCGAGTCGATGAGAAAGCGAGGTGAACGTGAAAATAAAAATGAAATGAAATGAAAATGAAATGAAAATGAAAAAAACGGCAAACCAGGGAAGAGAAAAAATAAAGAACGAGTAAAAAAAAGGCGGAAGAAGAGGGCAATGTCCGAATTGGGAAATTGGCCGACAAACCTCGACGGGATAAGAAAAATAAACGCACAACGGACACGAAGACTATTCTCCAGAAACTAGACCCCAACGTCTAGCCATATGCAGTAGGGGCTGCTCGGCGTCCACGAGGGGGGATGAAACGTCGGCGACCTGAGTAAAGGAGGGTGATGAGGATGAAAGAATTGGGGATAATGTGGACATAGTAAAAGATGAAGTGGCAGCAGTGTATGGAGAGGGAAAAGAAAAGACTGAAATAAAAACAGCGAGAAACAAGAGACAAGAATGAAGATAGATACTTGAAACGAATATAAGATATAAAGAATACAAATTTGATTGCTTTATAATATAAAAACATATAGCTGTTGGAAGCAAGCCACGGCAAACAAATAATATAGAAATGGAGATATGAAATCTCGGAAATAAAAATGCGGAAATAAAAAGGCAGAAACAATGTCAACGTCTTGAAGCGATGCCAGGGTATTATGCTTGGCAAGATGAGAAAAGATGGAAGAAAACAGCGTGACAGCAGCCTCAACACACCTGTAAGCTACACTGGATACCCTGCATGGGTACGGCTATTTTCAGAATCCTGCTAATATTGTACATCATGATTATGCTCATACTATTCTACTCTGTATTGCGACGGACAACAAGCTGCAAACTCCGGCCTCCGGCCTCCTTCCGTTTACAGAAACACAGCACCGCGGACATGTAAGCAGTCGTGGTTCCATTGTGGGTTAGCTCGAATGAGGCAGGGCGAGAGGACTAGTGATACTATGTACATAGCACATAGTAGGTGAATAAAGAGGGTGCTGAGAGGAGCCTCTACGGCGCACATTATCAGAGGCCGAAAGGGTGGCAGACCAAGACATGAACCAGGTACAGGGATGCAATAAGTGGCAGGGAATGTTGTCTACTGTGCAAGCCTTTTACTGCATAGTACTTCACCCTACTATGGTACACTGCACAAGAGAACTGGCTCTGGTCATATGACCGCGAGTCGCCGCGGATGACTGCCACTAGTCTCGTGGAGTTGGGAGATCACAACAGGAAGGAGCGGAAAGACGGGCAGGACGGGCAAGACAGGCAGGACGGGCAAACAAGGCAACAGCAACAGCGACAGCCCGTAACAGCAGCTGCGGATAGAGCCCATAATACGCGTTATTGTCCGAGTTATTTTTTCCTTTTGCCTGGTTTTGCAAAATGAGTTAAATCAGATGCAGTTAGGACAGTGCTGATCCACAGCCAGTATCAAGGCAAACGAGGTGAAGGTGAAGGTCCGAGGTGTAAGGTGAACGGAGAAAAAGTGAGGACATTCACGGTTTCAGCGGTGCCTGACGGCGAGCGGTATGTGTCGGATTACATAAGCAAAGTGATACTGTGGCAACAGGTCTGGACAAGACACAAAAATACAAGAGAACTTGTAAGAAATACGATATACATACTACGGTAGCGAGAAGAGAAGCGAGAAGAGACGTGAGAAGCGAAGGGACAAGCCGGAAAAATTACAAGTGATAGGATTGTGGAAAAAAGGAAACGACAGACGACAGAAAAGAGACACATGAGACGCATAAGAAGGTGTACTCTGTACGCTGCATGGAGGTGCTAACGAACTAGGGTTGGCTTGTTGATAAGTTTGGTTTGTGCATGCTGAGTATTGTTTTAGTACAAATAATAATGAATATTTGATAGAATATCTAAGAAAAAGTAAGGGACAAGAATGAGAGATGAGAGAAGACAAAAGAGAGGGGATGAGAGAGATGAATATAATCAAGCTCGCAAGGTAGTGAGACGAGAGTCCAAGGCCGAGATGGGAAATCGACAGACTGACAGCTGACAGGGCATGCGTGAATATGGGGAAAGGAATGCAACAATATTGGGCACTGACCAAGTCGCAAAAATTGACTGTCTGATTGTCTGAAAGTTTGGGGTTGGGGTTGAGGATGGGGATGAGGTCGAGATTGGGATTACGGATTACGGATACCATGAAAGGGCAGTTGGCATTGACGTGACAGTGACTGCGACTGGCAGTGTTTGACTGCCGACGCGTCTCACTCGAATAGGCACGCGGGTGTTATGTTTGCTTTTTGCAGCTGTCAGTTGAGCTGCTTAGCCTTGAAGGCAGTGCGGAACAAGACTAGGAAGGGCAAGGGAGGGACAGAAGGAAGACCAAGACCAAGACCAAGACCAAGACCAAGACCAAGACCAAAGACTAAGCTAAAGGCTTAGCTGCCCTGCTGTAAATATTTCGAGTCGGGATTAGTGGCATGCAATACTTCTACCTCCGAGCTGAACAAAGGGAGGAGAGATAAAGAAGCAGATGAGCCTAGAAGACATGGAAGGCAAAGAGAATGAACATGAGGAAGACGAGGAAGACGAAGACGAGATGAAGCTACTAAGCGAGAGAAAAGTGGAAGAAGGGATGGACGGCGGATTTACAGAGTAATACAGGGTAGGATGAGGTGTTGACCGAGTACAGAGTACACCACCGGACAACCAGTAGATATTTGAGATATGGTGGGTGGTGGCTGATGTCCTGCATGCGCTGTGGTGACACGGCAGAGGGCGAGATTGTGTTGTAAAAGGCGGTCACTTGTGTGACTAGACTGTACAACAGAAGCATGTCTCGTCTTTTTTCTTCTTATTTGTTTCTCTTTTCTCTTCTTCTTTTCATTTACTCTTTTCTTCTTTTTTTTTTTTGCCAGTCATCTACCTCCTTTCGCCCCTTCTCTATGGCCATTTCCAGTTGTATTTATATTGCGCATGACGCAAAAAGTGGCAAATGAAATGAATATTATTGATGCTGTTGCTCTGATACCGGATTTCTTGATGCTGTCACTATGTATATAATTCAGTCCAGAGATACATAGTACAGTAGCAATGATCCAAACCGCCACTAACCACATGCAGTAGTTAAACACCATGACACTACACAATAGACGGAGATGGCAGAAAGCAGTATAGTCATAGCAGCCCATGCCAGCGGCTAGGAAGCGACGGCGGCGTTCCCATTGGGGGAAGAAAAACCGACGATGAGGGGTGACTACTTTTCTGTCTTTCTGTCTTTCTGTACATAGTACGCAGTATTGTGAGAGGGAGGAGTGAGAATCTGTTCTGTCCGTACAGCGTATTGAATAGGTACAGAGTACACAGGCTAGTGAGACGATCCCTGGCCGATCAATGCACAATCATAGAAGCCAAGGAAGGTGTGGGCATACTCCGTACACAAAGCAGAGCACAACTGTGGCTGTTTCTGAGAATGTGCTGTAGTTTTTGACAGTCTGATTATTTTATTATCTCACTTTACGCAGTAAACAATAAACAATAAATACATTAATCCATGACCCACTATTTAGTCCAATCTGTGCCAGACGGGACCCACCCGTACCGGACTGTCGGGTCGTCCCTCTTTATCATTGTGGGTCAAGTGGAGTGTGCCATTTAGTAAGGCTAGCCTTTTACGTACACTTGCTGTTGTATTACAGTGCTGTATCACCTACATACTCAGTAGCAATACTCTGCCTTGTCTGCAAGTATGTATTCCAGAGTGTTGATTTACTGAGTATTACTGCAAGAAGCACCACCACATGGCAGTTTGCAGTGCCACTCCATCGATGTACCGGCTCGTCTATCAAGACACTCTAACCACCCGATTTTCTTTTACTCATCCATTTTTCTTTCTTTCTTCCTTTCTTCCTTCTTCCTTCTTTCTTTATTTGCCTTTCTTCCTCCTATTCTTTTATTGTTTTTATTTCTTTGTCGGCTTTTCCATCCTTTTATCTTGCTTCTTCTTTCGTGTTGCTTTTTCTTTCATCTACTCCCCGCTCTCCACCACTCTTCTCCCTCTCTGTCTCTTGGATTAAGCGAGCCTCTAGATGAAGATCCGACTGAGACAGAGATCTGTATCGTAGGAGGGGGGTTCAAAAGGGGACGGAAGAAACAACAAGAAGAATGGAAGAAGAAAGGAAGACAAACAAACAAGAAATAAGAAAATAAGAAGAAGAAAAGCAAATAACACTGAATAGCCGGCAAATGTGACATCCCCTGTCGTACTGACTGTGCATATACCCGCGCGCTTGCACCATGCACGTCGCCCCCCAAGTCATAGTGGCATTCAGGGAGGCAGTTGTTTGATTATTGCTGCAATTGCTGCTTCTGATTCTAGTGGCTACGCTCTGTCACGCTGCTGGTTGAGCCACATTGTGTCCCCCCTCCCCCACATGACATCGCCGACATTGTATTATTGCTGTATTGTACTGTGGCTTTTGTTTTCTATTACCTTTCTTCTTCTCTTCTTTGTTTGAGTCCTTTTTATTCTTTCTTCTTCCCACCTTCTTCTGTACTTAATAGTGGCCTCCACGCCTCAATTTAACGCAATATTCAACACTGCATTGCCCACCAACACCCACCATTACCTGCTAGATGATTCCAAGATGATATCACTCCCTCCCATACTCAACACCGCACATCGCAGAGCAACAGATAAAATATCAAATTCTATCAAGATCGTCGCTGTCAATAAACAGTCAGGATGCCCGATACGCCGATGAGCAGTCCGTGGCCCCGCTACCATTTCTCTTCTCAGACGCGTGTTTTGTCGTTTCTAGTATCTGCTGTCGATTTCCTGATATCCAGTACTACGCCATACTTGAAAATGTGACATGGCACTTGCACCGTATTTACACCACACAGAGCTTACTCTCGATATTGGCCAAATACACGTATCACCCCTGCCTACCCTCACCTTACCCTCACCCTCACCCCACCCCCTCAGCCGTCTCGACTCCTCGCCGCTGCCGCCCTCCATCCAACAGCAAATCTGCAGTGATCCCGATGCTCAGACCCGGCCCGAAAACCACCATTAGAGGTGCACTCGAAAGAGTAAATGATGCTCACTCTGCCCTCTAGTTTCCTAGTTTCGCAGTCTCCTTCTCCTTTTGTTTTCTGTCGTCTTGCCTCCCATGTTTTTTTTCTTTTTCGCAAAACCATTTCCCTGCTCTCTCGCTGTCCTCGCGCCGTCCTCTTCAGGACAGAGCACCCCCCCCGACTCCCTCTTCTCTGCTCCGTAGTTGTTCTTGCAACGGCCCCCAAGGCAACCCTGCTGTAACAGCTCTTTGATGAGGTTTGCACTTGGAATCTGAATTACTATTCAGGTAATTTAGTATTTAATCACAGACAAAAGGAAAAAAAAGAAAGGATTCACTGCAGCCCAACAGCTATTCCTGTGGCGATCTACGGCAGATGCGGTAGAGCTTGGCTTCTTTAAATAACATCATAACTGCCAAACCGGAATGCCGAATACCGCAAAATCGATTATAGACAATGTCTCCAGGCAGTAAATAACAATGCTGCAGAGCAAAGGGATGACGAGGGTGGACTGTCGTCAAACCAGGAATGCGTGGACGTCAATATATGCAGGGTGCAATACAATACAATGAGCTGCAATACGCAGAAAAAGAAAATAACAAAGATGACGAGATGACTGTCAGAGACAAGGATTGACAAGGACGAGGCGGTAAGGGTGAGATGTGCAGTGGCTGCAGAGCCTACACGGCTGTTGATGTATGTGAGAAGTGATAGTTTCCAGGCTGAGCCTGTCTGTCTGTCTCTCTGTCTCTGCCTCTGCCTGTCTCTGTCTCTGAGTGCCTCTGAATCTGGCTGTCTCCCCGAATGTCTCTCTCCCATCTCTCTCTCGCATCTCTGAGCCCAACTCCGAACCCGCATGTCTACTCTCTTCAGACTAGCTTGTTTAGGGCAGCCACCGGATTTATCATGTCCTCGCTTCCTGTCTTGTGCTCCCACTTTTCCGCTCATTAGTCTCAACGTGTGCTATGGAGACATTCTTCGGAGAATTGCCAAGGGTCATTAGAGTTAAAAGCATGCTGGAGACGACTCTGAGCATCCCGCAGCTATTATGTAGGATTGTGTCGGTGGCACTCCTTATAATTAGTATGACAATACGACAGTTCAATAATGGCAGACGCCTGCTATCACTTGTCATACCGAGCGCGAGACTGCAATCCGGGGCATGTTGCAAACAGCGATCAGCCATCTAAGAAATCCATGTAATAAATCTAAGCAATCTACAGTAACGTTGCTGTTGGTTCCTCGCTGGCTGCCCCCGTCTCGTCGTTAATCTCAACCCTCTCGCCTCTTCCCAGAAACCCTATCCCAACAGCCAAGTCATGACCTGTCAAGCCTGTCTCTTCTCATATCGGCCGTCTATCGTATTTTATATCTGCCATCCAGCACCTCCATCTGCTGTCCGTGGTTGTAATTGCAACATCGAGGTATCAGCTCGCCTCTACGAAAACAACAATACCTAGCACCAAACAAAGACATAATCCACCGGTTTACACACTTTCACTTTACATAGCTGATTTCCGATTTCCGATTTCCGATATAGAGCCCTCGAAATCGCATCGCTACAGAGTAAGCCCCAAAACAATGGGCGGAGTAAACGCAAAAGTACTGCCTCCCCCCCAATACCCCTGTAATAGTGCCTCCAATAGCCAAACGATGCCCGCAAATAGTCTGTCTTCGTCTACGGAGGAGGTCCCCGGTATGTCGGCGACCAGACGCAGGGCGTCGTAGCAAGCGCGGCTCGTGATGGAAGATGGCTGTCAAGTAGCCAAGTACTATGTAAGTGACGAAGCAGGGGACAGAGATTACAGTGCCTACATCGTATTCTCCTTAGTAGACACTGTCGATCCTCTTGAGAAATAGCGCTGCTCGTACGCGGCACCCTGTGTGACAGCGTCACGACGATGGCTCGTATGGTGTCTCTTCGCCCAGAGTATTCAGTCTCGGTATTTCGTCTCGAGCTGAGCGTGCCACCTTTTAGTTTTATTGGGCTTGTTTTCCTTTTTCTTCATTTCTTCTTTTTGTGTTTTTCATTGTTTTTCTCATCTTTTATGTTTTTTTATGTTTTTTTATCTGTATAATGAACACCGTTGCATTGATGTGCGTGCAAGCGCCATGCAGGCCAGCTGTTCCTGTTTGATTGAGTGTTGTCTGCGCGTTGAAAAATACGTTTTGCACAGTACTCTTTAATTCATGTAAACTTGTTTACCTTGATACTCTTACCGTTGCTCACTGATTACCATCTTCGTCCCATTTTCGTCCTGCTGCCTCAACCCCAGTCGGAGCAAAATTGTACCGCACAACGTTGAATCCCAAATTAAAGTTCTTATTCACGAATCCTGAATACTCTGTACACTGTAGATACTCGAGGCCGATAGCTGATGCTTGATATTCAATCCTTCTGCCTGTCGTTGAAAGCCAACGTCTGGGCGGAGAGTCTCTCGCGTAGACAATCTCTAATACGAATATCTAGAGAGAGTACTGCAGCCTTCACCTATTGTAGTTTAGTAAATGTGGCAAGTCCAGTCGATTCACAACGTCTGCAGAGTGTTCCGCGTATTAGTATCATCCTAGTCAATGGGCATGGATAGAAATAGAAATAGAGAACAGAAAAAGGTTCTTAGTACTCTATCAGTACAAGATCCTCGACCCCCAAAAAGCCTTGCCTCCTTGCCCATTGCCCATCCGCCGTCGACACTGGTCCGCGATTCATGGTTGGTGGTTTGCATGTGGACTATTCGTGGAGGTATGTCGACGGCATGGCCGTGCAAGAGCAGCGGTGTTGGCTGGTGATGAGCTCCGCTAATCTATATGAAGCAGACCGTGCAGCATCTCGTGTTGCCTTTGCAGCAATGAAATGCAACTGCCGTGCATTGACTGTACGACAGACTGTACGGCAGGCTGTACGACAGAAGACCACACCCGACTGCGCTCTGCAGAATACATACGCCCCTGCACTGGCCCGTGTCGACACCTCGTGTCTGACTATAGTATCAATAGACGAGTCTAATGTCAAGACTAATCTCGAGTGCATGTCGTATCTCTGGAGCTGCTGCAGAGTAATATTGAGAATAGCAAATACTGCTTTCTGCATCTGCATCTTCATCTGCCTCTGTTTTCTGCTTTCTGGTTACTGCAAGATAGCAATACGTGACAGCCCCCAAAACCTCGTTCATCTCTTGCTATCACCGTGCAGTGTATCTGGTTCTGGACTTCTCCTTGATGTCGACTCCTCATACATCCTGCCATCTTGCCATCTCGTCTACTCCCACGCCGTCTCTGACAGCTCGTTGTACTGGCCGAACCCCCAACCTCCGCCCATTCCCAGTGCACAGACTACGTGGAGAGCAACTTGTCACATCTCCTAGTCCTAGCTTGGCCGTTTCTGTGCTATGTATGCGTCTGTCTGAAATCTGACAGCTGACGGTTGGCTAGTTATAATTTCAATAATCTCTAGCAGCCGGAAGCGTAGACGACACCACCCGCACTCCCCTCTACTCTTGACAGCCATCATCTAACGCGAAACCTTTGATAACTGCCTTCTTTTTCCAGACTGCCCTTATTCTCTTCCCCACGACTTGTGCGCAACTCGGCGTAGAATTCTCCCGATTGCCTCTGCATCTGTCTGCGTCTGTGTGCGTCTGCAGAGCGTATCCTGGTCAATGAAACGCCTCTTTCTTCCTTCTCCCTTACGTCTCCACCATATATGCCACCTATGCCTCCTATTCCATCTCCGTAATCTATCATTGTATTTACATTTCGAATAACGTCATGTTCGGATCATTAATGATGGGCATACCGCAATGGGAAGCAATTCTAATATACTTTGTTTGTCCTCACACTCGTTCTTATTTTTGGTCAAGTTCGCGATGCTCTATACAACCCGACTATATTTACATTTGTATTCGCTAATCAGGCACAGATCTCCTCATATGTGACTTATTATAGAAACGGTCTTGGTTATAAACGTGTCACTATGCTCAGCTCTACCCATCTATCAACCACAGATAGGGGGCTTTCAAGTAGAAGACGTCCTCAATATCACATATCAAGTTATCAGCCAACTTACAGACACTGGGCAATATGCAACGTGCAGTAGCCACGACAGCAGACACCGCGGACGTTGATCTTTTATTCAGCAAGAGGAAAGGAGGGAGGAGGAAAACAAATGACTGGTGGAAATAAAAACCAAGTCAATACAACGGCCGTTTTTGCTTTCGATAGCCGTGCTGTGCGTTAACTTGCGACACAGTATATTCGCTTTTGCTAGAAGCAGTATTGCGAGCGGCCAGGTGCCATTCAACTAACTGCAAACAAAAGAACTTGCAACAAACGAGGCGGAACGCTACACGCTACAGACGCACAGTAAGTCAGGACCAATATGAGAACGGTTAGCCTTTGGGATGATGGAAGATGGTGTCGGCCAGAGGGTGGCTGTTGGTTGCTTAGGGCAGTGTAGCTGCTGATCATTGTCCTCGCCGATATCTGCCATGGTCTCTGTATCTTACTACCCAGTGCTTGGCGTACTCTGCTCTTTGCGCTCAGCAAGCGAAGCGAGGGGGACAGTAATACAAAAACGCACCGAGTGCAGCTGAAGCTAACGCAGCCTGGATAGCAGTCGTGTCGATGCTGATTCAGTGGATGATCACCCGCCTGTCCACACGCCTTTCCTCTCCTGCCCCAACATGAGCAGCGATGGCAAATGACTGAAAATGGCTGACTGCTCTTGAAGATGATGTGATGTTATATGCAGTATAACAGAGTACATAAATACAGACTGGGGTCATGATCAGCTGTGATCATCTAGGTGCAGGGCGACAGCCGCCGCAAGATGAAGATCATCACAACCTCGACAAAGAGAGTGCGAGAGTGGCGTTTTTGAAAAGTCTGCGAATAAAGAAGAAGGAAAACGCAAAAAAATAAGAGAAAGAATGACGGAGAAAGGATAAAGAATAAAGGAGAAAGGACAGATAAAGCGGAGGTGACGGGATGATAATAGACAAGACGAATCAGGTGCCGTTTTCAAAGTGTGACACATAGTGCGCATCTCTTTTGATGCCTATCTTAGCCATCGTGCACGCCACTTCTTTTTGTCTGTTGTCTGTTGTCTGTTGTCTTTTCTGCAGATGTTGCATTGTGGCTTGCTAAAGTATGAGGGAGGGTGGTGGTATCAGATATTAATAGACGAGGCCTGTGTAGGCGAGAAACTACGATGCACAGTAAACATCGTGACGGTGGCCGTAGCTCTCAATTTCCGTGGAGGTTCTGACGTGTGAATATACGAGTAGACAACTTGTGTGTACCCCATACAGTAGAGCTAAGACTCGAATGCACTCGAATGCACCTTAAATACGTGATTATGGTATGATTTTCATCACGGAAGTGAACGTCTTTGTGCCACCGGCCAGCCCCGACTCGAGGATAGTGCATCTGGATAATACGCGGATACAGAATGCAAGATTCGCGCTGACCCGAGCTGTGCTGCTAATTATGATGCCGATATGGAAGCACTCCTTGCTTTGCTTGGGCTGTCATGCGGATAGGCATATCTGCTCGATGCAAATATAGCTCATCTGTGTTGAAGGATGCAGGATGCTCCCTGCGGTCGTGTCATACTGTCGCAGACGGCAAAAGCGCTAGTATCACCGTAGCATGGAGATCCTGCTTGCCATTGCTGTGACCCTGCCCCGCCAATGTGCTGAACAGATGTTTGCCGCGCCGTCGACTATATTCGTCGTATAGTGTAGTGTACAACAACAGCTATCGTTGTTCACCCTTCTTATTGCATTTTTTGCTTGCTTATAGCAGGAAGCATCTAAATAGTATGCGGTACTCTCGAAAAGACTGCTTCTAGAGGAAATCGTAGAGTAGCAGCGGTATTCGCGGCTCTACTTCGTGGAATATAGGGCGTGTTCGCTGTGTGTTTGCTTATGTAAGCAGCTATCACGACATGACTTGCGATACCAGGCAGGACCACGCATCACCATGTAGACTGCACTACTGCTCAATCCATCACGTACGGCCATAGATACTGGAATGCACGGGATCCCGTCCGCTCTCCCCTAGTTAAACCAATAATCGGTGGATTAGTAGTTGGGTCGGTGACGACCAGCGAATACCCGCTGCTGTACGTTTTTTTCTTTTCTTTTTCTCACTTTTATTTAGTTTTTAAAGTTCTTCCAAAGACATTGTCTCGTTTTGCCTCATTTTTTAGCAACCTCCATCTTGACGTCGTTTTGGCGCCGTTGTTTTCTCCAGGTAACGTCACAGTTCGGACCCCTATCCCAAGCTCGGGGTGGATGCGCTTCTTGAACGTATCCGTCTTGACTGTCTTGATAGCAGATATCATCAACAGGGAAGATGCAACACGCAGATCGTGTACCACACAGCCGCTGCGAATTCTTCATCGCGCATGCAAGATGGAGGGATAGATGGGAGAGATAGATGGCAGGGACTGTGAATAGCATGTTGCAGAGCTGCAGATGGTCACACTTGGGGTCACCGCTTTTCTCGGCCGTGCTCTAGACGTCCTCTTCGCCCCGACGGCATTGTCTGCGGTTTGCATTTTTTTCTTCTTCCTTTTCTAAAAAGTTTCTTCAACTGCCGCTTTACTCATCCCAACGTCACGCGTTACCGCAAAGTCTTTGTTAGACAACAGCCACTGTAATGCTCCTGCAATGCTGTCGGATACGCCGAGGTTGATGCTCGCTTCCGCTCCGTCGTCTCGATGGAGAAGTGATGCCCGTCGGCTAGCAGCTCTGACGGGCAAATCGACAATCAACCGGCAGCATCCCTTACAAAATGACCTGCTTTGCTGTCAAGGCCAACACCAAATCACAACCGCCCGGCGGCAACGTCAGTTCGCCCAGCTCAAGCTCGAATCCTTTAGCCCCCGCGTCTGTCCCCTGCTGTTACCTCTTATTTTCCCCTGAGACGTTCAAAGAACATAAATAACGAGCTACTAAAGTGAAATAAAAGAATAAATCAGTAATGAGAAAAGACGGACGCGGTGTGGATGGACAATGCACAGTCTAGCCCCCAGACATGCCGCATACCAACACCAGGTCTCATGGCCGCTGTGGTGGACATCTTTTAGATTGAAGAACAGGCGTTGTCTTAATTGTATTAGTTGTATTAGTTGGAAGAACAATAATAGTAATAATATTGATGATAACAATGATGACTTTTGATTTCGTTGCTTTTGCTCCTCTCCTATCATGCGCCTTTGCGCTGGTGCCCGCAGTTTTGCCATCTCAGACCGCAGACTACCGGTATGTAAACAGCGTGTGCAGCTTGCTTGGGTACTCAACTGCGAGTCTAAAACGTTGGCCCCCTCGACTGCCTTGCTGTCGATGGTCTCTGATACCTGCTTCTCCATGTCTGCCTTGCTGTGATTGTCGCCACCCAATATTAATCCTACTCAAAAGACCGGACCAGACCAGACCAGACCAGTGAAGCCCTTGAAATAGGCCGGAGTAGATAAGCCGGCAAGGCGACGAGACAGGAAAACGGAGGGGTGGGAAAATGCGAGAAGGGGGACGGGGGGCCAGGGTAGGGCGGGAGTGAGACCAACAAATCAAAGACCTATGGACTAATTACAGTTGAAGCAGTATAGGGAGGACGGGGTAGCAGTCGACCCAGAAAGAAGGACAATATGACAGAAAAAGCAAGGCAAGATAAACAGGAATTGCAGATACTAAACCCACCAGGAGATGACTCGAAAACAGACCAAAAAATAAATAAAAATAAGAGGCAGCTCCGTAGTATCACAAAGTTGAAAGAAGTGAAAGAAAGAAAACGAAGCAGAAAACAGCAGAAAGATTCAAACCAAAACCCGCGTGCCGCTTTGCCAATCCAAGACCTAAGTAGAACAGTAGAAGAGGGAAAATAAAAAGGAGTATATAGAACGTGTCGGCAACTGCGAAGAGTGCGCCGACGAGAAGTAAACGAGATAGTGGTAGACCAGAAAGAAGTTTTGTTAACAAGGCTAACCCATGTTGGGTGAGATGCTAGAGGATCTCCAGAAAAGATTTTTGTGATATTGATGATGATGTGAGTGGTGGATGAGGGTGTCGTGATTTTGACGATGATAGAAGTTGATGTTCAAGATGATATCTTCGGTGTCGTTATATGGAGACCATTAAGTGTCAACTATGCCGGCCGGTCGGGGAAGGCGGCATTCTAAGCCCCCTCCATCGGCGGCACAAACGAATAGTTGAAATCCAGAAGGTTATCCAGCATCCAGTGCTGGGGATCGAAAAAGTCATAGCTGGCCGGGTTTGCATCGTATGTTAGGTTGGCTCCGAGCATGCCGTTGGCCGGCGCCAGACCCGTCGTCACCGGTGTCAGTGTGCCGTTGGACGTGCCCAAAATGTTGGTTAACCCGTGTGCTGTCGGGAGGTTGCTGAGACCGTTGTCCATGTGCGTCGAAGATGCCGTCGATTCGTTGGCCGAGTCGGGGTTCGTCGGATGCTTGAGGGCGTCAAGGCTACCGCGGCCGCGAGCCTGGTACTCTTCACGCCAGTGCCAGATAGAGTCAAATACAAGACTCATGCTGTGACGGCACCGAACCTTGAGCTGGAGGCTGTCGTCGATGAGCAGCCCGGAGTCGTCGTTCTGGGCCGACCGGCTCTGGGGCGTCTCCAGCCGCGCACCGTTCCACATCTGCACCATCAGCTCTGCTAGTCGCCATTGCAGGTCGTTATGCACCACACTTGTCGACCGGATGGCGCTTATTGTCCGGTGGAATATTTGGCGGCCCTGGTCGTAGACGATGGCTTGTGAGAAGAATGACCGCATCAGCTTCAGCAGCGCAAAGCCGGCCGCCACCAGCATCTGCTGCAGGTAGTTGGTCGCGTACTTGAGAGTGTCAATGCTAATGTGCTCTTGCGGCGACGACGGCGACGAAACCGTTCCGTTGGTGAGGATCTCCTCGAGAAATGTCGTCGTGGACCGCCACAAGCCCATGAGGTCATCGAGGTAGCCAACAGTCGCGCTCGAGTCAAAGAAGCCCGCCAAACGCAGGTGCAGGCCCGCAGCCTTGAGGTGGAACTGCACAATCGGCGACAGCCCGCGCGAGCTAATGTCTGCATACAGCTCGCCGTACTCGCGACGGAACACGCGCATCAAAATCGACCGGTGCTCGTCACCCGCAACACCGCGGGAGTCGCTGGCATTGCTGTACATTTCCTTGGACACCTTATCGCAGAAACGCTCGATTTGCAGCCGTGCTTCGAGCTCCGGCGACAGCTGGAATGGGCCCGACTCACCCGACCGTGTCGCCAGCGTCCAGTCGTACAGCGACGACGCAGGCTGGCCGTAGCCCGTTGCCACATTCTGCGCCACAATGTTGCAAACAGCCCATGTCACCACGCGGTCGTGCAGCTGGTCCTTGTTCAGCTCAACGGCCACACGTGTAAAGTCGTTGATGTGGTTGGGGCGGTGCAAGCCGATGCCCGTGGCCGTCTTCATCATGACACCGCACAGAATGTGCGTGGGGTCCGACGTCGTCGTGCTTGTAGGTAGCGGCCACGTACAGAGCAGACACATGGCCTTGACGACAAAGTGCGAGCCCGGCACGTCGCCAATCGTCTTCCATAGCAGCGTGTTCAGCGGGGACGAGATGGCGGTCAGCAATGTCGGGTCGTGGGTGTAGCGGCGAGCTGCCACGGCGACAATAGACCAATACAACAGCGGGTGCTGCTGGTAATACTGCTCGGGGGTGACGCTGGGGTTGAGAAAGGGGAGGAAGGGGTGGTAGAAGAGCCAAAAGTCCTGAAACAGCTGTGCTTCGCCCTCGTCGGTGAGGCGGACTTCTTCCAGCTCGCGCACAATGCGCGGCATGCTATAGGACCCGCCGCGCTTCAAGTGCAGCAGTGATGATACGGCCTCGTCGGAGCCCATGAGGGACGGATTGCGGGTGTGGGAGTAGATGTTGTTGTTGATAATAGGCGACTGCAGTTGCGAGTGAGTCATGCTGTCGTCCTCGTTGTCATCGTTGACAACGTAACCTTGTGAACGCGCCTGCTGGACGTTCCGGCGCAACCGCTCAATCTCCTTTTCCATCTCGGCGTGTTTGGAGCGCTTGCCGATGCGCTTGAAGTTGGACTCGATCTTGCAGCTCAGCTTGAGCCGGTTGCAGCGTGAGCAGCTGCGAAAGGGGTCTTGAATGACGTCGCATCGGAGCTAGACCGTTTTGTTAGCTGGCTGTTCTTCTCTGTAGTTTTGATCGGTTGCTGTTGGACTCACTTTTTGTTGCCGGCACTCGTTGCACGCGCGCTTGACCCCCGGCTGCCGCTTCTTCTCGGACTGGTCGTTGGCGTCTTCGTCGTTAAGGACGCTGCCCGGGCTGCTGTCGAAGCCCCCGGCGGCGTGGCCGCTGTGGCCGCCGTGGCCGATGCTCCGCTTTCTCTTTGCGCCGTTAGCACCGTTGGTGCCGTTGATGCCGTTCATGCCGATAACGCTGCGAACACTCACGGGGCTAGTCGGGCTCAGCGAAGCACCGCCGCCGGCCGCGAGATGTGGCGATCCATCCATACACTGTAGAGGGGGCTATAACGATAGCCAGCGTGTGCTGTGGGGGGGGGGGGGGGATGATAGTAGATGTGACAAGAGATGATAAAAGGTGGAAGAGACGAGGTGAAGCAAAAAGGTGACAGCTGACGAGGACCGAATCTGATGTGTCGCGTTCGTCTCCTGTTGGGCGCAGAAGCGGGTGAAGACTATTGGGTGCGCAACACTGACAGAGGCCGTCAAGGTGCGGCAGAGCCAGGTGGGAGGGTGGCGATTCGTTGGTTCGTTGGTGATGTTCGGAGAGTCCGACGGCACAGAGAGAAGAAGAAGAGGCTCTGCTTCCAGAGTTCTGCTCCTTCCGTTGGAGATGTGGAATCAAGGCTAACAGCAAATAAAGCAAACGAATAGAGGAAGGGGCGAGTTGCTATACAAACATATGCGAAACGAATGGGGTGGTGGCACTTTCCAATCCTGTATGCGCAGTTGCGATTTGTTGTTGGAATTGAAGATGGGATTGGGAAAGAACGACCGAACGCGGAGGGGGCGGGGAAAGAACCAGAGGCCGGCGACGGGCAAAACTGAGCAGGAAAGGGTAGCAGGGCAGGCAGACTGGCAGGCAGAAGGGAAAAAAAATCAGAAATTGTGACTCCTCATCGTAACTCTTCTACTATTACAGAAGGAGTGCAGAATGAACAGCAGGCACGACCCCCGTTACGGCAAAGTGGAAACGGACCCACCTACGTCGCATATGGTGATTGGTTTAAATGACGTGCCCAGGTCCATAAATATTGCGTGTTCGGCTTGTGATTGGCTGCCATACACGAAAAGTCAAGGCGTGCACCATCACGTGGGGCCTTTGACTGTATCAAATGGGCAGGACCGACCGCTGGTTCTTTTCGACAGGCAGGCGGTAGGTAGCACAGCACGGCAGACTGGCAAGCCAGCCACCGCTCAAGCTGGTTCAACGGCTGCATGTCTCGTACTCGGTCCAGAACATTGCTGTCTGGATGTATACATATTGTGGAAAGTATCTTGCATGGCATCTTGTCACTTGTATCTTGTATGGGGTAGCATTGGAGCTGCAGATGAGCACGTCGAGAGATGGGCGGGTAGTGCCTTCCTTACGAGGACATACAGTGACAAGGTGGGTGGTGCCTTCCCGACGACTATAATAAGATACAATATTCGACAAAGAGGAAGGAGCAAACCTGAATACAGGCATTAAGAAGGTGTCCCATAAACAGTATGCGAGTCTAGAATTCGATATGATCATTTCGTACCTAACAGATGCATCATATGAGCAGACAATGTTCATTTAAAGCACCTTCAGCGGTGTTGTAGTCCGCTGACCTGCAGCTGCAATGCACGCCTTGTTTTGCCAGGTAGTGGCTCCACTTTTTGCGTATGGACCCGATTTTCTTTCTTTTTCTTTCCCATCTCAGTCGCTCCTTCCCCCATTGCTCTTTGCTCTCTTCTCGCCCACTGCCGTACATAGTACTCTTGTACATAGTATGTACTCCGTACCGTAGTTTGGGGACTAGTCAGTGCTCTCATCGCCGCAAATATGACTCCATCCATGTCCCATCGCTCTTTCCCTGCAGTAGAGTACAGATGCATGCATATAACTAGAACCCAGCGAAAACTCTTCTACTTTTTCTTCTTTTTTTCTTCTTCTTTCTCCCCGACGCCAATGCCGCAATCGTGCTTTAGCTCGGCGCTCTTTTACCCGGCCCGGCAGTTCAGCTTATGTAAAGCTACCAGTCCCTGTTTTTGCCCAGTTTTACAGCACCCTGAGCCAGTCACAGCCCGCCCAGCACGATCCAAGCTTACGTTATCACAAGTTTTCCAAGTCATCTCTACATTTTTCGACATTTGTACCAGAAGAGAGCCGACTCCGGTCTCGTTCCCAGCAAGGAGCCTTTTGCCCCGAGGACCGGAAGTGGGTCCAACGCCAACCTGACTAAGTGCTCTCGGAGTATCTCAAGTGTCGCGACTATCCCTATTATCTGCTCCATCTACTCCATCTGCTCCGTATCAGTGCGAGAATGACATCAGACGCCGCACCCCAGCAGATCGATAAGGTCGATAAGACGTGTAAGCTGTCTCTATCTGAATCTGATAAAACCACAAATGGCCCATCTGTGTCGGACCCATCCGTCGGTCGGGCGTTGTTCAAGGGCCGACTGAAGGCGCCGAAGCGGGATTTGCTGGCGGCAACGACGACGGCATTTCCCATATTGAAGAACGAACTCACTGTGCAGCGGCCTGGCGATGGTGAGTTGTGTCTTATCTACGGACTATCACTATCTCTGGATGGTGTGGTGAAATGATTATTGATCAGTGCTGATGGACAGCCCCGGTGATCGAGGTCAACTCGACGGCACTGCCACAGCCATTCCTCAACCCCGACAGACCTCTCGGGCAATGAGGCAGATGCAATGCACATGCAATAAGGCGGGCAGCCATTATGGGAGGATACATATGTACTCACTATTGAGTAAGAATAAAGCCGGGGCAACAGGTCCGCAGAGGCAGTGGAAGCCGGATATAAGAGTCGAGAAACCAATATCACAATCGCGCACCATCAATGCAGGCTGCAGAGGACAAAGGCTGCAGACTGCGGGTTGCAGACTAGGGGTTGCGCAAGACACAGGCTACAGAAGACTGCAGACGCCGTTCAGACTCGTCACGTATTGGGTCATGGGGCGATGCGCTGCAACACTGGACGTGACGACCTGGCTGTCAACAGCGATCGGCATCTAGCTCTGACATCCTGCGTCTCTTATCCCGGGGTGGGCATCGATTCTAGCAACATCCTCAACAACTGAATAATTTTACTGGCTTATAAATGACCTGGCTGTGACGGGGCACGACGGCTGGAGACTGTTTCCGTTAGTGTGGGCTCCGGCCTTGTTGGTTCCGCAGCCATGCAGGTCGGCAGAAGTCTCCTGCTTGCTCTTGGTGCCGTTGCTGCTTTTATATTGCTGCTAGATGATTGGCGCACGCAACAAGCAGAAAGCCATACGCCGTATCTCTCATACCGTATGCGGCCCGCTCACAGGATGCATAAAGAAGACGTGACGCTGGCTAGAGATTGCATAGACGGCCAATCATCCTCGATGTAAATGTCTGTTGCAGGCGCGCCTACGTGGGTACATGGATTCTGGCCGCTGCATGCTGCCGGGACGTAATGTATTTACTTCTACATGCTGAGGACAACATCACATAGCACTGCACGCAACAGTAAAAGATGAATATGATAGTAGACACATTATACTTCCCATCACCGTGTAACCTCTCGGGCTGTCTAGATGGCTTGCTCCCGCCTCGGTGCGACCGCGTGTTGGGCTCGGGTGGCATCGCGGTCTGTCGTGCTATGGTTCGTTCATATGTTGGCGCAGCACAACGCGACAGCTGGCCTGGGCGTTATTGGCATAATTTATAATGTGCACCAAGTCAGTTCGACGGCTTCGGTCATATTCGACATTATTACACACTATTCTATGGCTTCGCACACATAAATAAGACAAGCAAACAGGTCGTACTTTAACCCTCGACAAGGTTGTTGAGGTCGCTGGAGTTGTTAGTGCGTGCAATGATAGTGAGGAAACGAAAAATAGAGGGAAAGGATAGTATACGTACGGGAGGCGGATGTTGGGGAACAGCCACGTCAAAAAGAGGCCTGGGATAGACGATCCGAGCGCCGTGTAGGTCATGTAGCGCAAGACGTCGCTGTAGGCCATGTTGATGGCGGTTCGCTCGACAGTGCCCCAGACGGGAATCTCGCCTGTGATGGAGTTGTACAGCGTGTCGATGAGCGTCTCGTTGGCAGCCAGTCCGGCCGAGCCGAGGTGCGAGCGCAGGGCGCCTTTGAGTGTGTTGGTGTAGATGCCGCCGGCAATGCACGCGCCGATGCTGGAGCCAACAAAAGACGTGGTGACGACAAGCGCCGTGATCTGGGCGAGCTGCGCATGCGGCACCGAGATCTGGGCCGGGACCAGCAGGATGCCCTGGATGATACCGCTGCCCATGCCCTGGATGGCCTGGACGACAAAGAGCTCGGCGTTGGAGTTGTTGGCGCCGCGCAGGCGCAGCATGATGCCGTAGCCAATGGTGCGGATGACGGCGCCGACAATGGCGAGATACTTGAACGAGCGCGTCTTGGCCATGACAAGACCGGCGAGGATGGCAAACAGGCACTGCGCGACACCATTTGTCTGAACATAAAAGGTGTCGACGCGCGCGGACAGGTTGTGCGCGACCGAGCCCCACGAGTAGAGGTAGGTGTGCGTGCACGAGAAGCCGGCCGAGTCGAGCGCGACGAGCACGAGACACAGCGAGATGGTGAGGTTCTTGAAATAGGACAGCGGCACGACAGGGTTGACGGCGACATAGGCCTCGTAAAAGGGCAGTGCAATCAGTAAAAGGCCACCAAGCGCGATCAGGGCGTCCAGGTACGGCGTGCGCCACTGCTGCGGGCTGGTGGCGGCAAGCGTGAGCGGGATGAGCAGCATCGCAAGGCCGGCGACGAACAGCACGATGCCGCCGAGATCGATCTGCGAGCAAAACTCGTAGACGGTCATTCGCTGGGTGGGCATCAGCACAAGGTTCATCTTCTTGGCGCGGTGCTGGTAGTAAAGCAGCGTCGTGATGATGAAGCTGGCACAGAACGGCATGAGAATGGCAAACATGCCGATGCCCCAGCGCCAGCCAATGCCGTTGGGTGCAACGACACTGTCGACAATGTAGGCCGAGATCCAGGGAGTTATGAGGTAGGGCCAGAACAAGAGGCCGATAGCAAAGCCACGCCAGCGCGCCGAGGTGATGTCGGCGGTGGTGACGTCGTTCATGAGGTTGGTGCCGGACTGGCCCATGGTGTAGAAGACAAGGCCGGCCGCGTAGCGGTTGATGTTGGTGGCCGATGCCATGAGAATGTAGCCGATAATATAGAACGAAATGGTGAGGATGTACGTCTGGCCGCGGCCGATAATGTTGGAGATCTTGGCCAGCGGCGGCTTGACGACGGCAAACACGATGGTGGTTGCGGTGCTCAGAGTCGACAGCTCAGACAGGGCACTAAAGGCCGAGGTCGAGTAGTTGTTGTATATGTAGACAGTTGAGTTGTCGAGTTCGCTGGCGGTCAATATGTTGTGCAGAGACAGGTAGATATAACGTCAAGTAAACACAAAGACTACAAATTCAAAGTGAGAGAGAACCTACTAGATGACCATGACAAGACAAAGGCCGACGATGATGAGGATGCGGCCCCTCTTGCCCCAGATGGCCTGAGCAGCCTCGACGGCGGAAACACCGGCATCGCGGACGTGCCTGACAGGCGGCAGCTGCTTCTCGTTGTCCTCGTCGATGTTGTGCGCATCGGCAATTGCAGTCGAGGTTGCGTCAGCAGCTGTCTCGACGGGCATCTTGCTGTCGCCATCCTTGACGTGCTCTGACGAGTGCACCGACAGGCCGCGGCCCGGGCTGACATCGACGCTGTCGATTGCCGTCGGCGTGAGCTGGTTCTTGAGGGAAGTCAGGAAGCCCATTGTGAATGTCGACGCCGGGTGTGTTCAAGAGTCCAAGCTGGCAATGAAGTGTAGGCCTATTGTCCTTTCGTCTGCTGCAATGGCGATCTATCCACTCGGAGGATTTCTCGCGTGGCAGACTGCTACTTGATCGTTGATCCTCTGGACGCAGATGCAGACGCGAGGGCAGTGGATCGGCAGTATATATGCGCCTGAGTAAGAGAAGGTACTATGTAGTAGCCAGAGTCGCCCGAGTCAGCAACGAGCGAGGCTAGACAGTACAGTGTCACGTTGGGGTTGTTAGTACATGATGTATGATGTATTTGAGATCTTAGTATGTATATAGGACGCCATGTCTAGCTTTATCGCCCGTCTACAAGAGGAAGTCGTGCCGATAGCGACTACCTCGAGTTCGAACTAAACTGGTCGCGGCTACCTGTCCAACAGACATCTTGTTGCGACCGTCATCCGACCCGTCATGCGCCGCGGAGGCCAGCGACTGCGCCAGCTGCCAACGGCCACTGCGACAACAGCGTCGTAAGCTGATAACGTTGCAGATAGCCAAAGGTACAGATTGAGATTGATAAGCCGGCTGAAGTCGTGACAGCTGTGATGGGAGATGTGATTGATAAGTACCTTGTTTTTGGGCCGGCCTTGGCTGTTGGTAGATAGCTGGAGATAGCATCAGCGAGACAGTGCTAGACTAGCCGCCTAGCAGAGCCATGGACTGGACTGGCCCGGACTGGGACCAACAGGGCAGAGTCGACTGCTATCAGCGGGCAGGACGACTCTCCGTCTCCTCCGGCGTCTCCTCTCCTCCGGCCCCCATGTTCCATCTCTTTGTCGAGTGATCACTCTGGCTATTGATTTCCTGAGAATTTCGTGACTGATAGCAATTTAGATGGCCTCGAAAGATAGCTAACCCTTTCACAAGGTACTGCAACAGTATGTATGTGCATAGATTAGATTAGAATAACCCAGTGTCTATTCGCCGTGACTGGGCGGGGGTCGGCGCGATCGGCAAGAGACTCTCCGCATTAAGGTTGTAAGGCTGATAGCCACCTTCTGTATCGAGCTAGCTCTCCACTGATACCCTATTCTAGCTTATCTAGCAGCCTGGGTAGCTATCACTAACACGTCGGGGGGTTCCTAGTGTCACTTCCAGCACTCAGCCTCACTAGAGAGTAGATACTGGGCTTGGCTGTGGCTGGAGCTGGCGATCTGTGATACGCTTCAGGTTTCTTATCTCGGTCTCGTATCTACAGCCGTTGGGCGCTTGTAGCTGTCATTTTTAACATTGAATATGCGTCTTGATTACCATGACCATGAACTTGTTGCTGCCGGCTTGAGCTTCATCACGCGACAATGAAAGAGATATGGACGCCGTCGCCGGCCGCGGCGTCACCACCAGGCCGGGGCTCGACGACGACGACAACGGCGCCGATGGCGTCGATAATGACACGATGGACGCCGGTGCTGATCACGGGTCTGCTGGTTGTCTCGTTCTTTACTTCCTTCCCCATGCCGACAGGGGTGCACGAGCTGGACGAGGCTGTCCCGAGAGAAGCATCCTGGGGTGATGTGAGTTTGGTCCTCCATTGAATCCCGATCGAAATAAATTGAAGTGAACTGGAATCAATTTTAAACAACCCGAAATAAACTGACATGGTAGATCCCCTCGACTCGCAACTTGACATGGCACTCCTGCTACCAGAACAAATACGACTGTGCTCGCCTGGATGTGCCCATGGACTGGCTCGATCCCAGCGATGACCTCCGCGTCGTGCTGGCTGTCATCCGGCTGCGGGCCACCGACAAGGACAACTACCGCGGGCCCATCTTCTTCAATCCCGGCGGCCCAGGCGGGTCCGGTATCTACTCCCTGCTGGACCACGGCGAGCTGCTCCAAAACGTCGTCGGCACAACCTACGACATCATCACTTTTGATCCCAGAGGCAGTACGTCTTCGAGTCGTCTTTGAAATGGATTGCTGCTACGTGTGTATTGCGAATATATACTAACTCTGCAGTCGGCTCGTCGACTCCGCGTATCGACTGCTGGAGCTCGGCACAAAACTATCACTTTTGGAACCTGCAGGACGTCGGCGTCGTCGACGCCCACGCCGACAGCCTCTACGAATCGTACACGCGCATGTCCGCATACTCTCAGATGTGCGAGGCGGCGATGGAAGAGAGCCAGATCCTGTACCACTCGAGCACGGCTTCGCACGCCCGCGACATGCTGGAGATCCTGACACAGATGGGCGAGGACAAGCTCAAGTACTGGGGCTTCAGCTACGGCACGCTGCTCGGCGGCACGTTTGCGGCCATGTACCCCGACAAGATTGAGCGGCTCGTGAGCGACGGCAACGTCGACTACCGCGAGTGGTACGACAAGGAGCACCTCAACTTCTTGCACGACGCCGACAAGATCATGCAGGCCTTTTTCGACCTGTGCCACGCCGCCGGGCCCAGCAAGTGCGCCCTCTACGCCGCGACGCCGCTCGACATCCGCCGCAGAGTCGAGGGCGTGCTGTCTGCCCTGAGACAGTACCCTGTGGTGGTGCACACAGACAAGGTCCGCGGCCCGGACCTGCCCGACATCATCACCTACTCGCGCGTGCGGCGCTTTATGTCGTCGACGCTCTACCAGCCGCAGCGCATGTTTGCGCGCTTTGCCGACATTGTGGCCGCGCTCGAACAGGGCGACGGCCGCCCCTTTTACGAGTTCGGCTCCGGCTCCAGCTCGCTCCAGAACGCCGTGTGCCAGGCGGAGAGCGTGTCGCCGACACTGCCGCTGCCCGACCTTGTCGAGGGCAACGACGACGCGTTCCCGGCCATTATGTGTGCGGACTCGGTGCCGCTGCCCGACACCGTGCAGGGCTTTGCGCTGCTGGTCAAGCAGTACGAAGAGATGAGCTACGCCTCGGGCGCCGTCAATGTGCTGTTCCCCATCCACTGCGTGAACCGCCAGGTGCGGGCCAAGTGGCGGTTCGCGGGCCCCTACGGCGCCAGCAACACGAGCTTCCCCATCCTGTTTGTGGCCAACATGGCCGACAATGTGACGCCGCTGATCAGCGCGCGCAACAACTCGGCCGGCTTCCCGTCGTCGGTGGTGCTTGTGCAGCAGTCGTACGGGCACACGTCGCTGTCGGCGCCGTCGACATGTACGGCCAAGGCGATCCGGGACTACTTCCAGCAGGGTATCGTGCCGCCGCCCGACACCACATGCCAACCCAATGTGTTGCCCTTTGGCCTGCCGGTGCCAGCCGCCGAGGGCGAGGGTGGGAGTGGGGGTGGACAAGCCAGTGCCGCGGATGCTGAGCTGGCTGCTTCGTTGCTGGAGCTGTCGGAGAGGATCGGTCGGCTGCGGTCGCTGGCGTTGCCGGTGTAGACGTGTTTTTATTCGTTTGCATATCCCTTCTTGTCTTTTTGTCTTTTTGTCGTTTTATCTTGTCTATATTGTCCATATTTTGTAAACCGTCCATCATCTGTTGTCTATTTTGTGTTGTGGTTCCTCTTTTGCAATGAATCATTGTCAACCATGGAGAGCCTGTGACGTAAAGAAAACACAGCACTCTGTGGCATCTCCGTTGTTATTCCCATGCCCACGTATGCATCTACAAATCTCAAGCCCAGGTGGCTTGAACGTCTCGTCTTTGTTATCTACCTCTATGGCCTCGGCATACTAAAGGCGAGCCCATGCCGGCCCAGCCATCCAGCTCCCAGCCTTGCGTGATGCGACTTACAGCAAGGGCAGCGGCACGGGCAGCGACAGGAAAACATGGCAGCCATGGCCTGGACCGGGCTTTGATCTTGGTATGTATGGTTATGTTTTCTCCGGCATGCAAGGCACGGCACCATGCGATGTGGTCTGCGTGTGGTGATGTCTGGCTGTCGGTAGTACCTCTGTCATGTCTGATCCGTTCATCTCATGATTTGGTCTTCTATGACATGATTCACAGTCGACAGAACATCAAGTCGCCCTCGTCAATCTGTCTAATGTAAATAATCAGTAGAACCTTTCTCTAGAAAATGAAAATGAAAATGAAAATGAAATAACTGTTTGTACATTTCTTTTTACTACTTTCAGTTTATTTAATATTTAATATTTAATATTTGTTTTTGTTGATTGTCAATTGAGAATCACTTACTCTTCAATAAGTTATCAAAGCTGTTATTCACATTTTAATAAATAAAACAGCTTATATAAAATGATGATTAAATAATACTCTTGCAATAACAACAAATACAGATCAAAGGGTCACCGTTGCTCGTGTGCCCTGTGGCTCGTTTGTCCACCTGCAACGGCCCCATAATACGGGGACCCCGCACCCCAGGTTTTAGTGCACAATTCTGCCGCAGCAATCCACAGCCCCTGCCAGCTCGGTAGAATTGCAGCCACGGCGGCCAAACAGCCCAGTACCAGACGAATAGCCGGCGTGGGCGATGAATAACCGAGCGATGCCGAGGCTGCCTGTTGTATGGTGCAGTACTCTTTCCTTTCTTTCTCTACAAAGTAATTACTGTACTCTGTTTATCGTGGCCGGGCCCACATCCCCAGACTCTGAATGGCAGCTCTTTTTCTACTTGGAGATCTGTTGGGAGCGTCTTTTTCTATTCTTGCTTCTTGATGTGCTTTTGGCATTGGTGGTAGCCTTGTTGCCATTCGTTGTCGGCAGCCGTGTCGAGGGCCGTTGGACCTGTGCCCTCACGACACCGTAGCATCTCATGCCTGGATGGGAGATCTTGTATCGCATCGAGTCTGTCTGTTAGTGAATCTGGAGAGTCTCGTGGATATCTCGGCTTCTCTTTTTAAGCCAAGCCAGATAGAATGCTATTGTGCCAATGCATGTCGTTAAAACCATGCTGAGTAAGCACATCGCCGCAAGACTCGCCGTGGTCTGACTCAACCCGTCTGGCCTGACTCAACCCCTCCGTTCTCGTTTGCCCCTTTCTATCACACACTGCTCGGGCGGGGTCTTGCTGCATTCAAGCCCGGTTAGATTCGCAAGGCAATCTGTATGTCAACGTAGGGGCTACCAAGCGCAGCCAGAGACACAATGGCATGTGTACAGCCGTGCTTACGTCGCCAATGCAGGCAGTCGGGATTGACGGCGGGGTCCCTTCTTCTTTTGTCATTCTGCCCTGTTCCCTGATATCATGTCAGTGGCTGCCTACTACGGAGTATGTATTGCTTTCAGGTGTGTTGTGCGCACTGGTGCTTGCAGCATATCTGCAGCTCTTCCGCCTGCCAACGCCTTCCACCACCACCACACGCAACCATGCCAGCCGTTGCTTGTTTCTTTGCTTTTTTGTTCTTTTCGCTGGCTTCTTACTGCTTTGGCTGGCTTACTTCCTTAGTCCTGAAAGCCTCCTTTCCCTTCGGCCGTTCGTCCCCTCGTCATCTCACTCACGATCGTCGTCTCCCTTGTCCCGGTCCCCTCAGCTGCCACACTCTGTTTTGTTGTTGTACAAAAACCAATTCGCTGGTGTGATCTCACTTTGATATTGTCTGGTTTCCTGCTTGTTCCTGCTTGTTCCTGCTTCTGCTATGCTCCCCGACTTCCGATCTCGACCTTGCTCTCCCCCTCGCCATGCCAAGATACCCCATGAAATCCGTCGACGCCCGTCCATGTTGGCTTTTGTTATCTAGCCTGCTTTATTAGTTTTATTGCTTCTTAGCTCTATTGGCCTCGTCCAGAGTTAGAGAGAGAAAAAGCCACTCCATTCTGTATGTCTCGTTGGCCCACTCCCCCGTATTCTCCAGACTCGCTCCCAAAATCCTACAGAGTAGTAATACTCCGTACTATCAGACGCCGCCCTCCCCAGACTCCGTTACTCCCATATTCCCACCTGCACAATCCTACGCCTTGCCTCTTCGAGCTACTCCTCTCGAGCACCTATGTCCCGGCCCCGGACTCGCACACCGCGCCGCTTTCCGCTTGTCATTTTGCTATTTCTCGTAGAATCCCTAAAATCCACAAAATAAACTATCCAACCAGGCCACGCCCATATCGTATCAGCGCATTTGTGTTTCACCCACTTCAGTTGTTGCCCTCGACTTCTGCCGTATATTTCTATCTCTACTATGTATATCTTCCAGTCATCTACATCATCCTAGATTCTCCGGATCCACTTCCTGCTCCATATGTGCATACTCTGAGGGCGCCGTTGCCTCTTTCCTTTTCCATAAAAATAAACCCGGTCGCTCCTTCTTGTCGTATATTCCCCCCCTTCCATTTATATCATATGTCTCACGATTCCTTCCCACTATACTCAGCAGTCCAGCATCGCGAACAACAACCGACGTCTGTCATCTCCCACCCGCAAGTTTTGGTATTTGCCGTCTGCCATCTGCCATATACCGCCACACCAGCGCCAACGTCATCTGTCATATTCCCTGCGGGTATACACTCGCGGTCTATGATTCAGTCACACTGGCCCGTTTAAAGTCCGACACCGCAACAGCACTGTACTCCCGCAAAGCTGCCTGCTCTTCTCTTTGGCTTCTACACTTTCCGGTCGGACATCGCACGCCGAAGCGTCTTTGGTTCTTTTCTTATTTGACTTCTCTTCTTAGCCACATTTACTCATCTGCTGCCATCTCCTGAGCTAGTCTTGACCGTCAACTACAGCCACCACCATGACGGAAGAGCGCCCCAAGAGCATCGCAAAGGTCCGCAAGCGCGCGCCCAAGGCCTGCCTCTCGTGCCGTGCTCGCAAGGTCCGCTGTGATGTGTCCCAGCGCGGTCGGCCGTGCATGAACTGCTATCTTGACAGCGAGACCTGTGTTGTCACGGGCAGAGCATCCAGGCTGCGCAAATCACAAAAGCCCACCACAGGACAAGCCGACCCTGCTCACCCTCAATCTCATTCTCATTCGCACTCGCACTCGCACTCGCACTCCCACGGACATTCTCACCCGCACACACATGGCCGTCAGGATTCGCCGCCATCAGAAGCAGACTCGCCTATCCAGCCGGCGTCCCTCAATGGATCACTCCGCGAAAGCCAGACACCACCGCCAGCGCCGAGTGAATTCCTGCACGACTCACCTCCCCCAAGCTTCCAGGACGGGCCTGAAGACTATGTGCCTCCGCAGAAGCCAGCTCAACGGCAGGAAAAGGAGCAAGCGAAGCACAGTCAGAAAAACTCAAACCCAACCCAGCAAGAGTATTCACAAAGTCGCCATGAAAACACCGGCCATAACAGCAGTAACAATCACCATTCCTCCCGCAACCAGCCTCGTTTCGGCTCGAGCAACTACCACGACGAGCAAAACTCGTCCTACACCACCATGGGCACAAACATCATGGGCATGAGCATGAGCGGTGGCGGGCATATCCCCTGGACATCAGAACAGGGGCTCAATATGAGCGCCGATATCACCTACTCCTACTACTCCTTCCTTGCCATCAGCAATTTGCCCGGCATCCTGCCCCAGGACGTCAACTATCTCGAGCTGCAGGGCTGCCTACGCGTGCCCACTCGCTCCGTCCTCGACGAGTTTGTGCAGCAGTTCTTCTTGCACGTCCATCCCCTGCTGCCGCTCTTCAACGAGGGTGACTTTTGGGAGCTCTACTGCCAGCAATCGACGAGCATTGGCGGCTCCGGTGATGCCCCGTGCGGACGCGTGTCTTTGCTCGTCTTCCAGGCCATGCTGTTTGCCACCTCCAACTTTGTCTCCCGAAACAGCATCCGCGCCCTTGGCTTCCCCTCCATTAGGCTCGCCCGTGCTGCCCTCTACCGCCGCGCAAAGCTGCTGTTCGACTTTGAGACTGAGTCGTCGCCAGCCGCTATTGCCCAGGCGTCTCTCCTGCTGAGCTACTGGTCGCCGTCCACAAGCCCGGGCACAAAGAACCCAAACACTGGTTGGCTCTGCACTGCCATCCAGCAAGCCAAGCTAGCTGAGGCCCACCACTACTCCCGCATGGCGGGCTCCGGCACAGCCGCCGAAAAGCGCCGTGCAAATGCTCTGAAGCGGCTTTGGTGGTGCTGCATTATCCGCGACCGCGTCATGAGTCTCGGTGTGCGTCGTCCCATCCAGATTTCGCGCGCCCACTTCGACCTCGAAGCAAACCCGCCTTTTTGTCGTGCCGACCTGGCCGACGAGATTGAGCGCAGCCGGGTCTACAATCCGGGCACCAAGTCGTGTCTTATTGAGATCACCATGCACCTCTCAGAGCTCTGCGTCGTTCTTACCGACATTCTTACGCTTGTCTTCCCGCAAGACGACACGCCTGGCTGGAGTCGGCAGATGGCCGAGAACGATGCCGGCCGCGTACGGCAGTGCAAGCTTGAGCTGCGCCGCTGGTACAAGGACGTGGCGCTCAAATACCCCATGTTCTGCGGCAACAACGCCCCGTCTTCCAGCCAGTCAAAGAACGGCGGCAAAGGCCACGAGTTCTACCACGATTCGGTCATTCTCTACACCAACCTCATGTACATGTACTACCACTCATCGCGTGTCGCACTCTGCCATCACGAGGTCCTACATATTGCCGTAGCCAATGCCGCTACTGTTGCACAGGCCCGCTCGTCCAACGGCACAAAGCCTATGCCGCGCCCTGTCACCTACGAGAACCGCTACGAGCTGCACGACGCTGCATCGGGTGTCACAGATAGTCTCAAAGAGCTCATCCATCTGCGACTTGCACGCTGGCTGCCCGTTAGTGCGGTTGCCTGCTCGGCCCTGCCGCTCTTCTTGCATATTCTTGATGTCAAATTGGCAACGTCAGCTGCAGCCGCAGCCGCCGCTTCGACACACTCGTCTGTCCTTGCAGCCAAGAACGACATGGCCCACATCGAGGTGTCCTCGCCCGAGCCGCTGCTGCCGGGCCAGAGCACGCCCATGGCCTCGTCCGCCCTCAAGCAGCACCGCCTCAATATCCTGATCGAAGCCATGAAGACGTACCAGCCGCAGTACGATGGCGTGGACTGGGTCAGTGAGACCATCCGCCACATTGTCAACCTCGCGCAGCTCGATGGGCCGACAGGCACAAAGGGAAACATACCGGAGAAGGGCAACAATACGGCACCGTCGGACTGGGCCGATATTCTGGCGTCTAACCCGTCGTGGTATCTGCGTCTTGCGCTTACCATGGACCTTGCGCTCAGCAAGAACCGCATGCCTGAAGAGCGCGATTTCCCACCGAGCCTGCGCGGCATGTTTTCCAACAGCGGGTTTATTCCTGTGCTCCGCCTCGGGTACAAGGGCGGTGACAGTGATGTGCCAAGTGGTGGTTTGGGGCCCAACCCCAGCCAAAGCCAAGGTGGCTCCAGCGGCAACAACAGCAGCAACAGAAGCAGCAGCAGCAGTGGAAGCAGTAATAAGAACAACGGCAGCGGCAGCGGCAGCGGCAGTACCTCACATAAAACCACATCCCGTGGCCATAACGAGACTGGCAACAGCCACAGTGCAACAGCGCCTGTTCCGCCGCCAGAAGCATCTGCTTCTGGTGCTCGTTCTGCCTTTGCATCTAAACCTGCAGCTAGGACTGCGGCCACACGCCCCGGTCCGGACTATGACATTGAAAATATGGTCTCGGAACCTACACCAACAGTGAATACCACCAATGTTGATGCTGCCTTTGCCCCTGCCCCCGACTCTGCTGCATCGGTCTCTTCAGGCGATGCAAGCACCATTGATGTCCCCGATGGAGTCCATCTCGACGATGTCGACAACACTTTCTCGAATGGCTTCAACACAGACTCATTCATGCTACCGCACCAGTTGGCCATGAGTATGGGCATGGCAATGGGGATGGTGGATATCAACGAGATCAATGACATGAACGGCATGGACCTGGACATGGATATGGACATGGGCGCGGGGTTCCCGTCGCACTTTATGACCAGTGGTGTCATTACCCAGTTGCCGTCATCGGACGGTGATGCGTCGCCCGGATCGGGTGTCGATGCATCCTCCACGGCGTCGTCCAACTCGCCCCAACAGCAGCAAAATGGCACTTCTGTCAACAATCCAGCACGAGAGCATGACAACTCTATGCTAGATGCATATACCTTTGAGAGCAGCAACGTAAGCGAAGTCGGCAATGGAATTCTGGACCTAAACCCGGCCAATACGAACAAGCCGAGAAACAACTTGAAGGGGGGGGACGGAGGCGGCAATGCGTGGATGGAGTCGGCATGGAACGGCGGAGAAAATGAGCTGCGCGATACTGACAGGGACACTGCGCAGGCGTTGCTAGAGGCTCTGTGTGAGCCCTGAAAGGATGATGCTACGATATGACAAGATGATATAATATAGATGCATATGGGGGCTACCGGACGGAAAATGGTGGTGCTCGGTTTCGTGGATTTGGTCGGCGTTTGAGATCTAAAACAAGTTTCAATCTTTAGTTTAAATAATTCATATCAATGTTGTTATTATTTCATTATTGTTCATTTTACTTTAAATTCTTTATATACTCTAAGGATGGTTCTAGTTGCAACTTCTACAGGCTGCTCTTGGCGGCCTCCTCGGCCTCGGCATCCTCCTGCTCGGCCAGGAACTTCTCAGCCTCCAGGGCGGCCATGCAGCCGGTGCCCGCGCTGGTAATGGCCTGGCGGTACCGCTTGTCCTGCACATCACCGGCAGCGTAGACACCCTCAATATTGGTCAAGGGCGTGCCGGGCTTGGTCACAATGTAGCCCTCGTCATCTGTCTCCAGCTGGCCCTTGATGAGCTGCGTCGCCGGGTCGTGGCCGATGGCGTAGAACAGACCGCTGGCCTCGAGCGTCTCCTCGGCGCCCGTCGTCGTGTCCTTGACCACCAGGTGGCTCATCAGACCCTTGTCGTTGCCCTTGACCTCGACACCGGCGCTGTTCCACCGCACAGTCACCTTCTTGTGGGCCAGCAGACGCTTGGCCATAATGTTGGACGCCCGCAGCTTGTCGCGGCGCACCAGCACAGTGACGTGGCTGGCGTACTTTGTCAGGAACATGGCCTCCTCGGCGGCAGAGTCGCCACCGCCAATCACGACCAGGTGCTTCTCACGGAAGATGGGCACGGCACCGTCGCACACGGCGCACGCCGAGATGCCGTTCTGCCAGTATTGCTCCTCGCCGGGCAGGCCCAGACGGCGCGCCGAGGCACCGGTGGCAACAATGACGGCATCGGCAGTGTGGATCTCCTCGGGGGACCACTCGCGGGCGTACTTGAAGGGACGCGACGACAGGTCCAGGTGGGAGACGGTCTCGGAGATGATCTCGGTGCCAAAGCGCTCGGACTGGGCGCGCATGTCCTCCATGAGCTTGCCGCCCATGATGCCCTCGGGGAAACCGGGAAAGTTTTCGATCTCGGTGGTGGTGGTCAGCTGGCCGCCGGCAGCGACGCCGTTGGCCATGAAGCCCTCATAGAGGACGGCTAACAGGTCAGTATATCTGAATATGAAACGGCCAAAAGTAAAAGCAAGGGTGGGCGACGGGACGTACGGTTCAGGTTGGCACGGGCCAGGTAGATGGCGGCCGTGTGGGCGGCAGGGCCGGAGCCGATGACTGCTGGTCAGCATGGATTCATGAAAACGCGTAAAGCCTAGAAGAGAGAGTGGCAGACGACATACTGACGACCTTGCTGTGCATGGTTCTTGCGCGGATCTTGGAGAGATCGGGGGCGGTGTTGGTCTTGAGCGAGGTGGGCGTCGTAAAGGCTGCGATCCAAAGACCTGAAGCACCGGTTCGCAGGGTGCGGCGGGAGAATGAAGAGAACAGTTTGGCGGTCTTTATAGACGAGTATTTGTCAGAGACGTGGATGCGAGTGCAAAGAGAATGCGATAACGACGAGGGGCTCGGTAGCGAGTTAGGGGGGGGCTGCGAGGCTGTAGGCCGAGGCGATAGTGAGCACAGATTTTTATGGAAAATATATCGAAAATATATCGAAAATATCGAAAAATAAATGGAAAATAAGTGGGAAAATAGGGAAGGTTCCAGCGCAAAGCCCATTTCTAATCACACTATAGCAGTATGTTTTAGGCCTATGTTACGGGACACGGCGCAATATTCTTCGGCAGGTGCCACCTGTCGCAAAGTGGACAAAATGGCAGTCGGGACATCACTGAAGCCGTGTGTCTAGCTGCCAGGAAATGCCCCGCTAGTGGCTTGATTGCCGTTCCTGGACACCAGGCTGACAGATCAAGCCCGTCGCGCCTTCCTCCCAACTTACAATAACGGTGAACCCTGCACGACACAACTGAACGAAGTGGGTCCACTTTTGTTATGTAATCCAAACAGATCGCCCCGAGCTCAGCTTAGCTTTGAGGCTCACTTCTCGCGGTGCGACGACCACGTCACCAGCTTCGACATCAGCACCAGCGCTACCATCAGCTTTTGGCGACCACCCGAATCGGCACGACTACGCCGCTGATTCCAAATTATACAATGTCCACTAATTGGATAGCCGCATTCTCCCAATAGCAACACAGCCCTTCGCGCCCACGGCGGCCCGGCGATTGGCATCGTAACCATCATCGCCATGGCCTCGTCAGAGTTCTCGATCACGGCACTGCTTCGGCCACGATACATCTCTGTAGCAGTCATTGCCGCGGCTGCAGTCACTACAATTGGCTTTGGGGTTTGGCATGACCACCATAGACGCGTCGAGCAGCAGGAAGAGGAGATCCGCCGCTCTGCGGGTACCTTGCATAGAAGCAATGCCGTGCGGCGCAACGGACGAGCTTCACAGACACAGCAGCAGACCAGCTCATCCGACAACCCCCAACCTACTCCCTCCGCCGAAACCGCGACAAATCTCGGAGCCGATGAAAATGCACCGGAGCCGGCCGAGACCATCATCGATGACCCCGAAGCCGACGAGCGCTGGCTAGACGACGACACGTCCCAGGCTGCTATCCACCGGGCTGGGCAAAACATCGTCAGCCTCTTATTCCGAGTGTCCGAAGACAATGCGCGGCGCAGCTCATATGTGCACCGGGGATGTGCCTGCAACGCCTGCGGCATTGTGCCCATTCGCGGCATCCGCTACCGCTGCGCCAACTGTGCCGACTTTGACCTCTGCGAAACATGCGAGTCCCAGGGACTGCACATTAAGACACACATTTTTTACAAAGTCAAGGTGCCGGCACCGCCTTTTGGGCCCCGTCAGATGCAGCCCGTGTGGTACCCCGGCGATCCGGACACGCGCGTGCGCAACCTCAGCAAGAGCCTCATTAACCGTTTGGCGCGCCAGACAGGCTTTGAGCGGCAAGAGCTGGAAGCCTTCTGGGAGCAGTGGACGTACATGGCCAACACGGAGTGGCGAGACGACCCCGACGAGCTGTACTTGGCCATGGACCGCAAGACGTTTGAGCGCTGCCTCGTGCCGTCGGGCGGCTACCGGCATACAGCGCCCAACCTGATCCACGACCGCATGTTTGCCTTTTACGACACCAACAACGATGACCTGATTGGATTCTCCGAGTTCTTGGAAGGACTGTCCTACCGCAAGCGCAAGGACAAGCTGCGCAAGATCTTTGACGGCTACGATACCGACGGCGACGGCTTTGTGAGCCGCCGCGATTTCCTGCGCTTCTTCCGCGCATACTACGTCCTGTACAAGCAGATGCAGAAGGATATACTTGAAGGGCTTGATGACCAGGTCATGAGCAGCATCGAAACACAGCAGCTCGTCAACGGCCGGCAACCACTCAGCAGCATGTTTGGACGCGAGGGCCGTGTGCCGGCAGCCGACCTGCAGCGCGCCATGGCCGGCAAAGTCATCAACAACCAGACGGGCGAGACCATTGTGGAGGACAGCCCCAACGGCATGGTAGCCGAAGACGGCACGGACACTGCGAACCGTGAGGATCTGATGGCACGCCTCTTTACACGATGGAGTCGGCAGCTCATGCCATCGGGCATGTACCAAGACCGCTATGTGCCCGTCGAACAGGATGACATGGCTGATACGCTTAACGATTCGCTAGCAGCGTCCAACTACTGGGACGCCCTTCTCAACCCACCCACGCGCGTGCAAGATCTGCCAAATCTTCTCATTGGCCAGGTCGACCCTTCCATGCTACCTGACATGGACGACGACGACCTATTTGTACCGAATGCCGACACATACGGTGCCGATGGTGAAGGCGTGCACTGGGACAACATGGACTCGGCCTCTGAGCGGCCGCATGCGTTCCAGGATGCATCACAGTCTGTCAGCGGCACAACGTCGCCCGAAGACGCTCCTGGAGCCGATGGCAGTGGTGCTGGCGAGGCTAACGGCCATGCGACCAGCCAAAGTCGCTCAAATACAGCCATTGCAGCCAGCAACGGCGGCACGGGTTTTGCTGTGCTGGACGGCGACCTGCAGGACCGATACCGCTCGGTAGCACCCAACACCCATCCCCGTTTCAACACACTCCACCCACCCACGCCGGGCCAGATCCGGGCACAGTTCGAGGCCTCGACGCAAAAGCGGAAGCTGCGGTCATCCAAGATTGTGGCACGGCGCAAACTCCATCACCGATGGGTTCGGCGCAACTTTTACCTCGATGAAGAAGAGGGTGCAACGGCACCATCTCAATGGCAACCCGAGAAGGATATCCTCGCCGGTGTCCACGTTTCGGGTGCAGCCGGCGAGCCGTCGTCGTCCGCGGCGGCAGCCGCATCCCGCGTCAGGTTTAATACCAATACCGAAGCCAATGCCAATACCAATACCGATGCAGATGGGGCAACTGCAGACGATTATGAAAGGTACGAGGCCCAGCCCAGTCCGTCGTCCTCTGCACGGACCGTACTGCCCGACACATGGGGCTCAGACTACGGCAAGTACAGGTACCCCGACATGCCCGAAGCCGAGCGGGATGCCGGGCGTGAGATCCTGTACCAGGTGATGCAGCAGTCGTTCAACGAGATGCTGGACACTCTATTTATGAACAAGGAGGACCTCGCAATTGCTGCGGCGGAGACCAAGGACCAGCGCGACCAGTACCGCCACCTCTTCAAGGAGATTGACCTGGTAAAGGAGTGGGGAGATAAGCTTTTCAGCAACGGCAAGTTGGAGAAGCCGACGCAGCCTCACGATTCTCACGATTCCCACGATAAGCCGGCGCACGCGAGCCGGAGCACCGGCGCGGATACCACCACCAACCCCAACACTCTGAACCGGCCGCTTGACCAGATGGACCTGGACGAGCTGCTGAACCTGTCTGGCTATGATATTGACGAAAGTGCTCTCGAGGATAGTGGAGTGAGTGCTGCAGGGGGGGCGGTGTCGACGGCTGACCGGCTTCTCCGCGAGGGTGCACCTGAGCCGGAGTCTCAGGGAGACAGGGAAGCTCAGCCTGAAACTGCAGCAGCTAGGGAGACAGACGAGGGGGCTGACGAGGGGGCAAATGGGAAAGCAGATGTGATGGCAGAGCAAGTTGAGGCTACAGAATCAAGAGACCCGACACTACCCCAATTCCGGCCGAATACCGAGGCTGAATACCAGGCCTTAGTCCAAGCACAGGCGACCGGGACGGCTAGTGCGACCAGCACCAGCACCAGCAAAAGGACCACGGCCACTCTTTCGGCAACAGTAGAGGATGCAAATTCTGCCGACGGTGCCGAGCTCAAGGGCAAGAATAAAGAGTCCAACGAGGCCATGGAGGCCAAGAAGGCCGAGACCACGGCGGACAAGGACAAGGACAAGGACAAGGACAAGGACACTTTCAGTACCGCATTTGCTCCGGACATCTCACGGGAGGACCTGGCGCGTCTAAAGGGACTGGACCTGGCGGAGCGCGAAGCACACGAGCGCGGCGGCTGGGGCAAGCTGAACTACACCGAGTTCGAGGCGATCTTCCGGCGCGAGGAGGTCAAGAACAACAGGCTGGACTACCTGGGGAGCTGGATTGACTTTTGCATCCCTTAGAAGAATTAAGAGAAGGGCGGGCCGGAAGCGTCTCGAAGCCTGCACGCGGTTTACAGGAGACGATTACGTGATGCGGAGATGCACAATTAGATTAAGAATAGAGCTATCAGTGTGCTGTGATGCAGAGTATCGCGGGACTTAATTACACATGCCTAGCTCGGGTGGAGAAGTACCGATTATAAATAGTGCGGTCAACCCGACAGCCAGCGCCTCTTCTTTGTAAACACGCATTAGTGAGTCAATGAGTAGGCAAGACGAGAACACACACAAACAAAAACAATGTCGTCACCGCTAGACTTCGACTCTGAATACATTGTCCCCCTTATTGTGGGCGACAAGCAAATCAGCATCCAGGATTGCTCCGGCATCGTCCTCGACCCAGACAGCGGCAAGGTCGTGCACCAGTACCACAGCGCCTTGGCCCGGGACGTGGACGCGGCTATCAGTGCAGCTCAGAGCGCATTGCCGGCATGGCGCAGCACCGCGCCCAAGAAGCGGCGCGACATCTTCCTGCGCGCCGCCGAGATCATGGACAAGCGCCGCGCCGAGCTCGAGCGGTACATGCGGGCCGAGACGGCCGCCCCCGAGCCCTGGGTCAGCTTCAACCTGACCACCACCATTGACATGTTGCGGCATGCGGCAGCTCTCACAGTCAAGGCCAACGTCGGCTCGGCTCCCGTCACAGACGAGCCCGAGGGTCTCGGCGCCCTCGTGCTGGAAGAGCCGTACGGCGTCGTCGTCGGCATTGCGCCGTGGAACGCGCCGTACATCCTGGGCACCCGCGCGGCGCTGTTTCCGCTGGCCGCAGGCAACACGGTCATCCTCAAGGGCTCTGAGCTGTCGCCGCGCTGCATGTGGGCCATTGGCTCTGTTCTGCTGGAGGCGGGCGTGCCCCCGGGCGCTATCAACGTGATCTACTCCCAGCCCGAGACGGCCGAAGCCGTGACGCAGCAGCTCGTGGCGAGCCCGCACGTGCGCAAGATCAATTTCACGGGGTCCGCGCGGGTGGGCCGGCTGCTGAGCAAGATGGCGGGCGAGCACCTGAAGCCTCTGCTGCTCGAGCTCGGCGGCAAGGCGTCGGCCATTGTGTGGGCGGATGCGGACCTGGACGCGGCGGCGCAAAAGTGTGCATTGGGCGCCTTTTTCAACGCGGGGCAGACGTGCATGGCAACGGAGCGCATTCTTGTGCACAGCAGTGTGCGCGTGGCCTTTGAAGAGAAGCTGGTCGCGGCCACCACTGCCATCTTTGAGGGCGACGGCACGGGCGCCATCTTGATCCAGCCGGCAGCAGCCAAGAGGGTGCACGGGCTCATCGACGATGCAGTGCACCGGGGCGCTCGTGTATCCAACGCAGTGTCCGGTGCGGATGCGCACGCAAAGCCGGCCACCGCAGGGCGCGTCTTCCCGACGATAGTATCGGGCTTGACGAGCGACATGGAGCTGTATCAGACCGAGAGCTTTGGACCGGTGGTGGGCATCGTCGAGGTCGGCACGGAAGAGGAGGCCCTGCGGATCGCCAACGACACCGAGTACGGGCTGTCGGCAGCAGTGTTTACAGAGGACCTGCGACGCGGCCTGCGCATGGCACGGGGCATCCAGTCGGGTGCAGTGCACATCAACAACATGACGGTGCACGACGAGATGGCTCTGCCGCACGGAGGCACCAGGTCGAGCGGCTACGGACGGTTCAACATCGACCTGCGCGAATGGACGCAGACCAAGACAATCACCTACCAGATGTAGCGTTTAGCCGGCGCAGGGCCGTGGGATGATTACATGTACGAATACTATTTGATGATTTATGAATTCACCGTCTTTTGTCCTTGTGTCCTTTTCTCAGTATCTCTTATCAGTATCTCTTTGTTATTTTCCTCTGCCTATGACTCTATCACCATCGTACATGTACACCGCAAAACACCCTACAGGTACGTCAGAATACCGACAATAGACGCCGCCGTGAGCAGCGCAGTCCGGCCCAGGTTCAGCACGCCCCAGCGGTCGACCAGCTGCTTTGCCGACTCCTCCTCGGCCGCCGTGTAGTGGACACCGCCACCGGCCGCACGCTCGGCCTTGCTGATCTTGGACGAGGCCTCGGCCGCCGTCGCGCGCTTGTTTAGCTCCTTGTTGGTGTTGAGCAGCACCAGCATCGTGTAGGGTGCAATCGCGAGGCACAGGCCCGACGCCAACAGAGGCAGCTTGTCGGCGGCGGCACCGAGCTGGCGCCGGGCCGTGAGGTAGACATATGTGTGGGCCACCGACGCAGCAACAGCCATGGCCGGGTACATGATCTTGGAGCTGTCAAACATGCGCTGCCACTGGCGCAGCATCAGCTCGGCGGGCGACTCGAGAAGGCGCGGGATGAGGTTGACGGACAGGCCGAGGTTGCCACCGGCTGCGGCCGCGCTGAGGAAAATGGAGGCGGTCTGGGCCACGCGCAGCGCACTGGGCGCCGAGATATCAGAGCTGGTTCCGTACGGCATTGTAAAGGTTGAGTTGTGGTGCGAGGGAGGGGGTATAAAGACAAGAGAATGGAAAGCAAAGGAGAAAGAAACAGTAGAGAAGTAAAAGAAACGGAGTTGGGCCAAGAGGCAGTTGAGGGTCGCCCGATTGTGAGTAAGCGGCCGCTCCACGTGCGAGGAATGAGCTTCGTTGAGGGGGGGAAGAACGACCGATGAGACATCTCGGAACGGCAGTAATCGCCAGATACGGTTTAGAGCTTATGACGTACTTTCGTACTTGTGCCGCTACAGAAAGTACTCTATGAAGCTGGCCTTCAACTAAAGTATTAAGCTGTTGATAGGCAGCAGCCTTGTCAATTGGTTTAGATGTCGGTATATAATTGTGCTATGGCTTTTAGTTGATATTTTGAGTGCGTCTCTCCAGGTCGACGATGCTGCTCATCTTGTAACCCGTGGTCAGTTGAGACCAGCGACGACTTGCCGACATCAGGACTTGATGAATTGGAGGATTAAATGCTTGTTCTTTAATATATATATAAGTACATGTTGACTGTTTACATGGCCTTGGAATTGCCTATATTTTACTCCGATTTAATGATGTCAGCGGCGTTTTCACTGCAAACCCGCGTGTGGTCGGTAGATAGTCATACCATCAAAATGAGACGAAAACAAAGAGAAGCACAGAAATAGATTAATAAAACGTGCAATGCTGTCCGCTATTAGAAAGACAATGGATACTCATTTATCATCAAGGAACCTGCCAAAAAAGCCGTATACACATCTACGTCATCGGATCAAATACACCTATGCACCCTCCCACGCATCCTGCTTCACCCAGCCGGCAAACTTGGTCTGGATCTTCATACTCTCGAGCACGCGCTGCTTGAGGTCCGTCGCTGTAATTTCCGTCCCGACAAATGCTCCGTGGGTACTGGTGAACTCGTGGTGCTTGAGGACCTCCCACATGGCAAACACCTCGTCGCCCGACAGCGGGATCATGTTCGGGATGCTCCACATGAATGCAAACGAGTTCATGCCGGCGGGCCGGCTGCTCGGGTTGCCCAGAGCGTCGGTGGCCCAGCTTGCGAGGCCTGCTGGCGTCGTCACCAGCGTGTCGGCAATCAGCAGGTGGCCTTCGAAGAGCAGCACCTGGCTGCCGGGGAAGTGGCCGCCAAGCCGGATGGCCTTGGCTCCCGTGCTCTGTTCCGTGCCGTCTTGTGCAGCGACTGCAATCTCTTGCACGTCGCCGCTACTCCAGAAGACCTGCCGCGGAGACTGCTGCACTGTCCATTCCCTGTCTTCGGCCCGCAGGTATACGGGACAGTCAAAGGCCGCCGCCCACTCGACGTGTGACGAGTAGTAGTGCGGGTGCGAGATGACAATGGCCCTGAGCCCACCCAGCGCCTGGATGTGTGCAATTGTGGCCGTATCAATCAGTGTCAGACAGTCCCACAGGATGTTGCCGGCCGGCGTGTGCACGAGCACGGCGCGCTGCCCAATGGCCAGTTTCGGCTCCGACGCAATGCTGGTCAGCCGCGCGTTGCCGCCTGTCGACGGGTAGAACACATTGCGGTGCCGCTTGCGCACGTCGGCCATGGTAGTAAACGACTGCCCGCCCGGTGGCGTGAACTGGCGCGGGTCGTCACAGATCCGGCATGCCGGCAACGAAGCCCGGTCCGATGTCGGGAACTGCGTGCCACAGGCCGTGCAGACGAGCAGGGCGTCGGTCGCATGCGGGTCATAAGCCATAGTACGAGTAGGCGGCACGTCGCTCAGTGTAATACTCTGGAAACAAGACAGCAGCAGATCAGGTGTATGGAAGTTGTTGGCAGATGAAGCGGCGAGGCCATCTCACGGGCGTCAAGAATGGGGTAGTGCTATCGATACTAGAGTGGGATGGCCCGATTCGGAAGGAAGGGACGGTGAACGACGTCATTGCGTTCGATGGGCTCTTCGGTCTTTGCATGGCTTCTCGTCTGCTTGTTCCTATTCTATAAGTTCTTATATTTTTCCCTCTTAAAACAAACATTCCCAATACAGCCACCGAATTGAGTCAAGATCTATTATAATTCAGTGTAGCTGTGTCGAGGTAGCAGATGTGCTGTGTCAATAGTCCTCGGACATAGCAGATATGCTTATACGACGCGCGCTAGCCTAATTGGGACGTCGTCGTCATGCAGCCCCAACACGGCAAGTGGCCCGTCTCAGATGTGCAGCATGGGCGACGTCGACGAGAGCTGACAGCCCCGTTGATAAGGCTTGTTGTTTCGACTGGCGCGTGTTTCAAAGTGTGACATTGGGCTGTTGCTGCTGTTCTTGCTGCTATTAATACTCTAATCCCCGACTCCAGGCCCCAAGACTGATTAAGTCCGCCTCGTCCCAGCTGCTCCCCGTTTCTTCATCTCCGGACATCGCACATCGTGCTATCGTCAGATACACCCTCACTCAAGTATACGGCATGCTTCAATAACACTCGACAGCAATATAATAGCATCCCTCTACTGCCATGGCGCCTCTCAGGACTTGGACAGTGACCGTTCTGGCTGCCGTCCTCGGCCATGTCGACGCCTCCGTCCGCCTCGACTCGAGCCACGATCAAGTGCCCTTAGCTTCGTCCGCACACACAAAACCCAGCCACAGCGGCCGCCTCTCTTATGCGCCACGCCTCAACTATTTGTCTTCAGCACCGCACCTATTTGCCTCGGCCTATGGCCTTCTCCAGCAGTGGTCCAACACCGTCTTTCCCAACGGCCACGCCCTAGCCGCTGCCACCATCCCGCCGTTTACGCTCATGTACCACGGCCTGCACGTCGACGACGAGACGGCTGCCAAAGACCCAGAAGCTGTTGCGCCTCCGAGCCCGGAGTGGCTCGCGTTCGACATCGAGATGGCCTACGGCATCATGGGCTCGACGCGCCAGTCGTGGCTGCTGACGTACCAGACGACGCGCCTCATCCAGGTACTGTACGTCGACGGCGAGTCGGCCGCGCTCTCGGGCCTGGGCCAGCTGGACTCGCAGATGCTGCTGCTCTACGGAAACGTCACAGGCCCTGCAAACAAAAACCGCGGGCCCGGGCTGACGGACGAGTACGACCGCGCGCGCGGCATGTGCGACTGGCTGCAAGCTCACAACCTGGGCGGCCGCGGCTGGGGCTACGAGGGCATTGTGCGGATGAATGCCGGCTTCGAGCTGATCTGGTGCGACTTTATGAGCGACAGCCTAAGGCTGGTCAGCCGGCTCAACGTCACGGCGCCATTGGTGGACAAGGAGACTTCCACAGCGGCCGCAGCAGCAGAGTCGTACTACCCCCTGCCGCCAGTGCCGACACGCAGCGACCGTGTCGTGGAGCCAACCAACCCACCGCGGCCGCCGAACTGGCGCGGCGACAGGGGCGGCGATGACGGCACCAAGGAAGAACCGTTCCTCACCTCGCAGGGCTGGGGCTGGTTCGAGAGCGCGACGTGGCATTACGGCGGATCGCGGGCCGGGCCTGGTGCCGGCGAGACGCGCGTCCAGATCAACAACTGCGGCATTGTGAGCTACTATGCGCCGCAGTTTGCAGGCAGTGCCCTGGCGGCATCGCGCGGTCTGGAGGAGCGCCAGCGGCTCAACCTGACAGACGACGGTTTCTGGGACGGCGACGCAGACCCAGAGACAAACCGCACCGTGGCTCTGCGGCAGCTGGCGCGGCGTCGGCGGTTCCACCACCTGGGCAATGCCAGCGAGGCCGATGCGCAGCAGATGCGGCACAGCGCACTGACAACGCTGCAGCGGACAGTCATTCGCAAGAACAGCCAAAACCAGAACCAGAAACAGGCCGAAGAGACAGACGCGGTCGAGCAGTTTGGCGAGCTCGATAAGCCCGACTCTCTCGAGAGCACTGGCAGTGGGACATGCTCCGGCGCGTCGTGGACCCTGATGCTGTCCGAGATTGTCCAGCGCATGGCACGCCACCTAAAGACGGTCGAGTCCATTCTGCTGGAGGGCCCGGAGCTCGATGCCGACAGCAAGCTCAACTCGACGGCGACGCGCGCGTGGCTGCACAAGCTGCGGTCGCAAAACCACATGTTCATGGTCGGCTACCTCTCGTACCCGCAGACTTGCAACACCGACGCGTCCGTCTGGCAGCCCAGCACGGCCCTGTTCAACGACACGCTAGCCCTCTGCCGCTTCCGCTATACGCGCCTCTTTGGCGAGGACTACAAGAGCAACTACAATATGCCGCGCGAGGAGGACGGTCTGCGCTGGGCAGTCGAGGAGACCTACGGCACCATGTGCGGCGAGCTGCTGGGCATTGGCTTTGACGTCGAGCGCAAGTGGGCAGAGCACTACGCAATTGCAGGCAAGGCAGAGGCAGAGGCAGAGGCAGAGACAGAGGCAGAGGCAGAAGATGAAGAAGAAGAGAAGAGCGACCTTGCAGAGTCGGCCCGGGTGTGGTATGACCAGCTGACCGAGCTGGTTGCGTGGCTGGGCTGGGAGAGCGAGTTTATTGGGTGCGATCGGGTGTGTGGCTGGCACGAGCGGTGCTTTATCCCCATGTGGCCGTTGATGAGCAGCAAATGGGGACGAGGCGGGGGACCAGGAGGAGGTGGTGGCCCGGGTGGTGGCCCAGGAGGGGGCGGGCCAGGAGGCGGACGTCATGGCCGTGGCCCTGGGCTCGGACGGGGCCCGAACGATAATGAGACTGGCGGGCCAGGAGGGCCAGGACATGATGGCCCAGGTCGTGGTGGTCCTGGACACGGTGGTCCCGGCGGAGGCGGGCCTGGGTTCGGGAACCCTCGCAACCCTGCAATGATGGGTGACGACACCGACCTGTGGGAGCCAAAGTGTGTTGAGGCGTGGTATATCATGGGCAATAGATAGATTGATGTTTGTTTTGTATTTTTGTTGCAACTTGTATTATCTGATATCAGCATAGCGTGTAGAACTGTTTGGTCGAATCTGTTTCATAAAGTAAAGCAATAATAACTATGCGGCTGTGATGTATGCGCGCAGAGCCTTGACGGCACTGCCTTCGTGCTGCTTAAGCAACTCGGTAGCCTTGATCTTGGACAGGTCCAGTTGATCGACCTGTGAGTTAGTTAGCGGTATGAAAGTATATAATCAAGTAAAAGAAGAAAGAAAGGAAGAAAGGAGAAAAAAAAAGAGAAAAAAAAGACAAAAATAAAATCAACAAAAACAAAGTGTAGAAATATGCTTACAACTAGAGCGACATCGGCCGGATCGACCTTGACCTTCTTGGCCGCCGCACCCGACGAGCCCAGCTTCAGGTTCTTCATCGCCTTGCTCATGGCCTCCTTGTCGACATTCTTCTCCGACGCCGACGCGCCAGCCGCCGCGAGCGAGTCCAGCGACGCCAGCGCAATGGCTGCCTTGCGGTCCTCGGCGGTCTTTGCCTTGGCGGCAACGTCGTCTTCGAGGTCTGCGTCGGCCGGGGAGACAGCAGCCTCTGCGTTTTTAGATGGAGGGGCCATTGTGTATGATGTGGCGTTGTTGATAAAATGGTGAGATGAAGAGGGTGACGCTGTGAGGAGGTGAAGCTATCGGAGCTTGGGGTGGTGATGATGTATGGCTGTGGGTCCTGCGGGGCTTATCGATAAGCCAGCCGTTTGAGGAAGGAGCAAGAGCGGCTTCAAGCGGTCTTGTGTGTGCTATCTGCACTACGTACTCAGCGGCATTGCACGCCTAAACAGCATACGAAGACGGTGTGTGTAACTACGCTGACTCACAGGCTAGCCGTCGCATTGCTCATAGAGAGACGCACAGCCAATTCTCGTCGACTCATGTTTTCCTCTCTGTCGTTGAATACGAGCCATTGAGTCTTGCACGCTTGTCTTTCCGATTCCAGAGTGTGTCCATCTGCTTGCTGTACCGAAACGGCCGTCAATAAGCCAGTATCCCGCCAGACTGCCCAAGACAGCGACCAACACCGTCTCGTCCTCCTCGGATTCCCTTTGTCCTCATCTGACCACCTGGTTTGACCTCCTGTCTGACTCAACAACAGAGCCACGCATCTTGTATATCACATTTCTCCTTCTCGCATCTTACTCGCGAGACTTTCAATCACCAACCACAGTCACAATGGCGTCAAACGGTACCCCTGCCTGGACGCCCAGCTCGTGGCGCTCAAAACCCATCAAGCAGAGCCCAGTCTACGAAGACCCGAAAGCGTTGGCACGCGCAAACCGCGAGCTGAGCAGGCTGCCGCCCATTGTCCACCCGCGCGAGATCGACCGTCTCAAGAAGCACCTGGCTGCTGTTGCGCGCGGCGATGCCTTTTTGCTGCAGGGCGGCGACTGTGCCGAGCTCTTCGACTACTGCGAGCCCGGTGCCATCGAGTCCAAGATCAAGCTGCTGCTGCAGATGAGTCTCGTCCTCATCTGGGGCGCCGACAAGCCCGTTGTGCGCATTGGCCGCATGGCTGGCCAGTACGCCAAGCCCCGCTCTAGCCCCAACGAGACGCTCGCCGATGGCCGCACCGTGCCCTCGTTCCGTGGCGACATCCTCAACGGCTTCCCCGAGGACGAGCGCGACCTGGACCCCCAGCGGCTCGTGAGTGCCTACCACCACTCGGCGGCGACGCTCAACTATGTGCGTGCCGCCATTGGCTCCGGCATTGCCGACCTGCACCGGCCGCTGGACTGGGGCCTGGGCCATGTGCGCGACCCGGCCCTCAAGGCCAAGTACTCCGAGGCTGTCACTTTCCTGACGGACATGCTGCGCTTCATGCACACCATTGGCGCCGACAAGAACGACAAGCTGGACACCGTGGACCTGTTCACCAGCCACGAGGGCCTTGTTCTGGAGTATGAAGAGCCTCTCACGAGACTGGTGCCTGCAAGCGCAGACAGCCCGGCCGACCAGTACTACAACACGTCGGCCCACTTCCTCTGGATCGGCGACCGCACGCGCCAGGTCGACCACGGCCACGTCGAGTTCTTCCGCGGCATTGCCAACCCCGTCGGTGTCAAGGTCGGCCCGACCACGCCGCCCGAGGACTTGCTGACCATCCTGCGCACGCTCAACCCCAACTGCGAGGCCGGCAAGGTCACCCTCATCACACGCTACGGTGCCAAGCGCGTCCGCGAGCTGCTGCCAGCGCACATCCGCACCGTCGAGGGCAGTGAGTACCGCCGGCTGTGCGTGTGGCAGTGCGACCCCATGCACGGCAACACCCAGACGACACCCACGGCGGGCATCAAGACGCGCCACTTTGCCGACATTGTGGCAGAGCTGCGCGAAACGCTGCAGGTGCACACCGAAGAAGGAAGCTACCTGGGCGGCGTGCACCTGGAGCTGACGGGCGACGCGGTCACTGAGTGTCTCGGCGGTTCCGAGGGCCTGGACGAGGACGACCTGTCGACCAACTACACGAGCTTCTGCGACCCGCGGCTGAACGAGAAGCAGGCGCTAGAGATGGCCTTTCTCATTGCCGACCACCACAGAACCGTCCGTCAAGAGACTGGGAAATAAGTGTCTTGTTGATGTCATCGTAGACGACGCTTTGCCGGTAGTATGAGTTGAAAGGGCGGGCATGTTTCTGCAGAGGACGGCCGTGCATCACTGTAAATACCGGTCATAAAAGTTGATGTATTTATATAAATTTGTTGTATTTTATTCTCAATTCATACATTCAAGTACATATAGAAACGATTATTGCATTTCATTACCTTTAACTCTTTATATTCCCTTATTAAATCCTCTTTTAAATACACCTTCACACAGTAGAGAATGCGACTTTTCCCACTGTGCTAGTCCGCTTTACAGGCAGCTCTTTTACTTCCTCATTTAGAAGGCGGTGAGGAGGCTGCTGCAATAGCAAAGCATTTCCTCCGGCAGAATTATCTTACTAGTCTCGTCGAGATCTACACCTCAGACTGGCGCACACCTCGTCACAGTCCTTGCCACATTCCTGTCGCTACCGGTACGGAACTGATGGTTGTCGCATATAATCGCACGTACTCATCGATATTTTCGTATATATCCAGATACCTCGGCACCTCAAGCACTCTTGTCTCCCAACATCACCGACCTCATCGGCCTCAACCTCGACCTCGACTCGACCTCGATCTTGGCCACCTAGGACAATCTACACCTACCATGTCTGCGCCCACCCCCGTGGACTCAGCGCCTGCAGATACAGCTGCAATTTCGCCTGCAAAGTCGACCGCAGAGACCCCGGGCGCCTCGAGCGTGACGTCCCACATGTCGGGAACGAAGAGAAGCAGAGGCGACATGGAGGATGACGACCAGTTTGCAGCAACAGCCACGGCTGCAGAAGTAGCAGCAGCAAAGACACAGCCGACACCACAAACTACACATACAGACAAATCCGCCGAGAAACCAACAAGCAAGGACACGGATGATGGCGGCTGGAAGACAGTCCCCGCCCGGCCAGCCAAGAAGATGAAAAAGGTCCCCAAGAAGGAGTCGGGCAACTACCCGTCCATGACCTTCAACAAGAACTCACGGCTACAGGCCAAGATCCAGGTCTCGGACCTGCGCAACCTGGTGACCTACCTGTTTGCTGACGGCACAGCACCACAGTGGATTGCCGTGCACCACCGTCCACAGTTCCGCAAGGTCGTCGCCATCATGGTGCCCGGTCTCGAGGAGGCCATGTTCAAGGCCGGCGTCGACTACGAGCACTACACCGAGCAGGAGGACGGCAGCGTCGAGGCCCTGCAGCGCTGGATGAAGCACGGCGCAACACCGTCGGACGACGCCCTGCCGCGCACCCTCGACAAGGACAAGATGCCCGCTGCCGTCCAGCCCATCACCGACGTCTTCTCGCAGATGTGGCCAGTGCGCGCGCGCGGCAACGAAAAGTACATTACCCTGTTCTCGCCTGTCGCCACCTTCTTGACGGCTCCGCTGCCCAAGTCGGCCGACGACAAAAACACAAACGCCAAGGGCCCCAAGTTCCGCGGCGACTCGGCCAAAGACAAGGACGTGCGCACGCGCATCACCGAATTCATTGCCACGCCCGAGGAGTACGTCGCCAACGAGTTCGCCCTGCACCCGGCCCTGCTACCCGACCCGGCACAGCGCGCTGCCTTTACGGACGAACCCGGCTGGGTGCACACCAATGTCGAGACGCTGCAGGACGGCGACGTGCCCGAGTCGGAGGTCCAGCAGGGCAGCATCACGGCCGGCCGCAAGATCTACGCGCTCGACTGCGAAATGTGCAGAGCTGCCGACAAAAAGTTTGTGCTCACGCGCATTAGTGTCGTCGCGTGGGACGGCGAGGTTGTCCTCGACGAGCTGGTCAAACCCGACGAGCCCATTGTCGACTACCTGACGCAGTACTCGGGCATCACCGAGGAGATGCTGGCGCCCGTCACCACCACGCTGCGCGACATCCAGAAGCGCATGCTCGACCTGCTCGACGCCCGCTCCATCCTCGTCGGCCACTCGCTCGACTCGGACGTCCGGGCCATGCAGCTTACACACCCCTTTATCGTCGACACATCCATCGCCTTCCCCCACCCCATGGCGCCCGCCAAAAAACACGCGCTGCGCTGGCTGTCGTCAAAGTACCTCAACCGCGAGATCCAGCGCGGCCACGGCACGGCTCGCGGCCACGACAGTGTCGAGGATGCGCGCACGTGCCTCGACCTGATCAAGCGCAAGTGCGAAAAGGGTAAGGCCTGGGGTTCGGGCGGCAACGGCCAGAATGCTGAGTGGGCTGGCGGCGAGGGTGCCGGCGAGAACCTATTCCATCGCCTGGCACGCTCGGGCACTGCATACAGGTCGCAGGCCGGGCCACAAGCCACCGGCGGTCTCCAGGTCGGCAAGACTACAGCTACTGTTGACTGGGGTGATGCCAAGCGCACGCTGGGCGGCGAGGCCAGTGTTGTTCTGGGCGGCTGCCGCAGCGATGCCGATGTCGAGGCGGGCATCGTGCGGGCTGTCAGCGGCGATGCCAACGGCGAGGTCGTGCCCGGCGGTGGTGTCGACTTTGTCTGGGCACGCATGCGTGAGCTCGAGGCGCTGCAGGGCTGGTGGAACCGCAACAAGCTGGGCGGCGGCGGTGGCGACGGCCAGGGCCCGCCATCGACGGAGATGCTCGATGTGCTAATGGCCACCGAGGAGGACAAGTACAAGGACGACACAGACACAGACACAGACACACCCAAGCTGTCTCTGCTGGAGAGACAGGTGCGCATCGTCGTGAAGCGTCTGCGCCGCATCCACGAGCAGCTGCCACCGTGCACGGCCTTGCTGGTCTTCAGCGGCAGCGGCGACCCGCGCGCCATGAGCAAGCTGCAGGCGCAGCGGTCACAGCACAAGAAGGAGTACCACACGCCCGGCGTCAAGTGGGACCAGATCTCGGTGCCCTGGACAGACACAGAGAACCAGCTGCTGCAGCAGGCCGTCCGCCGCGCGCGCGAGGGCATTGCCTTTATGGCTGTCAAATAGACAGCGCATGCCTAATGCTCTATATTATATTAATATTGCATCTACGTAATTGTGTACGGCCTGGTAAATATATCATGAATAGAATCTATCAATGACTGGACACTATAGATATATCTCTCGTAAAGGTACATAAAAACTATGTGTACATTTTGATACCAGATCTTTCATCCCTTGATCATGTGACGGCATAATATCCGTAATTCCTCCATGCCATCGTGCTATCATGCCATCATGCCATTGTTCATCCCATGTCCCGTTAAAACCCTAAAATTCAAACTCGCCCCGGAAAATGGCAGGGTCCATGTCGACAGCAACCCGGTCGGCCAGGTCCCGTCTGTCCATGAGACCAAACACCCGGCGCAACGTGTCGTGCAGTGTTGTGCTCCGGTTCTGTGTCGTCATTCTGTCCAGGTGCTCGTCCGTGATGCCTGCCGCCGCACCGCCCAGAATCTCCCGTGCCTCTTCGCGGCCGCTCTTCTCTACATCCTTATGCATCGATAGCGCCGCCAGCAGGTGGCTTGCAGCCTCTTCGTAGCAGCCCATGTTGATGCAGCTCACGCCCAGGTTGTACCGCGCGCGCACGAAGTTGGGGTGCATCGATAGTGCCTTTTCGTATGCCGCAATGGCCTCTTCAGAACGCCCAGAATTAGCGAGCGTCGCACCGAGGCGGTTCCACAGCAGGTGCACCTGCGAGCGCTGATTGCTAGTGCCTTGCTCGCTCGAGTACAGTGCTGCGTGGAAACAGTCCACCGCCTTGTCAAAGTCTTCGCCGCCGTAAAACAGCACACCCAGGCCGACCTGCACGTCGGGGTCCATGTGCTCGCCATCGGGCGACAGCTGTGCGGCCTCGATAAACTTTTGTGTGATGCGGTCGTGCAGCTGCTGGCGGTCGGTGAAGCCGACCTCGGCAGCATTGGACAGATCGCCCGGCGGCAAGACCTGCGGGTACTTGGCCGAAAGCCAGCGCTCCAGGGTGCGATAAGCCGTGGTGTCGTAGCCTTCGTTGGTGTACGAAACTGCAAGGGCCATGAGGCCGGGCAGGTTGGTTGAGTCCAGTGTCAGTGCGTGCTCCAGGGCACGGATGGCCGCCGTCTCCTTCTCGTTTTGTGCCTGTGCCTGGCCTAGGTATGTCCACGCCTCGACCCGGTCCGGCTCGCGCTGGCATGCCGCCTCAAAGGCCAGCGCCGCCAGAGACAGATTGCCGTTGTCGTTCATGATGCGCACGCCCTCCTCAAAGGGGTTGCTGTGCTTCTTGAACAGGTTGTCATCCTCGAACTGGTACAGCTCGGAGCGCGGGTCCATGCCCATGCGGTAGTTGAGCGGCTCCCAGTCGTCTCCGTACGCCTGAAAGTCATCTGACACGTCCTTCCAGTCCTCGCCATCAAAGGCAGTCCGCATTGCCGCGTTCTCGGCCTGGATGCCATTCCACACAGCCTCAAGGTCGCCGAAGTTGGTCTCGCCACCACACATGAGGTTCTCCTCATCAAGATGGTCGAGTTCACGCTCAATGGCCGCATTGGCTTCTTGGTCTTCGTCCTGCTCCTTGCCCTTGGTGTTGGATAGCGCCGCCTTGTCCTGCATCTCCATGCGCGCAAATTGCTCCTCCCACTCCGTGTCGTTGAGCTCAACCACCTTGCCTTTTCCCTTGCCTTCGACTGTGGCCTCTTGTGGTTGAAAGTGCTGCTGCTGTTGTGCCCAGTTATTCTGCATCATTGGCCGGTACATCGAGTTCATGCCCATTCCCATGCCCATGCCACCCATGCTGCCCATGCTTCCCATGCTGCCCATATACGGCATGTCATAGCCCATGTTTCCCATTGGCGACCCCACCATCGACCGCATGTTCTGTGCCGGGCCGGCGTTCATTTGTGCCGACGCTGACGCCGAGGGGCCCATCTGCTGCTGTGCGGGGTGCTGCTGTTGGAACTGGGCAAACTCTTCGGCATTGAATGCGCCGGCGTCCATCGATGGTGGCTGGTGGTATGTGTTGTCGGCCCAGGCGGGCGATGCTGACTGGCCGCGGAGGTGGGCACCCCGCGTTGCGGCGTCGAGCTGGAGTGGGCTCATGGGACCCATTGCGGACATGGGCTCCATGGCCATCTCTGGCATGTTCGGCCCCTTTTGCAAGAAGCCCTGAACGGCATTGTCTTGAGAAATCCCGCCGCGACCGGCGCTGCGGAAGTTGTTGAGAGCGCCAGAAGGGCCACTGTTGGCGAGACGGTCGCGCTGCAGACTCCGGTCGTCTTGCACGTGCTTAGTAAACTGGCTCAGCGGATTGCCCGCTGTCGAGCACTCGGCTCCTCCCATAAACGACATGTTGGCGGTAGTGCTGTCGAAGTATGAGATAATGCGGCTTTGTCCAAAAATTGCGAAATGCAGAAAGAAAACTGAGAAGATGGCAGTGAGGGTGTAAATAGAATGAATGGACTAGGAATGGAAGGAACTAGATGGGGACGGGCTGCCGAGCCGTTTGTTTTGCGGGGAGGGCAGGAGCTACCCAGCGGGCTGATGACTGAGTAACTGCCAAACGCTGGCGGTGAAGAGCGGCAAAATACTCACCAAGCCGTCGCTGCGCAAACTGGCTCATAGCGGCCCATAATTGCCACCCCACAAGCTGGCTTACAACAGTGCGTTACTGGTGCCGAGGCATGTTTCGGGAGCAGCTGACAGGGGGGCAAGTGCGGATTTACAGGGTCTACAGGTCCGAAGGTGCCTGAAGACCTGGCCTGGTGCGTGTTAGAGGAAAAGCCACTAAGATGCCGCGAATGACGAGGAATGTCCGACACCCTTTAATTGACTGTGTCTTATATCTAGTCGACATCACTGAGCTAGAAGCATGCGTATATGAGTCCTTTGATGCACGTAAGTGGAAAGTGAGATACGTTTAGCATGAAGCTGGGCCCGGGATCAGCAACTCGTGAAAACGGTCAGGTATCGCTTATGTAATCACCGTGAGGAGGCAATACCAACATCAGTCTGAATATTCTCAAATCATGAGACAAGTAGATAATGTCAAGTATTTGATCTATCTCGCATATATACTGACAAGCCCAGGCACTTAATAACCATTCTTAGAGCAAGGCCTGCATGGCTGACACAAAACCGAGTGATGGCGAATCCGCCCATTGTACAGCCGCAATAGATCAATGGCAAAGACAGCTATAGCAAGACGAAGAGTACGAGATGAATATAAATAGGTAAACAAATGACAATAGAACGAAAACAGGGAACTAGGTGATAAAGGCCAACTCTGGGGGGTATCAGGTTTTAGAATGAGGCGGCGACGAACGGGGGTGAGAACGGAGGAAGATGGACGGCGTTGGACAGGAGTATTGGAGTATTGGAGAATATCGACGAGATTGAAAAAGAGATCGCAGAGTATATATTAAACGGGTAAAAGGGTGGTATGGTAGATAAGCATAGGGCACTGAACGGTGGCAGCTTATGACTGTGCCGACAGCGTGTTCTCCGAGATCGTCCTCATGAGGCTGCAATGATGTGTCAGCATTGGCCGTCCTGCCTTCCTGTTCGGTGATCGTATGAGACTTACTGGGCGTTGCGGTCACGAAGCTCGTCGTCGAGCTCCTGCAGTCCGCGAGCAGTAACACGCGCTTTAGCGATCTGTTAATCCAACACAGTTAGCACTCTGATCTCTTTTGCGCGGGTAAACAAACACAATCTTCAGATAGCACCAGGGCTAGGGGCTGGGGTCAGCGCACCGAAGCTAGGGCAGCCGAAGAATGGTCCGGTTCGCCGGACTCACCTTCCGCCGTGGCGCCGTCTGCGGCAGAGCTGTCGTCGTCGTCGTCAGTGGAGGCAAACCGGCTGGCTGCCAGGCCCTTGGGGGTCGATGCCTTGGCCTATGATGTTAGTTTTGTTGGTTCATTCAAGAGGACATAACAAAAGACAATGAAAACACTATGCCTGTAGAAAGCTCACATTGGCCTCGGCCAGTTCGGCCTCCTTCACCTTGAGCTGCGCCAAGAGCTCGTCGTTCTTCTTTGCGGCGTCCGACGCCTTCCGTTCCGCCTCGGTAGTCTTCTGGTGGGCCTCCTCGACAAGCTGGGTCAAGGTCTCGTTCAGCTCAGCAAGATCAACCTTGGCCGTCTTGGCCTTGGCGTCGGCATCGAGCTTGGCCGACTCGAGCTCCTTCTGCAGCAGCTCGACTTCCTCCTGGGAAGACTTGAGCTGGTCAGCAGTCGAGGCCGCCTTGGAGTTGGCAGTGAACAGATCGTTCTCGTGCGACGTCTTGAGCGCCTTGATCTCAGCACGCGCAGCCTCCAGCTCCGAGGTGTCGGGCTTCTGGTTCTTGACAGCGTCGAGAGCGGCCTCGGCCTCAAACTTCTCCATCTTGACCTGGGCCAGCTGGCCGCCCAGCGCGTCTCTCTCCTCGCTGACCTTGGCAAGCTCGGTGCGGGTCTCGCTGAGAGTAGACTCGAGTTCAGACAGCTGCTTCTCAAGCGAGGCAAGACGCTCCGAGGCCGATGCCTCCTTTGTGCCCAGCTCTCCCAGCTCCTTGGCGTGCGACTCCTTGAGTGCAGCAGCCTCGGAAGCAGCCTCCTTTTTGGCACCCTCCAGAGCCTCAGAGTGGATAGTCACAAGCTGCTCAATCTCGCTACCGTGCGTGCTCTCAAGCTCAGCCGCCAGCTTCTTGATAGCAGCATCGTGATCACCGCCTGCAGCGGCCCGGGCCTCTTCAACAGCCGCAGAGTGGTCAGCTGCTGCCTTCTCTAGCACAGCAGCATGCTCGCTGGTAGCCTTTTGCAGCTCGGCGGCGTGCTTCTTGGCCAGCTCAGCCTGGGCCTTTTCAATCTCACCAGCATGCAGGGCCTTAAGCTCAGCCTGGATCTTCGCAATCTCGGCTGCTTGCTGGCTAGCCAGCTCGGCCTTGATCGACTCAATTTGGGCAGCAGAGGCGGCCGAAGCGTCTGAGTTGGCCGATGCCAAGGCAGCAGCAACTGCCTCGGCATGGCTGGCCTTAAGCTCTTCCTTCTCGCCGGAGTGGGCGGCAACAAGCTTCTCTGTCGCATCAGCATGGCTCTTCTCCAGTGCAGAGAGAGCCTCTGCATGGGAAGCGCGCAGGCCCTCCAGCTCCTTCTCTAGTGATGATGTGGACTCAGCCTTGAGTGTGTTAATCTGCTCTGTGTGGCTGGCCTTGAGGGAATCCAGCTCCGCCAGGTGCACGTCCTTGGCGCTGCTGCCGGCAGACAGCTTGGCAGTCTCCAGCTCCTCACTATGGCTAGCACGCAGGGCATCCAAGTCCTTCTGGTACTCAGCGTTCTTGGCCTCCAGAGCAGCCTCGATGGCAGCAGTGTGCCCAGCCTGTGCAGCAGTCAGGGCGGTGGTGTGGTCGTCCTGGGCCTTGGCGTGGGCCTCGGTCAGCTCAGTGTGCTTGGCTTCGAGGTCGTGGAACTTGCGCTTGAAGAAAGCGTCACCACGCAGGCTCTCAATCTCCGTCTCATAGTCCTTGGAGATCTGCTCGAGCTCCTTGCGGTGCTTCTCGGATGCCGCCTCGTGCTCGGTCTTGAGCTGCTCAATCTCGGTACCCTTGGTTGTGCTCTCCTCGAGGGCAGCATCGGCACTCTCCTTCAGAGTAGCGTGAGCGTCCTCGGCAGCGGCCACCGCGGCCTTGGATGCCTCGAGGTCCTCCTGCAACTTGGCGACAGCCTCCTCGAGAGATGCCAGCTTGGCATCCTTAGCCTCGAGGTCGGCGCGAGCAGCCTGCAGCTGAGTCTCCACGGCGGACACCGCAGAAGTGTCGGCTTTGGCGTCATCGGCTGCCTTCTCGGCGGCGGCAAGCTTGGCAGTAAGCGCGGCAATCTCAGCCTCAAGAGCAGCGGTCTTGTCCTGGCTGGCAGATGCCAGTTTAGTCTCAGCCACGGACAGGTTGTCGATCTTGGCCTGGAGCTCAGCAATGGCAGACTCATGCGACGCCTTCAGCTCGGCAATGGCCTCTGAGTGGGCAGTAGATGCGGCAGATGAGGCCGTCTCGCCCTCCTTGAGGCTGTCGGCGTGCTTGGCCTCAAGAGCCGCAAGTGCAGCACTGTGGTCCTCGCCCAAAGACGCCTTGAGAACCTCCAGGGCGGATGAGTGGGCACTAGAAGCCTCAGCCAGAGCAGCCTCCTTCTCCTCCAGCTTGGCGGCGTGCTCAGCCTGGAGAGACTCGAGGGAAGCCTTCAGAGAGGCAACCTCGCTGTCGCTGGAACCCTTGGCAGATCCGACCTCGGCAAGATCGGCCTGGTGCTTTTCAAGGCTGGACTCGGCGCTGCTAAGCTTTTCCTGAAGCTCTGCAACCTGTGCGTTCAGAGCCTCAATAACCTCCTCATTCTTGGCCTTGACTTCCGCAAGTGTGTCATGTTGATCCAGCTCTTCCTCGTTACCCTTCTCCAGCTGAGCGTTGAGTGCATCGACCTTGTCCTTGGCAGCTGCAACCTGGTCCTTAAGGTCAGCAATCTCCTTCTCGCTTGCGGCAAGCTTCTCCTTCAGCTCCTCGGTGGCCTTTGCTGCCTCGGCAGCGGCCGCCGCTGAAGCACCGGCAGTAGAGGAAGACAGGGACGGACGAGCGCCATGGCGGGCAGTGGTAGATGAGGACGAGGTAGAGACGCCAACAGTCGAAAGGCGCTTCTTGGCCTCAGCAACAAGGCTGCTCGTGGCGGTGGGGCGGGTTGTGGTGGAACGGGCAGTGGCTGTTGTGCCAGAGGTGGTTGTAGGCTTGGCAGCAGTTGAAGAGAGCGTCGTCTTGCGCGCAGCAGCAGCCGTACCAGGAGCGGGAGAAGCAGTGGAAGCTCTCACGGCTGGCTTGGCAGTGGCGGCGCCAGGAGCAAGAGATGTGCGACGGACGCTGGAGGTAACAGTGCGTTTCTTCTCATCTTCCGAGGCCGAGGGGTTCGAGCGGTGAGTGGCGGTTGAGGACGAGGTAGTCGGGCGCTTGGTGAGCGTAGGTGTAGCGCCTGCTGCAGGGCGAGTAGGAGGCTTTGTCAGGCCGCTACCCACGGTGCTGGTGCGGGAAGTGGCGGTAGTCCCTGCAGGCTTGGTCGCAGCACTGGCCAAAGCGGGACGGCGGGTAGCCGTGGTCGAAGTAGTACCGACAGTGGATGTACGCTTGGCAGCGGCCGTAGTTCCTGGGGCCGGACGGCCGCCAATGGTCTTGGGCGCAACAATCTTCTTTGCGGTAGCCTTCTCGGCAGCCTTCTCGACAGGCTTGGGGCTAGGTGCCTCAGAGGACGAGTCAATGGCGGCAGCAGGCTCAGGAGTCTCGGCAGGTTCGGGGACTTCGACCGGGGAAATGGGGTTCTCCTCGAACGGGACGGAATCGGAGTCGTTGGCGTCAGACATGTTGCCGTTGAAGCGCGGAAGCTAAACTAAAGCTATGGTGTGGCAAATTCAGCGCGGAGGAGCTATGTTTACTCGAAGCTAAAATAGGGGTATATGTGTTAGTCGACTGAACAAAGACGGTTGACAAGCAACGGTCGAGCGCGATGTTGGACGAAGGGGTCAGGCACAGAAGCCTAGGAGAGATGGCATATTTCACTCCATGCAAGGACGGTGTCGACCAAGTACTACATAGTATGTATGGCTCGGTGGTTGCTCCAACGGGGTAGTGGCGGCATTGTGGTCGCCATGGCGAAGTGAATGGCAACGCAAAGCGATGATGCTGGTGAATGTGGTGAAGACGAATGCGACAACATTTTTGTCCTATTTCCGGCCCGGGTAGACACTCACATTATTCGAAACAACGGATGTAGCCTTGCTTCGGGGTCGTGAGCTCGGCAACAAAGGGGGCTGCAGGAGAATGCAAGTCGCAATCAATGGGGCTGTCCTTGACGATATTAACAGACAAGTAATGGCCGTTGAAGAACAATGAATCGCACGAGACAAGAGCAGAAACGAAACAAGAGAGTTGCAATAAACAGGAGCTATCAATGCCTGAACGACGAGAGAAAGCTTGAAAGAGCTCAGGGAACAGGAGAAAAGAAGGGAGGAGAGGAGGAGGAGAGCAGGGAAATGGGGAGAGAAAAGACGGCAAATTATTAAACTGGGGATATTCTGGGCCAGGAGCAAGAATGCGCCACAAAAGAAGGTGGGAACCAGATCAGAGAGCTAGTACTGCACTGTCGTCTGTCTCGCAGGTGGTCGGTGCGGCGTCTGCAGGTGTTGATCGTACATAAAATGGAGTGAGGGGGGGTTACGCAAAGCACCCTATAGGCCACAAGTAAAAAGGCGAGAAGGTGAAGCTATTCAGAGATTGTTTTACGGATGAAACACGGCAAGGCAGGAACCGTCATATGGCGTATTATGTCAAGCTGTAATGTTGGGACGAAACAACAAAACGCAGGGAAAGAGCGATGAGGGCGACAGCAAAGCAAAGAGGGAAAGAGCAAGGGACGTGCAGAGCCAGGAGGAAATTAAAGTGGGAAAGAGCTTAAAGACAAAAGACCCCAAAAGAGGCAAGAATAGGGGAGCAGGGGCCACCTAGAGGCAGGAGCGACTCGACGACGGCAAGCCGGGGGTCGAAGGTACAATGTGAAAGGTGCGACCCAGAGCCACTAAGTATTACGGAGTATATCTAGCAAGAACGCGTTGTGGGCGCGTAACAGGATCATAGTATGCGACCACTGTGCACGACCTGCACTGTACCTGCCTGTACCTGCAATAGGAAAGCGAACCGGCCCAATCCGTGCTACAGAGTACACACGCATTAATTATTGATTGGTTTTATTTCTCGGCGTGGAAGGTGCCACGTCAATGGTTGATTACATAAAAGCCAACGTCTCAAGAACAGACCGAGAAATGTAAGACGACGTCAAACATCCAACATACACGCCGTGCCTCTTTGCAGGCACACGGCATGTATTACTATGTAGATACTGTATGCAAGATACGTGCCCTTTAATTACACTATTCAGCATATGGTGTGTCGCGTCACCTTTTGGGAAGCGCTAGCAGCCGAAGAGGCCTATGGCAAATTACACGACAAAGATGGAACTGGAGGCATGACCCTGCTGATGGGCGGTGATGGGCATTGGATGCATTAAAGACTGGTCATTTGCGCGGGATACAATAGGCATAGTGCGCAGCATGTTGAATAAGTGAACAGCTGCTGATACAAAGCTGGCGCCTCTGGAAATGATGCAGAATGGAAATAGAAAAACATTTCGTGCCGAGTTCACATGGTTAAGTTGCGGTGAAGGCCACAACGGCCATAGAAGCATGTAGAAGGCCGGAATATCGTCATAGCTTGCTGTGGGAGAGTATTATGCACGATGTCGAACATCATCGTAGACGGCATAGGCATAGACGGGGTCCGGCTATTTGGACACCAGGTTTGAGTGTAACTATAGTTATTTCTGATTGGTCAAAAATGAGTGTATAAGTGGATCACTATCTACAGTGTAGATAGATGTCTACTGGTGTGTGGTTCTGGTATAAATATATTTACACGGGTTTGTCTATAAACGAATTATCTTGTCAGTTCTCGAATGTAAAATTTGAGAAAAAGTATGCGTCGTTAAAATTACAAATTGCGGTATCTCTAAACAGTTTAATATATCTCATGCTTAATTCAACAGGTTGTTGTACAACTGCGTTGTGCGAAAATGAAGCTTTGCTTCGAATGCGCCAGTCTGATTGCAGCTTGCAAATTAACGCCAAATGCGCTATAACTTGCATTTTTAGAGGGACGTCAATGCTGTTGATAGGGAAGGCATCCGCTGTATATATGCAGTTAAGATCCATAAACTGCTACTGTGACCAATCAGGCGGCGATGACGTCTGTCCAAATAGCCCCCATAGACACAGCAGCTAAAACAGGTTGGCAACAGGCCTGAGCTCAGAGCACGCAGGCAGCGGTGATCCGGTACAGTCGCTCGCTTGAGTGAGCATCACCTTGCGAAAAATTCACAAGCTGGAATCAGAACCATTGCAGTTGCTCACTCTCTCGGCTTGGCACGTTATTTCTTGACTCCCCGATGAACAACAGCTTGCTGGGACCACTCCCGACGCGATGGATGACGAGCCGTCCGAGGCCACAGCGGCAGACGGCAAGGGTGCGGTGAAGGCCCCGAACGGCGGCATGTCGGACACGGGACACACGTCAAACAAAACAGAAGAGAGCACTGCCGGGCCGGTGCTTGTGATCTCGCCCAAGGGCGATGTCGTTTTGGACCTGGGCTTTGAGGTGGCTGAAGGAGCTCCCAAACCACCCAAGAATGGCACCACGTTTGTCTTCCAGAGGCCGTCTCGAGCGGCTTATGCAAAAGACTCGGCTGCTGGCAGCAAGACACATCCTGTAAAGCCAGACCTTCCGTCGTCTTTCCGCGTCGAGTCGGCCGTGCTCAAGAAACACTCTCGCTACTTTGCCAACCTGCTAGGCGACACCCGCTTCCAAGAGGCACGTGCGGTTGAAGAGGCTCTGGCAGCACTGTTGATCGAGGGTGTCAGCCCCGGCGATGCTGATGTAGACCGCCTGCCGAGAGTTCATATCGAGATTGACGACGACGGCAGTAAGAGTGCCGACCGCAAGCTCATATTCACCGAGCTGCTACGGATCCTGCACTGGGATGGCAAGCTCGTCGAGGTTGTCGCCACCAGCATTGAGCTGGACAAGCAGGGCAACCCCATCTCCAAGACTGCCAAAAGTACGGCAAAGCATACTGCAAAATCTTCGTCGGCCGCCAGGACGACAAAGACTGCCCCAAGGCCAGCGGCATGGTCGTCCAGAACGGTTGGCGCAAAGAAGGCCCAGCCAAAGACAGGAGATGCAAGCCAAGAAAACCAGCAGCAAGCCCTCATCCCGGGCTCGCGCTGGTCCGCAAAGGCACCCCCGACACTACTAGAGCTGGCGGTACTAGCCGTGCAGGCCGACCGCTTTGCATGCACAGAAGCCGTGGCTGCTTACGTGCGTACTGTGCGCCTGCGCTTCCCGTCGCCCGTGGTCCGGGCCGCACAAAAAGAAAGCGGCCTGGGAGTCACACTGAAACCGATTGGAGGCATAGGCGGCGGCTCGGCCAGTACCATCAACGGCTTGCCCGGCATAACAAACGAGGAAGCTATTCGGCAGAAAGTGCTAGTGTCGTGGCTTTTTGAACAGCCACTGCGCTTCCATGCCGGCACACGAGAGCTCATCATGTACGGGTCGCGGCAGTGGGCTGCAGCTCTCGCGGGAGAAGACCAGGGCGACATCGTACAGGGCGATCTCGATGCACCTGGCCTTCCGCCTCTGCCGCCGGTATGGTGGGAGCTGCCCGACAGCATCGAGAGCGAGCTGCAGTTCCGGCGCGCATGCATCATTAACTGCATTGCATCTGTGCCGCGCCACTTTCTGCGCCTCTATACGTCGCGCAACAAGCGGCAGTGCAAGCTGGGCTATGAGACGAGTTCTGCGTGCGACTCGTTCCAACTGGGCGAGATTATCAAGTTCCTATACCACAAGGATCTGTTCTTCCTGCAGGACTTTTCGTGCTCGCTCATGTCAGCCAATGCCAACAACCGCGACCGCACGCGGCGCATATTGCCATCCGACTATGCGGCCGTCGATATCGGCCATATCCTGGGGACGCTCAAGCAGTGCCCGGCCTACCAGGTGGACAAGCACCATGTCAACTGCGGACTGCGCACGAGCATTCTCCCCATCATCGAGTACATCCAGGCCATGCTGGGCGCGAACAACCTGGGCCTGACCTGGCATGAATGGTCCGAGCCCAGTCACGGCACAGCATCATGGCTTGCTGCGGCTGAGGAGGCGGGCCTCTTCGACGATGACGGCAACGGCGAGTACAACGACGGCTCCGACGACGGGTCTGGGGATGACACGTCAAATGTGCCCCTCTTTGGCAAGCCGCGGGCAGTGCCGGCCAACGCCAACAGCAGTGGGAAGCATGCGCCAAAAGAGTTCCAATTCACACGCGCAGTTGCCGGCGATCCACGGCTACGGCTAGAGGGAGGCATGGCCGCATCTGCCATGGCCCGGCAGCTGTTCACTGCACGCCGCTGGAACTGGACACCAGAGGGATACGAAAAATGAAATGAAATTTCGACTCAACTTTTGACGATATATGTATTTAAATGCACAACTCCATAGACATAGACACGTACAAGCACATTGCAATATAGCACGGCAAGGTGAAGCATGCCAGGACCGATCCGAGTAGATACTTGCAGTTTCATTTTATCGGACATGGGAACTAAAGAATACATGCTCTCAAAAATCAAGAGGTCATAGTTTAAAGGAACATAAAGAAACCACCCCATGCGATGTAGCATTTGCAACATCACGATAAGCACAACATTGACACACGTTAAACAAAATACAGTACAAAGAAGAGATTATTTCGTAGCTCCTAGATATATCCCTAGAATAACCGGTGCCCGTGCAAAGAACTGATAAACAGCTGTGACCCAATAAAAAGACATAAAACAAACGCAGCACTCATCCTTCCATAGCAGTGCCTCGCACTGATAGAGTGTAGCCAGTAATTGGGTGGCAGATAGCAAAAGCAAAAGCGAAAGCGAAAGCAAAAGCGAAGGAGAAGGCAAAGGCGAATGCACAAAGGCAAGACAAGATAACAAAGCTGCTTCCACATGGATAAAGCAAGTATTAAAACCAAGATATGAACAAAAGAAAAAGTGTACTAATATGATGTATAAAGAGCATTCTGTTGAGCTAGAATGTCTTGTCGGGAATATGTGCTGGGGACCTACAAAGGACAGTGAGAAGCGAAGGAGAAAATATAGTGTAATGTAGTGTAGCGGGGGGGGGGGGTGTTAATTTGGTGGTGGTGGTTGATTCGATAGACGTCGAGTTGTATATTCATGGCCGTCAACGACAGCCGGCCGTCAATCGACATTTACTTCTTCTTGCGCGGCAGGCCGGCGGCTCTCCGATCACGGACGTCGCCCTCGGCAAGCCACTTGCTGGCCTTGACAAGCTGGACAACGTTGAGGATCTGCTTGCCAGCCATGATGGGGAAGCTGATGCCCGCAATGACCCAGGGCCAGAAGGAGTCCATCTTGTTGGCACGGGCCATCTCGAGGGCGGCGGCGCTGTGGGGGTTGGCAAAGATCTGGCGCAGGATCGACGAGTTGACCTGGGCGCCGGGCTGGTGCAGCTGGGGGTCGGCCGGGGCGATGGGCTTCAGCAGCGAGGGCTGCAGGATGGGCGACGAGAACGAGAGCAGGTAGAGCGCAATGAAGAACAGCTCGTTGAGGGCGCAGAAGATGAAGAGCACCGTCTTGTTGGTGTAGTAGAGGTTGAGGATCCAGCTGCGCGAGCGGTCGACAGCCTTGTGGCTGGTCTCGGAGCCGCCCATGGCGAGAGTGGCGTACATGTGCATGTAGTGGCTAGCCAGGTCGAGCGAGACGAGGCCCTGGAAGATGATGGCCCAGCGGGGAAAGGCGGTCGAGAGAAAGACCAGCAGGCATGACGTGGTGCAGCGGTCAGTGACCATGTCGAGAACGGCGCCGAAGCGCGTGGACTGCTCAAAGTAGCGGGCGGCGTAGCCATCGAGGGCGTCGAGCAGGCAAGAAACGCTGTAGAGGATCGAGCAGGTACGGGGGTGGAGGGGCATGTAGTAGAGCGAGGCAATGGCCAGGACAATGCGAGAGTAGCCTTCAGGGTTAGCATGGGTCATCGGCCTGGACGGAGCAGGACGGCGGCTGGATGGGACAATACATACCGATCACATTGGGCCAGAAGAGGAAGATGTTTTCACGCGGGTAGTCGACGTCGGCTGGCGCATCAACACCATGGCCGTTGGCAACAACCTCCTTCTTCTCGGCCGTCTTTTGCCGTGAGCGAACGCCGTTCATGATTGTGGTGGTTGTGGTGGTTGTTTTGTGTTAAAACCGAAAAGATGAAAAGATGGGAAGAATCAGACCAGACACAAAGAATGTCGCGTGTCGTGTGCCCGGCTTTGAAGGGTTGGTAGCACCGGTGTGACGGCGATCAGCGAAGAGGAAAAGGGGGTCTTGGCAGGATTTGTCGGGTGGCTCGGATGACACAGGACACAGCAGAGTATCGCGATCTGGATGCAGAGATGCAGATGGTCGTCGATTGTTGGTGATGGAGGTCGTCGAGACTGAGCTTATGGGCGCGAGATAGGACGAGATTAGGAGGGAAGAAAGGAGTTTAAAAGAAGAGAAGACGACAAAAAAAAGTATGGGGAACTAGGCAGGCAGATAAGGCGGCCGCTGACAGGGGTTTTAGCTAGGTTGACGTGTCGTGGTTGGGCGGTGCTTGGTGGACAGTTTTGGCACGCGATCGAGTTTGAAGCGTCAAAAAGACAAGATATGGGATAAGTAGAGGATGAGGAAGGGCACCGAAAGAGGAAGAGGGAGGCGACGGTGACGCTGGGATGGGAGGATAAGAGATGGAGGGGGGGGGTCGGAAGATGGCTCGAGAGGGAAAGAGCAAACGTGATAACTACTGATAGATAATGCACGGCGATAAAGAGCACTCGAAAGGAAAGCGCGATGGGAATGGCCGCAGCAGAGGTGTGGTTTAGCAGGGAAGGAGAGGATCCTTTGTCGCATGGGCGCTGCTTAGATCAGGATGGAAGGAGCGATGAGCGATATGGAATAGGAGGGAAGGAGGGTGATTTTTTCTCTACAGAGTATGTAATTAGAGAGTCTTACTACTGGCTGGTGGTTTCTTGGTGATGATTGAGAGACCCAAGCTACTCAGTAAGCGGATGGGCCGGTCGCGCTAGTAGCTGAGCTGCAGCGCGAAAGAGTGGGTCCAAGTATATTAGGACGACGTACGCAACCGGGCAGTAATACTGACAGGCTGAGCAGTATGTAGGCAGGAGCTGACACGATAAAGCGATAAGGGATTATGGGTGGGTAAACAGGGTTGGGTTGATTACTCTCTACAATGTACTGTGCCTCGTACATAGATGCCAATACTCGAGCCAAAAGAAGCAAGAGCACGCAGCGACTGGAAGTATCGTTATTGAAGAGGCAGCGAGATAAGGACGAGCATCTGCAAGCGCACAATAGGAGAGTGCAGAAACTATGAGAAGTGTGCAGGGTTAAGGCAAGGCGACGCCGAGAGTGGAATTAGTTTGTGCATATTGTGCATATTTGGCTGATGAAGTGGAATATCGTGATATACGTTGTGGTTACGTAAGCAGATGCCGTAAGGGTCACACTGTTATCTTATGTTTTGTTTTTGATCTCAATAAAGTCCTGTGAAATTTATGCTTATGTCTTTACTATATATAACTTTGCCTTTGTTTAGACTCTTATGCTTAAGGATAGAGTTGGGTTCACGACCTGTTCAGCCTTATGCACACCGAGTCTGAGATTATCTTGTGACTGCGTGGTGAGGCTCACTTGGATGGCTATCGTGCAGTTGTATGCTATAATTCGTTAATGTGTTTACTTTGCCATACTATCTACGTAGTCAGCAGTCGTTTGGTGGCATCTATAATGCCTTGTTTCTCATCTGATTTGGTGAGATTATGATGTAGCTGCTCTTCATACTATAGTATGGATATATATAAAGTATTCATAGAATGAAGTATGTCGGGTTATATAATCATTTCGAATTAAGTACATTGATAGTTTGGTTCTGTTTTAATGCTCTTTTTAGAAGCCCTGTCTCTCATCCTGTGCCCATGTATCATATCAACACCACCACAATGCTCCCATGCCATTCAACCGTATTCACCCATTCCCAACAGGACATTGTACTTCTGGCTGTCTGTTATTTGCAAATACATAAATACAAGCAGCCAGCCCGCCGTCCTCACTCAAACATTTCCTTTCTCTACCTCCAGTCATGCCTTGTCACATCAATGCTACCGTGCCGCCGGGGCGGCGCCTGTCCATCTGCCAGTGCCAGCATAACCCTCTGATCATCGATGTGACCGTACTGTGCCATTCTCTCATATCTCTAGTATTTTCCTAACATTTGTCCAGTTTCTCCTCTTTGCCGTTTGTCTTGTCCTCGGACTATCCCGTGCTCGTCTCCCGTTTCTTCCATGCCTCCCTCTACTCACGGCATTCCCAGCGTATCTATTTCCCATTTCATCTTATTATTTTTATATATTTTTATATTTTATATTTTCATTTATTCAAATATTTACGCCGTAGTTATCCAGATACAGAGCAATATGTAAACTGGCCAGACCCTTCTTCAACATCTTACGACTGTGGATTGCTGCTCTCTTTTGGTGATAGCCCCAGGTCCTCGCGCTGGGTCCGAACTGTTCTCGAGCTTGGACTTGCCTCGTCAGACCCCTCGCTCTTTCCTTGCGACGGCACTTTGCTGCCATTCCTTCCCTTCCTGCTGCTGCCCCGTAGTCGTATGAGCGGTGTATATATAAATTCACCCTACATACGGAAAGACCACGCAGCTGTCCAAGTCTCTTTCCCTGTTCTCGAGAGATACTTCTTTAATACAGCTTGCTCCTTCCTCTTTCTCTATCCTGCTCTTCTCTGATCTTTCCCCTTTCATCGCCTGCCCTATCCTTTGTTCCTATCTACCCTCTTAACAACTTGTACCCCCGCACCTCCTTCCAATTCGGCCCTGTCTTACGCGGATTCTCCTTGCATATGCAGTACCCTCCCCAAGTCGCCCGCCCAGAGCACTTTCTCCCTTTGCTCCCTGTCACCACCGGCGGCTTCCTTTCCCCTAGTCTCAGCTCTTAGCACCAAGGCCAGGCCCTGCGCCGTCCCCATCCTCGCCCCTCTCACCCCACTCCGTCTTCCGCCGCATTTTTGTGTCTGTGTCTCTGTGCGATACCTCAAAAACTAATTGATTCACTCGGCTGCAGTGGTGGACTCCGTCCCAAGTCTCACAACGGTACTTTGGCGCTACTCGTCCCTTTTGGTCGATTTTCTAGACTTTTTTTTTTCGTCTTTTTTATTGCGCTTTTTCCATTGGGCTCTCAATTCGACTTTTCTGTCTGCCGGCTGTTGTCTTGCTTGTCTTGTCTCGTCTATTCCCTTTTCTCTCTTCTCTTGTCTTTTGTCTCTTGTAATTTTGCCTCGTCTGGCTTTTTGTCATTTGGTCTTTTTGTCTTCTTTTCTCTCCCCTGTCTCTCTTTCGTCTAACACGATCTGCTCTTGGCTTAACTCGACTCGCCTCTCTCTTACATCACCCACCGGCTATCTGATTATCGGCTGTCATCGCGATCGCCAGCCTCGATTCTTTGGCTTCACTTTCTGCTGAAATAGGATCTGCCCCTCCCATCGCCAGGTCGACTCGCACATACTTGCTTCGCCTCGCCTCATTCGATCTCGTCCATCTTTACCCACATCTCGATACTCTTGTCCTCTCAAACTTACCACACTACCTACCACCATGTCTACTGCTCCCCACCCGTCCTTTGTGACGCCCTTTGCCGAGCGTGCTGAGGCCGCTTTCCACCCGCTCACGGCCTACCTCTACCGCCTTATGATTGCCAAGTCATCCAACTTGTGTCTCAGTGCCGATGTCTCGACCGCCCGCGAACTCCTACTGCTTGCTGACCGTGTCGGCCCCTCCATTGTTGTCCTCAAGACCCACTACGATCTCGTCACTGGCTGGGACTACAACCCCCAGACCGGCACCGGCGCCCAGCTGTCTGCCCTCGCCCGCAAGCACGGCTTCCTCCTCTTTGAGGACCGCAAGTTTGCCGACATTGGCAAGACTGTCCAGCAGCAGTACACCGCCGGCACTGCTCGCATCATTGACTGGGCCCACCTTGTCACTGTCAACATGGATGCCGGCGCACCGGCTGTGACTGCGCTTGCTGACGCTGCTGCCCACTGGCGCGAGCGCGTGCACTACGAGGTCAAGACCTCCGTCACTGTCGGCACCCCCGTCCATGAGAGCTTTGATGACAGCGGCAGCGGCACCCCGAGCGGCGTCAACACCCCCAACGTCCAGCAGTCCGAGTTCCCCCCGCCGTTTTCCGCCTTCTCTTCGTCCAACAGCAACTACAACAACTCCTCGACTACTGCCCGCCAGGGTGTTGACGCTGGCAGCAACACCGATGGCTCCAGTTCCAACACCGGCACCGGCCTGCCCGCGCCTACACCACGCGACTCTGATGGCCGGAAAGGCAGCATTGTTTCTGTCACTACCGTCACCCAAAGCTTTGAGTCTGTCGACTCGCCACGCCTGCCAAGAGACAGCAGCAACGGCAGCGGCGATAGCCTATCAAACGGCGCCAACGGCACCAACGGCAACGAGGGCGGTCGGAGCAGTAGCGCATACAACAACGCCATGGTCAGCCAGGAAGTGTATGCGGGCATTGAGGAGGCACCCCTCGACCGCGGTATCCTGCTGCTGGCACAGATGTCCACCAAGGGCAACCTCATGACGCCTGCCTACACCCAGGCCTGTGTTGATGCTGCACGCGCACACAAGGGCTTTGTCGTCGGCTTTATTGCACAACACACGCTCAACACGCTGCCCGATGATGCTTTCGTGCACCTGACTCCCGGCTGCAAGCTGCCTCCTCCCGGCGAGGAGATTGACGAGACCGCCACTGGCCAGATCGCGGGTGACGGCATGGGCCAGCAGTACAACACACCTGCACGCCTTATCGGCATCTGCGGTGCCGACATTGTTATTGTGGGTCGCGGCATCATCACGGCTGTCGACCCGCCATCGGAGGCTGAGCGGTACCGGCGGAAGGCCTGGAAGGCCTATCTGGCGCGCGTGCAGTAGTAAGGCTGGAAAAGAGGTAGAAAGAGGTAGAAAGAGGCAGAAAGAGTAAACGAGGGGATTTGGGGGCCTTACTGAAAAGACGGCGTTGTCTTATACCATCATGAACAATATTTGCAGTGTTTTGTTATGTCCATTACCTAATTGTTATGCCGTCATTGAATTACCGACACTATATAGTTATAAAAAGCATGTTACTTTTTTGGTTATTTTTGGGATTGTCTCTTTGCCTCATCTAATACCCCCTTTGCTGCCCATGTTGGAAAGATCGTGGTAGCGTGGACAGCCCTGCATCTGCTCCTGCCTGATTTGTAAGATGCTCACTTTCGCTGCATTAGTAATCAATATCCGGATTTACTCTGCAGTTAAGAAGCTATCACCACCAATGCAACACACCCTCGCCCGCCTCTGCCTGGCAGATCTCCTCTTGCGCGCCTCCTCACAGGCTGGGCACGCTGGGCGGCTTATCTTCAGCGCCCGGCGTCGATGGACGACTGTCTTTTAGGGGTGGTTATCGGAGATAAGGCGCATAACACCCGTACAGGCAACTAGTCGACTACGGCCTCCCCGCTAGAAAAGTTTGATGCAGGCCCGACAATCCCTAAGGTGAGCACGCACGCAGGCTAATTCGCTAGGATTTACCAGGCGAATTTCAAACTGTGTATCTTGCGATGCACTCTGTACATCTACTCTCTATAATGGGGAATCGTGATATCACGTATTCTCCCGATCAGGGCATCTCGAATAAGCAGGAGGAGGGGCTGCACTTTCCTCGTCTTGATATATTTGCTCTTTCCAACTTTGAGGTTAAGTTATTCTTTATAATTATAATTCAGTCTAGTATACCAATGGCCATATACTGAGTAAGACTGTAGACGTTGCTGGTTGCTCTTGCCTTTTGCACAAACGGTGATTACGATATACAGACCGGTCTTTCCTTCCTAGTTTCGTCCTAATTGAAAGACGGGCCCCGCATCTTGCGAAATAGGAAACCGCGATCTTGCATCGCGCTCTTTCCTTCTTTTGTTCTTCTTTCCTTCCTTCTCCCCCCCTTAATTTCCTCCTACTTTCTCTTCAAGCCTTTCCCCTCCTTGGTTTCCTCCTACCCAGTCCTCCCCTGAACCTTATCCCAGGAGACATCGGCTTCAACAGCCTCTCTCACAACCGGCTAAAACTCCCCGGCAGCTACTGATACTCGACATGCGCGCATCTTCCGATCTCCCCACGATTGCACTGTTATCGAATCCTCCTACCGCGTCCATGACGCACACTTACTGCTTTTCCGAGTCAACCCTTCTTTGATCTCGAAATTGATCATCTCAGGCCATACTTACAATCCAGTCAAATCACAAGTCCGCTCCGTCACTCGGTGAACTTCGGCCGAGACACAGCTTGAATCTTGACTCCTTCCGCGCATTCCGAAAACAAGCCCCCCAAAGCGAAACAATGGATGCGCATGCAGCAAAACGAGGTGTCCACGCGGCGGGCTTGGATGACCCTTCTCGACAACACTACACCCCCGATACTGGGCCGATAAACCCCAATCCCGATGACAGCCACACAGATCAAGGAGTTCCGATTCCGCCGCGGAAACGGAAGCGGAGAGTCATATCGTGTGCCGAATGCCACCGACGGAAACAAAAATGCGACCGCGGCCTGCCATGCAAGGCCTGCATCGACCGGAAGATGGAGGCATCTTGCCACTACGAGACAGTCGCCATGTCGCGCGAGCGCCACCACACACGCATCATTGAGGCTGCCACCTATGGCCGTGCGCTGCAAGAAGGCGGAACAATCCAGGTCAAGACGGCGGGCTTCGGATATGCTCAGACGAGTGCCAATACCTTGGGATTTCTACACAAAATTGACGGTGGGCGGCTAGCAACACCAGGTGGAAGCAACGAAATGGGCGGTGCTAGTCTGGCAAGCATGGTCTCGGAGGGTGCCGACCCCGGCGCAGTTGCAGCCGCAATGAAACAAAGTCCAACAGGCTCCAAGACTGAGCTCGATCATCACCGGCAGCAGCCTTTGTCAACCTCACCCTCGTCATCCACCCCGCAGCCGCCAGATTCATACACGGCACTCGACCAACAACGGCGTCTTCAGCGCCCACATGCCGCCGGTGACCCATACGGCTTGGGAGAGCGCTACCGTGCTCTTGTTCGTGAGCTGCCGTCACGGGTGAACATCGACCACCTGGCGGGCCTGTACTTTCGCGACTTCAACTGGAACTACTACGCAATTGACGAGGATATCTTTGTGAAGCAGCTAGGGGACTGGATGGATATTGCCCTCAGTCCCTTTGGCGCTCCACAGTCGCCGGTGCAGATGTCGCCCGACTTGCGCGCCTTTCCTGCCCTCCTACTCAACGTCATGGCCATGGGCCTGTTGATGCTGGACACCAACAAAAAAGAGGATGTGGATCTCTTCGAGGCTATCAAGCGCCCAAACTGTGAGACTTTTGAAGACCTAGCCCTAGAGTACAGCGAAACCGGGCTTTTGATCCTGTCTCTTCTCGGCAAGCGGCAAATGTCGTACACAACCGTGCTAGCCGGCTTCGCCCGGAGTGCATTCTTGAAATATGCAGCCTTGATCACAGAAGCGTGGCATGCTATTGGTACTGCGATTCGAGATGCGCAGGAAGTCGGCCTCCACCGTTCAGACATGGACCCCAAGCCGTGGGCGCCGACTGCCGAAGCTGTCCTAGAGAACCAGTGGGAGATACAGCGGCGGCGACGGCTGTGGATGACACTCGTCAGCTGGGATATTCAGATGGGCATAATTTTGGGCCGACCCATCACGGTCGATTTGTCAGTGTATCCCGTCAAGCCCATCGACTGCATTCTGCCAAAGACATATGCCGAGCGGTCCACGATGGCAGTTCAACCCCGGTCCGAGCACGACCCTCCAACGCCTCTGTCTCGCGTCGTCTGGGCGTACGATGCCATCCAGCCTTTGCGGCGTATTCTAGAACTTGAAAAGGAAGGGCCGTGCCCTCGCAACTTTTCGCGTGTAGACGAGATACACGAAGAGCTTGTCGATATTGAATCTCGCACACCGCCGTTCTTCCGACTCGAAAATCCCGACACGCGATTCGACAATCTGCCCGGGTGTGACTGGCTGCGCAGCGTTCGAGCGACGATGCCACAGATTCCCATTTTCAACTTCATGGCACTGCATCGACAGTACATTTTCACACGCCCCAAGAGCCGTACAGAGGCCCTCAAAGCATGCATCCACATGCTGCAAGTTCAGAGGGTGCATTTCGCCTCTCTCCGGCCTCAACAGTATAAGACGTAAGTGTTCTTTTTTTCCCCTCTCACCCGAGATGTTATAGGAAAAACTTTGGTGCTGACTGTGCACCAGCTTCTCTCTATTCTTCGGAACATTCGACTCGCTCGTTTTGCTCGCCACAATTTACATATTGTTCCCCAAGGAGCACCATGACCTCTTGCCTGAAGCCATACAGCATTATCGGTGGTCAATTGAGCGGTTTGAGATTATGAGGGAACACTACGGCCTGGCTCGCTCTGCTCTCAGTGTTCTGCACGCCAACTATGCGCGGATGCGCAAAGCACTAGGGGACAGCTTCTCGGAGAACGAGCCCAGCGCGGCACCTGTCGATCCGTTGACACTGAGCCAAATCGATCCGAGCCTAAAAGGCGACAAGAGCGGCATGGCGACAAGCTCAAACACGGGAAATACGCCGGGCGAGCAGTCACACGGGTCGGGACTGTCGAGTACTGGTAGCGACGTATTCAGCAGCTCCGCGGCAACTGGCCAGGGGGACAGTCCAACGACAGAGACACACCGGCACGGCAGCATGTCGACAGGCGGGCTCGACCCATCAGCATCACCGAGCCAGCAGCTGCAGCCGGCTGCAGGAGGCTCCCTGTCAACACAATCCCAGGATCAAACCAAAGACCAAGTCCAAGCCGGCCCTGTAGCCAACAACCTCGCGAGTGCAGGTCCTGCCCCATCCAACATCTTTGACTGGACCAGTATGCCGGCTGGAGATATATCTTACAATATGCTCACGGGCGCGGGCGACAAGTCCGGCCTGTCGTCGTCTGAAATGGTCGATGCCAGCAATGCAGCAGCGCGGGCGGCGGTCCGGGCAGCACAGGATGCGACGGCGGCGGAAGAGGGCATAAATGGTATTGCCATGGACGATTTCCTCGGGGCGTGGCAGTATGAGGGCGACTTTAGTTCCTACAGTGTCTGGGGACTGCTGAACCAATATACGCCTTGATAGGATGGATGCAAATAGCTTTTCTAGATCTTTAGATATACGACGAATGAAGCAGCCCTTATTGGCTTGTACGTCTTTGTTGTTCACCAGTCGCGGGGTGCCTTCTTCTGCCCCGGCGGCTCTGTTTACTCCGTATGTGTCCCGCAAATAAATGGATGTAATATCGAAAGACAACTATGGATGCACACGCCTTGTGCCTGCAGAGTTCATAAAGTGCACCTGTGGGTGGGCTGACTCGTTCTCAGCAGTGGTTGTTTCCAAGCCACAGCTGGACCACACACAGTAATTTACCGGTTGCACTGCGCACTTTGCTGACCACCCTCTTTCTCGTCGCCCACTTAAGACGTAATAAATCCCCATACTCGCCAGAGGTCTGGAGCAAATCAGCAGAGACGGGGAGCAATGCGGTGTTTGACGTGGCAGTGACTTGCGTCTTGTCTGGCCCTCACGTGTGCACATGTTCCGGTGCTATTGTATAAGCTACTCCAACATTCCATCTCAGGATCTTGAATTGAAGCATCTACAGAGTTGTTATTGGAGATTGAGGTGACGTTGACCATCTTGATCGAACATTTATTATGTCCTGACGTTCACTCTCACCGTAACCGCCGAGGAGTGTTCTGGCCTATTACTAGGTGACATTGTCGCGCGACACCGGAATGAAACCTGTTTTCACACATTAAACAGCAGGCCACGGGCGAATAGTTAGTGACCAGAAGAGAAAAGAAAGCCAAAAGAGAGAAAAGAGAAAAAGGAACGTCTGGGAGAGCCTTCTCGTCACAAGCGGTCGCCCTGCTCTGCACTGCCCCGCGTATCACCGTGGCACCGAATGTGAGGGCGAGTGTGGGAGCGACAAGAGTTCAAAAGACGCACGCAAGTGCACACGCAGACAAGATGCAGCCCTCAACAAATAGCAAATAAAACGGGCTGGAAAGTGCAGATGCTAGGCATTTTTCATGCAGGGCGCAGCCAGTCATAAATGTCAACAAATGCTGTCAGCCTCCATAGACAGGCCGCCACGCAGCCGCCGAGAACTGACTGGAAATGGGTGCCCAACGTACATTGTACATAGCCCTAATTCAATATTCCAGAGTTCATGATGTTACTGAGGTTTGAATGCTGCAAAACCGTACTTGTACAGAATATCGTGATGCCCATCTCCAAGATATCTAGAACAATAAAGGTCAGGTGCCGAATTGATTATTCAGCAATGTGCAAGAGGTTCATCAGTATGGAAGGAGCGTCAGTAGTACATACTACGTGAATGTACATATGTACATACATGCAGACGACACCCTCCTGATAGCTTGGCGCGACAATACCGTCTCTTCCTGTGCCCGCCTATTCATCCGCACTACAATAGCCTTCTTGAGCTCCTGTTCTTAATCTAGTACGAGAATAAATGAAGACACAGCAGTAAGAGAGGCTCAGCAGTCTCACAAGTCTTTGCTCAAACTCAAATTACCTAATCACGGCTTCGTGCACTTTCTGGCACTTTCCGTACTGGGCTCCTATTGCCACACTCACAGTACAGAATGTGTGCATTGTCTTTCTGCTCTGTATCTGGAAGTAATCTACAGCTGTTCGCACTTTCCCGTAACTGCTGTGCATACAGTCGTAGAGTATCTTTAAAGTAGAAACACTTGCCGGCGCGCCAGTCGCTCCTTCCCTGTTGGTTCCCCACGCGAATTCAGCCCAAAGTATAAAGTCCAGTATTCACCCTAATAGACGAATATCACCGCCCATAATTAATCAATTAATCACAGGAAAAACCTGTAAAACGCGAAACGGAAAGAACTTTTCCCTTCCACATCTTTCCTCCTCCTCCTTCCGTTCTTCCTTCTCACTTCTTTTATCTTGTCTCGAAGTATCACCGTCCTCTCCCTCCTCAACCTCACCAGTCACGCTTTCGCCACTTGACAACCTCATCACTCCCAGGTATGTTAGCTCCCGAGCTCTCCCCTCCTCGCCGCCTTGCCAGCAAACTACATACTATGTCCACCATAGCTATTGCCACCCAACACAGACCCTCGTTCCTTATGCGTACTTTTCTTGCTAACGTCTGCTCCCCCCTAACAGGCTGCTTCTGACGAGGTGCCTCACCGACTTGATATATCCTCCCTCGACCCCTCGGCCCCTCGACCCCCTACAACTCTCTCCTCGACAACACGATCCAACTCGTCATTTCGACTGCTATCGCTACAATCTCGTTTGCGCTCTGCGCCATTCCAGTCTGGCAACTATTGTCAGCATCTCTTGCGACAAGCCCTACACCACCCAAAACCAAGATACGACCCGACCTGCCCGCGTCCAAACTCACACGTTCCAGCTCCAAATAAGCTCTATTTTTGCCCGCTGAATATACTGTCACTTGCATCGACCAAGCAAGCAGCATGGCAACGCCCGGCGAAGAGCTGTCGTTACTGGGACAGCGTGCCCAGGCATTGCGGCAGTATCAAGACTCGCACATGAATTTATTGACTGTAAAGCTCTCCCGCCTTTCATTTTACTTTTGGCCCTTCATGAATCAGTACACTTGCTAACCTCGCCAGGATTTGTTTGCGTATTCTCAGAAATTGGAGCACACACTTGCACAGGAGACGCGTAGTTTGAAAAAGGCGCTCCAGGAAGCCGAGTTAGACCTGGTCGATGCCAGAAAGTCGCGCCGTGACCACCAGCAAATAGCGCAGGACCTCACAGAAAAGCTGCAGCGGCTTGATGTGACTAACAGCCAGAATACCCACCCCTACGTGGCTGTCTTGATTGACGGCGATGGCTGCCTGTTCCAGAACCACTACATTGAAGACGGCAACGATGGTGGCAAATCGGCTTCATATGCCATGCGTTCCGCCATTATCGAAAAGTGCCAGTTAACACCAAAGACGGACATTGTCGTTAAGATCTGTGCCAACCAGGGCGGTCTAGCCACAGCACTGCGCCAGTCCGGTACCATCAGCAACGAGCAGACATTCAAACAATTTTGCATCGGCTTCACTCAAAGCAAGGCCTCGTTCGATTATGTCGACGTCGGGCCCGGGAAGGAGCGTGCTGATGCCAAAATTAGAGGTACGTTGGATAGCAACCCCGGCAAAACAAAGACAAAATAAAAGGAGTACACGCTAACCAGCCCAGAATCTGCCAGATGGCATCTCAACAACGCCAACTGTAAGATGGTCCTCTTGGGCATATCCCACGATTCCGGATATGCTCCCTTTATCGACGAGCTCCATAGCACTGCCGATGCCCGTAATCGCCTGTACATCCTCGAGGGCTTCCCCATCGTTCGTGAGCTCAAGGCGTTTGGCCTTCCCACTTTAAATCTCAATGACACCGTGTTCCGCGATGACAAGATCGTCGTTGACCGCACCAACAGCGGCTTTGTCAACACCAACGGACACGCCAACAAGTCTGCGTCGACTGGCGCGGTTACTCCTCCTGAGTATGCCCCTGCTGCCGAGGTCCCTGGTTATGCGCCCACCAGCCCCCCCGGACCCAGGCCCTCTGAGGTTCCAAAGACAACTTCCAAAAAGATCACAACTCCGGTCAGCTCGTACGCCACTGCTATCGTTACTCGCGCCGGTGGCCCGCCCGTTGTCAAGTTCCCTGCTGCAACGGTGCAGCGGAATGCCGCAGCCATTGCCACTGCTACTGCAAAGGCAATGAAAAAGTCGGAGACTGCCTGGTCGCCCGGGCCGCGTGGCCTCGACCAGCCGGTGGCGTTTGTCCCCAACTTTGTCGATGCAGTAAAGAAGCGCAAAGGTCCCGAGAAGTTTTGCAACACCTATGTGTTGTGCGGCTACTGCACCAAGGATTACTGCGAATACAACCACAAGCTCAAGGCCACCCCTGAGGAGAAGAAGGCTCTGGCATTTTTGATGCGGCAATCGCCCTGCTCATTCGGACAGGACTGCACCAACGAAGACTGCATCTACGGTCACAATGTGAGCCCCCCCTACCCCATTCTATTGCAAAAATACAAAGACATGATAAAAGGCATCTGCTAACTACTACCTACAGTGCCCTAGTGTGCGCGATGGAAACTGCATGCAACCTTACTGCCGCTTCCCATCTAAGCTGCACCCGCCCAAGACCAAGTTCAAGCAGCCCTTCTTTGGAGATGAATAAACTTTATTAAAACCTGAATTACAGCAGCAAGGCCGGGTGCATCCGCAAATGGTCTGGCTGCTGCTGGAGACAGCTCGACGTCGACATTGGCACGATTGATGTCAAGATGTCGGGAATTGTTGGTGTTATTTTGGTAGTTGTTGTTTGGCTATGGTCACGTGTCACCGTGACACCGGGCCCGACATCGTTTATTGATAAAGCTGCAGTCTTTGGGACTGGCAGCATCGTCGAACTATTTTTTATTATGAGATTTCTGGCAATTTTGATAACACACTAAATTGAATTATCTTATGTTTGTTACCCCCTCTTGCTTTGTCGTGATCGGTAAGTCGCAACATCATCGTAGCCTTGCCTCGTATCTTATGTAATAAGTGATGACTACGCAAGGCTCTCACGTTGCAGACGCAGAGCCAGACCCATATATCTGGCTACACCATGCTAGCAGTAGCAGTAATAATACCCCACTAGCTCTGCCCACAAAGAAAATTCCAGGGCTATTACTACCTCCCTGCCCAGGCCAAATAGTGCATCCCCATAGTAATCCAGCCGCTGGCCTCCCCTCTCCGTAACGACGTCCTATCACCACCACAACCACATCATTTCACCCACGACTCCCACAACCACACACAATGTCACGCCGGCCGCAAATCGAAGAGATCGAAGACAGCGATGATGCGTTCTCGGATCCCTCCGAGGATGACATTGACGACTTTGTCGAGTCGGATATTATCCGTCGCAAAGAACCCCCCTCGGCCGCATCAAGGCCCTCCGCACAACAGTCACAGCAGCCGCCGCCGCCCTTTGGCGCATCATCACAGCCGACCCTCGCACAACTACAAGAACTAGCAGCACAGGCGCAGGCACAGCAGGGCGGCATCGGCGGTCTCCGCGAAGCCCCCGAGGGCTACAACGGCTTCCCGGCCCTCTACCCCGTCTACTTCGACAAGAACCGCTCGCGCGCCGAGGGCCGCCGTGTCAGCAAGGCATTGGCCGTCGAGAACCCCCTGGCACGCACCCTGGTCGACGCCTGTGCCGAGCTGCGTCTGCCCACCGTCTTTGAGCCGTCCAAAACACACCCCAAGGACTGGGCCAACCCGGGCCGCGTCAAGGTCAGCCTCGACCCCCCCCGCTCCGCCATCAAGATCAACGGCAAGCACCACCTCTACATTCTCGTCGCAAAGTACCTTAAGAGCCACCCCACCACGGAGCACAGCGCAGGACTGCGCGACCAGGTGCGCGGCATGCCGCCGCCGCCGCCAGCCAACGAGCCCTACCCGCGTCCGGCCGTGCCGCGCGGCTGGAAGCTGCCCGAGCTGGTTCCCTACCTGAGCCCGGCCATGTCTGGTGGCGGTGTGTCCGACAACCTGTTCGAGGACGTTATGAAGGGCATGCAGGGTCTGCAGGGCGCGGGCGGTGCGGGCGGCATGCCAAATATGCAGCAGGCCATGGCGGCGCTTGCTGGCGGTGGCGGCATGGGTGCACTGGGCGCTCCTGGCGCAGCAGCAGGAGGAGCAAGCGATACCAAGAAGGCCAAGAAGGGCAAGGGCAAGGCATAGTTAGAGTGTCTGTGAAGAGTCGTCTGGAGAAGCATGGCGCATGGCATATAGGACCACTGAGAACCAGACCAAAAACATTTGATGAATATACCGCATGAGCATCTCTAGTGGCTGAGTAGCAAGCATCTTCAAACCATTACAATATTCCGGTATGAGCAATTGATACATTGTAGAAAGTCGAGATAGAATTCAAATGATGGGTATATATACGCGATTACTGTCTAGCTACGGCTTCCTCTGATTACATAAGATACAATTACATGGCACCCTTACACAGACGCCTCCTCCCCGATTAGGCAGGAGCAGGCCGATTCATGCCGTCGGCGTGCACCTGCATGAACCACCACTTGCCCGCATCCTCGCCCGCGATCTGGATCCTGGACGGCGGCACCGTGATGGCCTTGCCGTCGAAGCCAATATCGTCGTCCACGCCCGGCAGTCTTGTGCGCTGGAGACGAGCTGCGGCGGCATGCTTCTTGCGTGCTAGGCGTCGGCTGGCAAGAGACTCGGTGCCAATAACCTTGATACCGACTGACGCAAGGCCGTCCTTGTCCTTGTTGGCCTCCGTCGTCAGGTCTTGCGCCTTGTGCACCACCGACTCCTTCCACTGCTTCCATGCAGCATAGTCCTCGGCCATCTTGGCCGCGTGGTAGCGCGGCGACGACTTGAGCGGCCGCCATGCCAGTCTGTCTTTGGGCAGGTCCACGCCAAGGTCATATACCCGCGCCGAGCTGGCCATATTGACAAGCTCGCCCAGCACCTGGCGCGCTTCCGTCGCCACAGCCCGCGCCCGCGGCTTCTGCTGCTCGTGCACCTGCTGCTCCTTCTTGCTGCGCATCAGCAGGGGCTCTGCAAGCCATGGCTGAGCGGCCTGCTCCGTCAAGCGTGCGCGGCGGTTGTCCTCGCGCAGGTACCGGACAGTCGACTCCAGCCAGTACTTCTCCTTCTTGAGGTGGGCGATCGCCTGTGACGATTCGGCGGCGCGTTCCTTGGCCTGGCGTGTCATGGCCCTCTTCTTGCCGGGACGAGCACGCTCGTCCTCACTGCTGCTCTTCTCAGAGTCCTTCTCCTTGTCATCTTCACTCGAGTCATTGTCCTCTTCTTCAGCCTCATCGGCAGCCTTCTTGTAGCGGTCCCGGTCGGACTCAAGAGTCTTGAGCTCGCGGTCTTGCTTCTCGATGTCCTCCTTGAGCTGCTTCACCATCGTCTTCTCTGCCGCCACCAACTGCTCCAGTTCGGCAATCACTGACGCCTTGCCCTGTGCGTCGCGCATTTTGCTCTCGAGTGTCTCAATCTTGAGCTGTGCAGTGCCCAGGTCGTTGTCGCGGCGGGCAATCAAGCGGCGTGCCTCGGTGTGTTCCTCGCGCAGGCGCCGAAGCTCCTCCTCGGCATCCACTGACACGGCCTTGGGTGCCTTCATCTCCTGGCCCCGGACAACCCATGGCGGTGTCACCTTCTCGAACTCGAGCGTCTGCGAGAGGTCGCTGGACAACGCAGCCACATCCGACACCTGGCTGGCAACAGTCCGCAGCTTGCCCATGTATGCGGCAAACAGGTCCTCGTCGGCATCAACAGGAATAGCAGACGTGATGGTGCTGCGCGACACCGCGAGAGTGGCACTGCGCACGACGTCCTGGACCTCGCTGTACGTGTACGGCTCGGAGCGGCCTTCGGTGTGGAGCAGCTCATGAAGCTCAAAGCCCACGCGCCGAGCCAGCTCAGCCAGAACCTGAGACGCACTCTCGCACCGCTCAAAGGCCTCTAGGGTATCGGGCATAAGAGACAAAGAGCGCGACTTGAGCTCCTCCAGCGCGCGGACAGCCTTGCCAGCAACAACCTTGGTGCTGCGCGTCTGGGAAATGGCCATCTCGGTGCGACGGGCAAAGTGCTGAGCAGCCTCGTCTTCGTCGTCGCTCGGTGGGACTACGCGCTGTACCATGGCGCGCGCGGTGTGGAGCGCAACAGCAGCAGAGTCAAGGTGGCTCTGCACAAGCACGGCACGCATATGCAGGTTGTCAGCAAAACCCTCGAGATCCTGTTCGTCGGCCTCGTCGTCGTTGCCGACGCTGACACTGCTGGGATCATGGGCGCTGAGCTTGGCCGCGCCGCTGCTCGTCTGGCCGCCAGACGCTTCTGGTGTGATGTGTACCTCGGCAAGATGCGACATGAGTGCGATTGAGCGCTGAAGCTCGGAAGCGCAAACCTTCTCCTTAAGCTCGTCGCGGCGAAGGCCGTCAATCCAGACATTGAGGGCACGTTCCACCGGCTCCAGCTCGTACAGGGCGCCATCGAAGCGGGCAAACTGCTCAGTCGAGCAGCGGCTGATGGCGCCAGCAAAGCGGTCGCACATAGCAGCCACCCAGGTGAGCTTGTCGGCCACGTCGCAGCCAGCAAACACATCGTCCTCGTGTCCGGGGTGAGCCGGCTGGTTGATGCGCTCACGCACAAAACCGTTGAGCAGGTTGGCCTTGAATGCCAGGCGGCGGAAGCGAAGAAGGGCAAGAACCGAATTGCGGTCTGTTTGCAGGTACACATCGGGCATAAACAGCTTGACAATCTCGAGGTGCTGCTCAGCTTCCTGTGCCTCCATACGACGCAGCTCAAGGTCAATTGTCTTGACTTGTGCCTTGGCCGCCGAAAACTGCAGCTTCAGGTTCAGATCCATCATGGCGCGCGTCTTGCTGTTCAGCTGCTCAGACTCGTTCTCAGTCACGGCGTGGGAAGCACGCATGTCTTCAAGATCGGACTGCAGACCTGTCACCATTTCGCGGAAGCGCGACAGGGCGTATTCCATGTCCTCAAGCGACTCCTCCTGTTGGGCAGAGCGACGAGCTTGTTCTTGAATCACAGCAGCCTTGAAGTCAAGCTCCTCCTGCAGCTCGCGCTCGTTTTGAACGTGGTTGATTTCGAGCTCGTCATTGATGTCTCTCAGGTTCTCAAGATCCTCAATGACGGCCTTGAGCTCCTCGACCTGTTCGGCTTGGCTCATGTTACGCTCGGTCAGATCCATAATCATGTCGTCTGCAGCCTGAGCCGCATCAAGCTGCTGTCGCAGGTCTTCAACGGCAGCCTCAGCTTGGCTGAGCTTGGTCTTGGCTGTCTCGTGTTGCTCCTTGACTGCTGTGAGCTCCTTGATGTCCTCATGAAGCGCCTTAACCTCGTCACGGAGCTCTTCCTCTTGCTGCTGGGTGATATCCCGCAGACGGAGCAGAGCCTCACGTAGCCGCTCGTTGCTACGCTCCATCTGCAGCCAACCAGCGCTGGTTTTTTCTTCGTTTGTCATGCCTTGGGTAAATTCAGCATTCTCGCCCCGGAGAATCTCTACTTCCAGCTCAAGTTCTTCATTTTTAAGCTTGACGGCATCTAGCTCGGCCTTGTAGACTTCGGACGTCTCCTCGGCCATCTCGCGGTCCAAGGTTGCCAACTCCATGGCGGAGTCATGTTCAGACTGCATTGTTTCAACAGACTCCAGGAGAACCTCTGCTTCCTTTAGCTGTTTACGCAAGTCTGTAATCTCCTGTTGTTGGGGCTGGTACTTGGCTTGAATCTTTTGGATGATGCCCTGGTACTTGTCGCAGTCGGTCTGTAGCTTGTCGAGTTGCTTGAGCTTATCGCGGTCCTCTAGTCGTTTTCGCTCAAGCACACGCAGCTTGGCCTTGAGGTCCTCGATCTCACGCTGAGCTGCAGCATTGGATGCCGCTGGACGCGATGGGGCAGGCGCAGCTGCTGCTTGGCGTGTGGCGCTCGGAGCTGCTGCAGCTGCCTTGGGTGCTGCCGACGTCAGCTTTTCCAGCGCTGCAGTCCTGGATTGTACTGGGCTCTTTGGCTGTGGCGACAGAATCTCATCGTCGCTGCTCTTTTGCGGAGACATGATTCGTCCATCGATACTGCGTCTTGCTGTGCGCGCACCAGTGACACGACTACTACCGGCGCTCTCATTGCCAGAATCGCCAGATGCGGTACGCAACCCAGGCGGACGTGTCCCTGTACGAGTTGTGCCAACAGCCTTGCCCATGCTAGGCCGAGCAGCACCTAAGCGGGGCGTAGAAGATGTCGGCCGGCCTGCTGCGGCTCCAGTCAGAGATGGCCGAGCCGTTCTCGATGCAGGAACAGCCGGTGGGCCCATGGAGGTGCGCGTCCCACCAACCGATGGACGTGGCCGCACGGTAGAAGAGGCCACACGGCTGGCGGGCGCTGCATTAGAAGGCGTGCCTGTGCGCGAGGTAGCCGTACTAGACGGGCCAGTGGCTAGCTGTTTTGTTGGGGATTTTGTGGGCGACTATATGACTGTTAGACTGTGTCCGCAAATCTTCGGACTCTCCAGCACTCCTTAGGGAATATTAGGTGCAACATACCCGTGCAATGCTCGTTGGACGAGATCGGGAAACAGGACTAGGACTCGGCGCGTTAAGACTCATCCTCTTGGCAAGGCCAGTATCCCCAGATACGCTTGTGCGGGTTCCAGCAGCACCCGTGTAGACATTGCTTGGCCTGCTACCAACAGTGGGCCGTCTTGCAGATGCTCCGGATGCCCCGACCGAAGGGCGCGGTGCTGTCATGGATGTCCTTTGTGGCTGTCGCGGAGGAGGCGCTTCTTCTTCTGGCTCGACAGCCTCCTCGGCATCTTCCTCAGCCATGCCAATGACAGTCATGGCAGCTGGCCGAAGAAACATGCCATGGCCCAGAGGGCAGTCGAAATACCGCTCGCCCTGGACGCTGCCGTCGTTTTTGCCAGTGGGTGTCTCGAGCTCGACGCCGACCCAGTCTCCAGGCGCGAATTGTGTCTGTCCGGCAAACCGGATGGTGCCCCGGCGGCCATCGGCCAGCTGGACAATATGCCCGGCCGCCAGCTCCATGATTTCCGGGAGAGATAGGATAGATAGGTCGGATGATCAAAGGATGAAAGATGGATGTCTTGTCTCAGAGAAAGTCCAAGCTTAGGAACGCGCAGAGGTGTCGGTGACTGGCATGTCAGTAAGGCGGTTGTTTGGTATAAGCTTCTTGACAGGTATAAGGACTGTGTTTCTCTAGTTTGAGGCCGTCGTATATGGCCAGTGTCGACGCGGGCGGCGTTGCTGTTGTAAAAGCTGGTCGTGGAAGCTGCTTGTCGTGCTGTGCTCTTGGTAACAGCACTGAATAGGGGACGCCGTTCTGGCTGTATCGAGTAAGGCCAGCCAAACGCGTTATTGCGGGGCGGCAGCTAATGTTTGGGTAGGTACAAGGAACCCACATACAGCTCAGCCATTGGCCTAGTGCGCGGGAGTCCCTGGCGCGAGCTTAATTAGAGTGGATGTTCGGTCACGTGAGGTTTCAACGTCGCTGTTGGTGTCTGTTGAACGGCTTACACAGTTTGTTGTTTCTATTCATGCTATGATTGATTGTACTGTAGTTTCAAAGTCTTTGTTGTCTTTTTATCTCGGCATAATTTATTGCACTTTTTATTCTGGTGTTTTTTGGATTTATTTATTTTCCTTTTAAAAAAAAATTACACAAACATTTTCGCAGTGTATTACCGCATTTCTTTATTTTCATTCTGGAAAACAAATAAGAAAAATAACAGACAAAAGATCAAAAAGACTTATGCATGCCTCCGCATTCATATAACGCCAAAAACCATTACATCATTTTGTACAAAAGCCAGCCAGCAAGCAAGCCAGCAATTCACATAGCCAAGGTTGGATAGACGGCGAGTAATAAGTCACCAGCATAGGAAGAAAGTGTGCAGGACTGCACCTTCCGTTTCTGAATATCCTAGCCCACTGCTTGTATTGCTCCTGCCCATTGAACATGGCGTTGCCCAGTAATGGCTACTTTGCCCCGTGCGACAACTGACAAGGGAAGGAGCGATGGTGTTTGTTTTTGGTATTTTCTGTTGTTCTTTCCTCGTCTATGTCCCGCCAACCACACCCGCGGAAAATTACCATTCTGAATTCGGAAGCAGCCTCCCAGACGTCTCCTTCTGTTTTGGGCCACGAATGCACATCTTCCAGGACTCACTTTCCCGATCTACATACACCAACACGGAATCGTTCGTCGTGGCTTCTGTGTCGATAAAGGAAGGAACCACTATCCAGTGCTCTTGTTTACGTTTACCAGCCTTCGCCCAAGTGAGCCTTCCTAACCAGGCTTCCATCTCTTACTCATCTTGCTCTGGCGACGGCTGGCCTTGCTCTCACCATTCTCTCACCGTGTTCTCACATCCCCCTCACCTCGCTCTCTTCCTCGTCTCTCCCCACCACGTCCAAGCAACCCTCTTTTTTGCAAAACTTCATCTTTGATTACCCTGACTTTCTTTCTTGGAACTTTTTTGACACGAATTCGTGTATGCATACTAGTTGTGCTGTTTGTCCGCTCGTTCACCACCACTCTCTCCCCCTCAACCTCCCGCGTCTCGCCTCCAGCCAACCAACCATCACCTACCTCTCAGCCAGCAGGGGTCACCGATCTTGCAATCAGCTGTTTGTAACCATCGACAGAATCGGCATTTGATTTTGTTCGACACCTATCGATTGTTGTCGCTTCTCACTGGTAAGACGGCTCAAGCAACATCACTGGTGGGCTTCTTCACACTTGCACGCCCCCGAGCCTGCTTTGCACTCTTTCTACACGCTGTATCTGCGCTTCAGATTTATTGTGCTTCCTCATCGGCAAGGCTCACGCCATATTCTGTTGATCAGAATCTACAGAAAGTCGTGCATCGTCCCCAGCACTACCTTGCTTATTTATCCCTGCACACCTGCACCTGCTTCTTATCATCCGTCTTACCCATCATGTCTATCGAGGCTATAAGCAAGCGTGCCAAAAGGCTGGTCAAACAGTTGCACCAGCTTCAACTTCACGATGCAGAAGTCACTGCCCCGGCTTGTATTTCTATCAAGCACTATCTGAGAAGCAGCAAGTTCTGCAGGGTTGTGGAAGTCTCGCCTGGCCTTGACACAGAGGCCAACATCGAGCTCGGCCGTGGCGAAGTGCCCAACTTTGTTTTGTCTCAACTTGAGGCTCAAAAACTGACATCTCAGGGCTCTTCGGCTGCCATAGTCCTAAGTCCGCTCATCAAGCTCATTCTCTCGTGCATCCCACGGCAGCTCTCTAAAGAGAGGACAGTCCCGACTCTCTTCTGTTGGCAAAGCTCTTGCTCTCACCGCACATTCTGCATTTTTGCTTTCGTCAGCAACGACGCCACCATGCCTTCAAGCACTTACTCTGCACAAGAGCTTCTCGGCCTCCGTAATCTCGGAGTGCCAGTGACGCTGCCAGATATTCCCCAGAAAGGCGACAGCACTGGTAAGACTCTCTCTGCCAGCAATTATCCTCCTGTCCACCCTTGATAGAACCTCCTTATTAACATTCCTAGCCGAGCAGCAGACTGTCCGGGCCATCGGCGGTGAGTCTCGCACACTTGGCCGCTTCCACAAGTTTAGGCCGTACCACACCCAGGAATCAGGCACGGTGCGCACACGTTCCAACTTCCCAGTTCTTCCAGTCTCTAGTGCCGAGCCCGAGTACATTCAGCCCCTGCATGACCAGGATGCACTTGCTTCTGCCCACGGAGAAACTGAATGGAGATACCGCGGTCGATCTGGATCGGAGGCCACAATGGCAACCGAGCCCCTCCCTGCCCCAACTGGCGTCAATGCTCAGCAGATCGAAGGCTTCCAGCGCTTTTACAAGGCTGTCATTTCCCCGACACATGTCCGTGTGACTGCAGGTGGCCGTGTCGTCCCAAACACCCGTGGCACATCACCCGTGTCAAAGCGACCCAAGGGCGGGCCTGACGACGATGGGCACGCAAAGAGTGGTGCCCATAACGGGGATCAGCAGAGCCGCCCCCTTCCTGAACATGATTTACTGGCTGGCGGAAAGATGCCTTCTATGCCGCTGATGGCCTACCCTCCCCACCCGTTCTACCCACCTTTCCCGGCATCTTTCCATAGCATGCCAATGATGCACATGGGCACGGGCATGGGAATTCCTGGTGGTTTCCCGTATCCTCATCAAGCACTGCCTCCCCACGGTAGCATGCCCCCGCTGCAGCCCGCACCTGCAAGGTCCATGTCAAAGGAGAATCCCCAGAATCCCCAGAACGGCGTGCATCGTGAGGTATCTGGCTTCAAGTTCCCCTCAACAGAAATGAAGGACGGCAAGAACCGGTGGGCTTCTTCGTCTCAATTCTATCAGCAGAAGCCGTTTGCTTTTGGCGGCCAGCACATGTACCCATTTCCGCCTCCGCGATTTCCCTCGCAGCCCCCCCATGCACAGCACAGTTTTCCTCCCGGATTCATGGGCCACACATTTCCCACGGCTGCATTCCCGGGCCCGATAATGGGGCCGCCTTCGGTTGGGATGGGCCATATGCTCAACCCTGCAATGGAGTTTCCTGGAATGCCCCCTCCTCCCAATGCCACGCAAACTGGTCCACATCGAGCCCGCTCGGCAAGTCGCCCAGCTGTGACTCCTCGTCAGATGCCCAATGTTGAACAAGATCCCACGGTTGCTCCTATCTCGTCTATCCGTCCAAGCGAAATCAGCAGGAAGCAGATCGACATGCTCAGAAACTCCCTGAAGTACCACGAGGACCAGCTTCTCTATAACAAGCACCAAATCGATGAGAAGGAGATGGAGAACACTATTCAAATGCTGCAGTCACAGATTGAACGTTTTGAAGTCCTCAATCAGAGCCAGCTTCGTTTCGAAGAGGAGCACTACCCCAAGAAGGAAACCAAGGCTGCACGGCCCTCCAGCTCACACTCCCGTGTGTCCGACAAGTCCTCCCGGAACACGGAATCTGGCCAGAGCACGGCAAAGCACTCCTCTGGAACTGTGAAGAGATCTGAGAGCATCCGCTACAAATCGGCCTTGCGCAAGAAGGAACCGTTCTTCAGCCTCGACCCAGTTGAGTCGCCCGTCTCTATCATCGACCCTGTCAAGAAGTCCACCCTTCCCAGTGATGCAGCCCTGGCACCTCCGTTTGAACCCCGGTCGCTTCCCAGTATTGGTAAAGACGCAACAGAGAACACCAGACCAACGTTCCAGTAGGATGGACCAGTGCCTGATGTCAGCGGAAATGATGGAACCAACGGTGGCAGCTCAGAGAGCAATATGCGCCATGCAAACGACCGCTCGTTGTTTTCGGCAAAGATGCCGGACGCCCGCAGGCCCTACCTTGTGGGAACACTCCGGCCCGGGGTTGATCCCAAGAACTCTCTTGAAACTGACTATTTCTACGAGAGAGAGCTGACCCCAGATGAAACTCGTTCTCGGTATCTTTTCTTGGGCAAGGCACCGTCATTCACCCGCAAGGGTCTCCCCAAGTTCGACGGCAAGAACTTTTATCCCGCATCTCCTAGCAATAGCGAGGGCACCGGCCAGACAAAACCATCCCACAGCGGCTACCGCTCAACATCTCGTGAACAGAGCACCGAGTTTAATATGACCTCATCCCAGACAAAGAGCCCTGCCCTCTCGCATGCCCCAGCCACAGGGCAGTACGCATCGAGCTTTAGCAGACAACGCCCAAAGCCTGTCAAGGTCACAATTGTGAGTGTGGTTACAAGAGCTGCCTCATTTTATATGCAATTTGTTATGCAAACTAACACAAAGATAGAGACGGCCTGACTCGGACGACGTGATCAAGCCTCAAAAGACCAACATCAAAGGCTCCAAGTCGGCCCCGGCACCAACTTCAGCTCCGGCTCAGGCACATAATGCCAATGGAACTCGCCGTGACAAGGCAGAGCCGTCTGACGACCAAACAAAGTAGGTGTATTTTCTGACTAGTTTGTTGTATTGTGTTACTGACCTTGGGGTTTCCAGGACTAGGTTTCTTCACGACGTTCTGCGACGCAACATGTCGTCGAACAATGACGCCTTGCCCGGGGCTTTGACTTCCGCCACTGTTCAGGGCGTGCTTCCTCAGTATTCTGCCGGATACGATAGCCTGATGGCTGCTTCAATGAGTCCCCTGAGCCCGGCCACACTGGGACACCTCTCGCCGACCAAGTCTGACGGAGGCAGCAGCATCTTCCACACACCAGCCTCAACCAAGATGGGAGAAAACCGGCCTCCCGTGGACAGCACCACACCCGCCTCTCTGGAGCAAAAGTTCAAGGACATCATGGCCCTCGAGAGAAAGCACAGTGCCGCGCTCCCAGCCCAGTACACTGGTCTTTAGGCTCTGTCCCAGCCGCCAGCAACGACCAAGCACTGAGCTACGTGTATTTTTCATTTCGACAAGTTTTATCCTGCACTAATACGGCACGTTGCCACCACTACTCTGTGTTTTGTTTTCGCCTCATGTTATTACACTCGGATGTATAATGGTTATCAGCAAGGATCAGCAGCACGGTTACAGTGTCAGCAATGGTTATGATTGAAGAGAATAGGCACTTGAATGAGAAAAAGGCCATGTTGTCGATCAGCACAACAAACGCCCATCAGCGCTGTGCGAGCTGACCGAGTCAGTGTGTATTGTTATATATTCGATTCTAGCGACTGTCGCAGTACTTTCTATGTAGCACAGCAGCTACTTTATCTGTATTTACCTTTAATCAGACACGCATAACCCTACATCCACAGCGAGAATACTGTGATACTTGGGACAGTAGAATTGATGTGATGTACCTCACCTTTAAACCGACGATGCCATTGAGGATGACCTCTCAATCGACGGTCTGTTGTCGAGAGCGAAGAGTAGTGTTTACACCACCTGCGCTGGTTCGCTCTTCGCCAGATGTTTATCTCATGAACCATAACATTCGGTGGTCAACGAGGTGATATGCTAGCGGGTGTGCAATGTCGACAATCCGTTGCCTGCGAGGGAGCATAGTGGTACCTACTTTGTAGTTGCCAGCCTGGTGACCAGAGATGGCCAAAACGAGCAAACCACAGAAACGACACATACGACACAAAATTCACTCTCTGCTTACGGTGTAATGTAGAGCCACTGTCCCTAGACGGGTGCTCGACATGGACGAGGGATGGAAGGGAGGGGATGGATGTGGGAAGTGAGGTACGGTCAGACAGCAGGGATGGATGGGAGAGCTTCGGGAGAACCTCCCATGGAGCATTTCACATGAAACGGCCATTGAGCAATTGAAATCTTTCTTTGTTTTTATCTTGAGAACTTTTGCTGTCCTAATCCTTCCCGGGTTGCTCAAACAAAAGGGGGCTTTCTATCCGCCGCCCAAAAACCTGCCGAAAATTGACGCCGTAAAAAGAAACCGATGGAGAGTAAAGCAAGCCGTCTGTCGTGCGAGAAGAGAGAATCATCGCCTCGAGCCTCGCTTGCTTCCGTTTTTTTGGTGGGTGAGAGAGAGAGTGTGTGAGAGAGAGTCGTATGTACCGGAGAGAATGAAGTAGTTCGGATTATGGCATGATAGGATCCAATCCGCCGTCGAGAGGGCATAAGCCTTGTCGTTCCCGTTTTAAGCTTTTCGAGTGTTTTGGTTGTCGTTTTCATCATTTTCTTTTGTTTTCCCTCGTGTCGGGTATCGTGGGGTAGCGTAGCAAAGAAACACAGGGTGTCAAAGAGACGGTCACTGCTTAGTTGGCAGCGGCAGCCTCCTTGGCCTTCTGGCGCTGCTCGCGGCCGGCCTTGGAGCGGGCCAGGATAGACTCCCGGTCCTTGTCAAGCTTGAGCTTGGTGATGACGACGTTGCTGGGGTGGATGCCCAGGGGAACGGACTGGCCGTTGACCTTGTCGCGGCTGACACCAGCAATGTGGATGACGTACTTCAGGCGGTAGACCGAGGTGACCTTGCCCTCCTTGTCCTTGTTGGAGCCACGGACAATGGTGACCTCATCGTCCTTGCGGACGGGGATGCTGCGGACGTTGTACTTCTCGCGCAGCTCCTTGCTGAGGGGAGCGCTCATGATGGTGCGGCGCTCGGTGGAGGCAGCAGAGAAGTGAGCCTTGCGCGACTTGCGGCGCGAGGCGGAGATGTCTGTAGAGGCGGCATGTTAGTGGATGAAAGAGCAAAGTGTTTGGCGATTTGCTTGATGATTTCCGGCCGTCGAGTCCTGGCAGTTGCGACAATGATCGCAGCTGTCAGATCTCACAGCTCGGAAACAAGAAAGCAGTGTCGTGGTCAAACGTACTGTTGTTAGTCTTGGCCATTGTGTCGGTTGGGGTGGTTGATGCCGTGAAAATTGATTGTCGTCGTCGTGGATGAAGCAGGAAAGAACAGAAGAGGGGAGGGAAGAAAAGTTCGGATTGTTAGATTGGGAACATTTTGCAGAATGGGGAAATCTAGAGTTGATTTTTTTGTGTGGGTGTGAAAAATAAAAGACCCACTGGTAAAAGAGCCCTTGCCAGTTATAATTGGTTCACGTGAGCCGGAGACCCACTGACAGTTTTTGGCAGAACGGCAAGGCGGTCAAGCCCAAAATTCGAGCAACTTACCTAATCGAGCTTATACAATCACAGACCACGTGATGCATAGCATGACGTGCGGGACGGCTCCGTACTTTCAGAGCATTACGTCTGCCAGACCATATACCCCACTTTAAAGTAGAACGCGGTCCACGGCCGCATAATCCACAACGTCTCCTTTTCCTTGCTTCATTGGGTGACGAAGCTGTCTATCACCACCCACCTCCACGTCGAACTACGCTTCCACGCATCGCCAATTGACCGGACACACGACCAACCACGACAAAGGCACGCGTGGTGCCAACGACTCGACTCGACAAACAAATCCAGGGGTACAACTGCATTGTGTATTCCATTTCCCTCAGCTTTCTTCCATTGTCCTCCTCGTGTCGCATCATCATGAGATAGGAGGTCTCAGACCAAACGACCAAACTCCTTGGACTGCTTCAACAACAACCACACACCACTCCAAAATGCCGAAGCAATACGTGCTATTTGGCCGGCTTCTGCCACCAATCACAACCAAACGCATCACCATCCTGCTGTCGGCCGTCTTCACATTTGCCGTGCTTTCGGTGATCTTCACGTTGCCCAGCTCCGTGCCGACCGGACCGAGCTTGTCCAAGTTTGCCGACCACGGATTCTCAATTCCCCAGTTCAAGTCGCACTCAAAGTGGTCGTCGTCATTAAACCCATTTTCCCCCAAGTCACACGCCCCGCCCCGCCAAAATGGCGACTCTCATGAGGACTCGTCCTGGTTCTCCGATTGGAAGTGGCTGTCGACGCCCTTCTCCTCGTCCTTCACCCTCGACGAAAGCCGCGCTCTGCTACCTCCTCTGCCCGAGCGCCCGCCCATCTACTGCTACTACGACACTGCCATTGTGCGGGACAAGGCTCTAAAGGATGCCGAGAGCGACATGCTCCTGACTTGGCGTCGTGCTTGGTGGGCTCAGGGCTTCCGTCCCGTGCTGCTGAGCTCGGCCGAGGCCAAGAACAACCCGCGCTACGAGCAGCTGCAGCGTCTCAAAGTGACGCCCGGCGCCAAGACGGACATTATGCGCTGGCTGGCATGGGAGAACATGGGCGGCGGCATCCTGTCACAGTACCTTGTCCTGCCTATGGGTGTGCGGACAGACCCGCTGCTGACCTTCCTCCGCCGTGGCGACTACCCGTCACTGACGCGGTGGGAGGGCCTCAGCGATGGGCTGATTGTAGGCTCCAAGGAGGATATCTCGACAGCCATCAAGCTGGTTCTGGGCAACCCTACTCTAGTGAATGCTGAGACGTTTCTTGAGGCCATTCCCCAGAATGTAGAGGCCCCGGCCATCAAGGCACCCCCGGCCGCTGCTGCCGCTGCCGCTCCCGCAGGCGGCGTGCCTGTCGCTCCCGCAGCAGGTGCTGCCGCCGTCGCCGTGCCTCCCGTCGTCGCCCCTGTAGCAGCAGCTCCTGTAGCAGCAGCTCCTGTTGCGGCAGCTGCCGGCGGTGCCGCTGCCGGTGGTGCCGCTGCCGCTGCTCCTGCAGCTGAGAAAGTTGTGGCTCCAGTCATTGCGGCCGCTGGTGGTGCTGCTGCTGCTGCAGCCCCCCCCCCTGTTCAGGCCGTCCCAGCTGCGGCACCAAAGATTGTAGCTAGAGCTGTGGGAGATGCTGTCCCTGCTGCGGCTGGCGGGCCGGCCACGGCAGCAGCTGCAACCGAGATCGTTAAGAAGAAGACCAAGGACTACCCCTTTGTCGTCGAAGAGCAGCCCACATCGATTGCATTTTACGATGCCCAGACGGTGACCATGAAGTACACCAAGGTTGGTGACACTCTCCAGCGCGACCGCGTCGCTGGTCTGGTCAGCCTCAACCAGCTGATCAACGCCCACCTGCATGTTGCGTGGCAGAACCTTTTCTCGAGCGGTATTGCCGTTCTGAAGCCGCGGCCCAAGTTTACAACAGAGATGGTTGGAATGGGCGTTGAACTGGGCAACCGTCTGGCACAGTGTTCGAACTCGCCGCTTGAGGCATCGTGCCCTCCCAACATGCCCAAGTGCGAACCGTGTGTGTCGCGCTATCCTATGGCTGTACACACGCCGGCCTATTTCCGCAACGTCTCGACCCTTTTCACCATTGGTGTAGTGCCTCACCCGTACACGTACCAGTCTGTTGCATACAAGCAGGGTGGCGTGGATATTCCGTGGCTGCGGCGCAAGTCGGAGCGTGATGCTTGGCTGTCTGAGATTACCAAGGAGCTGATGGGCACGGGCGTTGCAGGCGGCCCTCGTGTGCTCCGCTTCAAGCAGGCGGTTGCCAGCGATTATTCGCGCAGCCACAGCATCTGGATCTCTTCCGAGCAGGCCGTTCCCGATGACCTTGACTGGAACTTTGGCTTCGCCATCCCCGCTCTCGGCGAGGGTATTAAGAAGGGCGAATCCAAGACGCCCGTCCCTGGCCCGGAGCGCCTGCCGCCCGTGACGCATGAAAAGGACGACGGCCCCGTGGCGACACCGGAAGACCTGTCGCGCGAGCGGACGCTGCTTGCCAAGGCCAAGCGCCTAGGCGCGAGCAAGGACAAGAGAGACCGTGCGATGCGGGACGCGGTTGAGTCGTGGAACCTGGCCGACACAGAGGCGTGGAAGTTTGCGCGTGCCTTTCTTGCCCGTGGCTACGTGGAGCGTGCGACGTGGGAGTCGGAGGAGGCCAAATACTCTGGCGGTATCGGTAGCGCCAAGATTCGGTAGGACGACTTATGAGACTACCGGAGTCGACACGACGCCATCCATACTACCACACATACATTACACGCATTCCATTCCATACCACTTCATTTAGCGTTTCCATTCTAGTTCAACAACCTTGCCCACAAGAGCAAGGCAAGGGCGGCGGTTATGGGTTTCACATATTGCTTCTTAATACTCTTTTTTTTCTTTTTTCCAACATGTTCTTGTTCTCTTTTGTTCCCCTTTGGAGTTTTTGCTGGGACGATATAAATCAGACGCGCACAGATATCACTTTACATTTATTAAATTCATGAAAGCATCTAGTTAATAAGTTAATAGCGGCCAGTGCTGTTGAATCACGGGCCGGAAAAAGAAAATCAAAGATATGGTCACTAGGTTGGGCTAGGACCACAGACAGAATAGCAAGTACAACTCAACAACAATAACAACTCAACAACAAAACAACAGCAGCAGCACTTTCTCAGCTCGTCTCCCCTGCCCCTCCCCACCCCCCTCCCCAAACGTCCGCCATTCAGACCTGGACAGTATCGCCGCCCAGCTCGCCGCCCAGCTCTCTCGAAGAGGTGCCGTGACGGGCTGCTCCGTTGGTCGCGGCGTCAACATGGACACCGTTTGCAGCATGGCCATTGGTGTGTCCATGGCCGTTGGTGTACCCATTGCCATGGCTGCCGTTAGTGCTGGCTTTTCCGGCAACAGTAGTGCGGTGAGCAGCCAAGGCACGGCGAGCAGCCTCGGCGGCCTCGTCTGCCTTGTGCAGGGCGTCTTCAGCCTTGTTCAGGGCCTCAACAAGAGCTGTTTCGGTATCGTCGGACTTGGTTGCCGTTGCCTTTGCGCCTGCGTTTGCCTGCTCGTCCTTTTGCTCATTGAGGAGCTCCCAGATGTGGCCGTTAAGCCACAGGCCGGCCAGCTGCTCCGGCTTCATGTTGCGAGCACCGCCGATGAGGCCGCGGCAGGTCGCATGGTCGCAGAAGCAATCAAACGGCTGGGACATGTCCCACTCGGTCGAGGGGTAGAAAAAGGTGAGCTCGTCGCCGGGCTTGAGGCCCTTGGGGCCGACCCAGACATTGCGGCTCGACGTGTCAAACAGGAGCGAGGGCTCGCACGAGTGGTTAATGTACAGCAGGTCGCTGTTGAGGTTGATGTGCTGGCTGCGGCCGACCTGGACGGTGGCATAGGTGGCGACGGCGGCGGGCGTGACAGGCGGGCTGCTCATGGGGGCAAACAGGGCAAAGGGGGGCAGCTCGACGCGCGAGATGCTCTTTGTGGTGAACTCGCTGTCGCCATTGGAGCCGAAGAGGACTTCCTGGACGGCTGGGTGCGAGGGCTGCTTCCAGTGAGGCTTAAGAGGGGCCGACATGTTGGCTGCGGTTGTGGACGTGGTGTAGATGTAAATGGTATAAGCTGTAGTGGTGATGTTGATGTTGATATCCGCTTTGGGAGCTGTGTGCTCTTTGTGAGGAGGTGGTTTTTGTAGGCAAATGTCAGAAAGGCGACTGGAGGCTGTATATACCTGGATTGGGCAATTGCAATGGGAGACTGTTGGTGAAGGTTGATGCAAAGGGAAGAAGGAAGAAGAAGATGATGACAGATGGCAATGGCACTACAAATGGACACAACTACAGACTACAGACTACAGACGGTCGACAGTCAGAAGCTAAAAGAGACGAGGCAATAATAAGACATTCCCCACGAAAAGCACAAGCTAGCTCGGACCAGAAGCTGTCATTACTCTGTTAGGTTGTTTCTGTTCGCTCTTGCTCCCATTTCCTCCCCTTTCTTGCCGTTTCTCCCCTTTGTCCCCCATATCCTAGACAGGTGACGCCTTTGACCAGCACCAAAGCAGTTTAAACTGGGGTAGTCCCGTCGTTAGCATCGTGCCAGCCGTGCTATTAAACGGCCCTCCCTTCGCCCATGATGCAGCAAGTATGTGCAGTAATACTCGGTACCCAGTACGCAGCAATAGTCGTACTGCTACGGATCAATGCTCATCGACTCCAAAGAGGGGCAGTTTCTCCATTTACACCCAGTAGCTCGGCTTAGCCTTGAGGTCTCTTGCTTCCCCAGGTCGTCCGGTTCGGCCCCCCGGACCGCTGATTCTCTACCAGACACAGCGCGATTCACAATGCATGCCAATTGGAAAGGCGCAGTTAGCCGGGCTTATGCATGACCGAGTCCCTTACAGCTCGCAGGCTGTTCATCCCACCTGATCGAGCTTCCGTGTGTCCGCAACCCAGTAGATAGCGATCTGGCAGGGCTCCAGGCACGTGCTTGAAAGGTAAAATGTAAACGGTAGGCAGTATGGGGGTGTACAAGCTACTTTACGTATCCAATGCGGGGACTACAAACGGAGTATTGCTACCGGAGTGCTCAAACCATAAAACCAGGCATTTTGTTGTTTTATTTTTGCAAACAAAAGTGGCTTTGCTTTGCGCCGAGGTCCAACCATCTTTGGCTGTTGCGAGCCACAAAGTATGGAGTCCGCGGCATTTCTAGCCCTCGTTATTGACATATTGCGGAGTGAGAGACAGCAAGAGGAAAAAGACAGCAGAGAGATGGCTTTTCCGCTTTGGTTCTGGAGACGTTTTGATGAGGTCAGAGGGAAGAAGAAGACGCTCGTTGGCTCGCTGCAGACGGCGTACATGGCCCCACTTGGATTTTTAAAGAGATAATATATGATTGGTCCAGTTTCACCTCACCCACTAACACCATTCCCAAAGCAGAAGTTACTCGATGCGGCATTGAATTTAGCACGTGGCTGCTGACTAATTAATGATGGCCATGAGGCGGCTGTTTCACACGGGATTGTTCTTTGATAAGAGTTCAGGACTCTTCTAGTATTTTTAACATAATTCATGCTGCGTTGTATAAAAGAAATATTGACTTAGTACCGGCCAGCCAACGCGACGGTGCACGATACGCCGCGTACGTGGCACGACCGACGTCACTCGCGAGGAACGTGCGAGACGATAGTCACCAAATACGGCAGGCATCAATTGGCGCTCGAGACCGGATGCGCTGGGTGAGGCCATTATCACAAAAAAAGGAATATCATCCAATACAGAACGCAATGTCTGGCGCTGGGCAGCACCACGGCGACAAGCCCACGACAAGGGGTGCCATGTGACCTTGACGGCCCGCTGTGCAAGGTTTCGCTGTGCAAGGTTTCGCTGCTCCAGTCCAGCCAGTCAAAGCCGTAGATCGCCTTGGCCGGTGCAGCCCTGTGCTTCGATATCTACCGCTGGTGAGGCGATGCAACATATGATGGGTGGGTGGTGCTTGCCGTTCTAGGGGCAGAGACGGTATAAGACAGCGGCTATAGCTGGTTTGGCTTATATAGCTTATAGCTTATAGCTTACGAGGCATCACGATATGAACTCCTGGCTGGTGCGTCGCTACACCGAAGGATCCCGCGATTTCTCGTCACGGGTCACCTGAGAATGGAAACAGGTTTTATCCTTGATTTCTACCGAGTAGATGATATGTTGTTATCCTTGACGTCTCCAAGAAATGCAGTTGACACTCGCCGGTGCTATACTTGCTGTGCTATCAGACGGGTGCCTAATGATCTAATGTGACGGAATGCAAAAGTGACAGACAGCCTGCAGGGGATATCGATGTCAGAGTAGGAGTGTGTCAGAACGGAACCCAAGACAAGCCAGTATCCGTGCGCATCGGTCGGGGTAGTAGACAAGGATTGCAGGATCAGAGATGTGTAATAACGTAGCTGGGTTATGAATGCGAGTGTTGTAGGGCCTGGGTTTTAATATCACGACAGTATCGGCGTACAATATTATCACAAAGAGGGCAGAATAACAACACAAAAGAGCAATATAAAGTTGCCGGGCCGCGTGCTACTGGCCGGCAGGCTCCCCATACGGTGGACCTGCTATCCGGCTGCAAGAAGTTATAGGGGTTGCTCAACAGCGCACACACGACCAGCTATCCTCACCGAGATATGACGAAGCCGTCTGTGTCTACTGGGTAAGCTTTATTTCCGTGCATGCCGTCATACCAGCGGGAGTCGACCTGGCCACAAAGGTGCAATTACTCTGTGCTCTGTAGAGAGAGTGACATGCATACAATGTACAGAGAGACACCACCCACACTTGCAAAACGGCAGGGGTTTGCTGGAGGAGGGTGTCTGGAAGAGGGTGTACACGCGGCACGTCAACGGCAGAAAAAGAAAGCAGGAAAGGCAAACAGAACACCAGAACGAGCAAACTACGACCCATTGCTACCCTTGGAAGTTGCGCTCGTAAATGGCATTGGAACCTTTGTCGGGTCATCTGAGCATCTGAGCATCTGAGCATCTGAGCATTTGGATCCTATCGCCACGTCCTGCCATACACCACATTTGCAGAGACCACAACATGTACGTCTCAACGAATGGTTTTGATTATAAGAATGAAAGCCGCCTTGGTCGTTTAGTGCGAGCCGGAACATGTATCGGTGGCAGGCTATAGGACTGTGAGAATATAGACAAGCAAAAGAGGCAAAACAAAAAGTTATATATCGCGCAACCTCCCAGTACAATTTTTTTTCTTTCGCCCCCTTTCTTCTTTTATCTCTCTCTCTCTCTCTCTCTTTATCTGGTCGAGCTTGACTCGATCTTTACTATATAAAGTGTTTGATTTCCCGTTTTGTGGCTTCAGCAATTCCCTTGCAGTCCTGCTCTGAGACCAGAATTATACACATCCAACCTTGTCAAGCTTCATACATCCCTACTCTTTTACCTGGAGCCATACACTCTGGAGGTGTTACCACTATATACCCATCATCTTTGGGACATCAGCCAGTCTTTTTCAAAAATCACCAAAGCCGATCACCTGCAAAATGGCCTACACTGTCATGCTCCGGCCGCTCGTCGTCTCTGAAAAGACGGGCCCCGACCCGGAGCCGCGCCCGCCGGTCCCGAAACCCCAGCCGGAAGGCGAAGAAGGCGACCAAGACTCTCGGGGGTAAAAAATGATACGCACCGCTTATCCTATCGAATTTCCATTTATTATCACAAGATGTTGTATTTTCCTCGTTTCCTCGACACTTAGACCGACTGCGCCCCAGTCTGCGGTCCGAGCCGCCAAGATATCCTCTATTTGTTTGCCTGCTTGCCGTTTAGTCTTGCGTTTTTTTTTATTGTATCTATCGTGCTACAGCTCCTTCTTGGTCTCCTCACGAGACTGTCGAGATGGGGAGATGGGGAGATGTTCAAAGGCAGTACAGCCCACTGCTGACAGGACGGTGCATGCTCGCAGTGATCGTTTGTTTTTATTGAAATGCTATTTTAACTGCTATCTACTCAAGGCTTTCACACGCTTGGTCTGAATGTAATGACTTTGATTTCATAACAAAGTACTGGCTAGTAAAAATATTTAAAGATATGAAAATGAAAATAAAACATTGTACAGGACAGTCGTAATTCGTATACTTCACGCTCCATATCCAAACGATCGCACCCATTCCATGACCTCAAAGGTGAGCCGCCGCTCCGTTTTCTTATTCAGGGCGCGGCTCTCTATCCAGTCCTTGTCCTTGTCATCGCCGTGTCTGTTCTCGGCCTCGGCCTTGGCCGCCGCCAATGCAGCTTTGCTGGTATGGACCACAATCACGCCCTCTTGTGCCCGCGTGTTGACAGATGGCTGCTCGTTAGGCGCATCGCCTTCGCCCGTCTCGCAGTCGACGTAGATTACCAAGTCGGGCGTGGCTGTGGCACGCCACATCATGGCCATCCACTCCCAGTGGTCAAGCGGCGTGTAGGAGTCTTCGATGGGGACTTTTAGGGCATACCGGTCCGAGATGGACAGGCTATAGCCACCTGTGATGAGGGCAATGGGTATGAGGGACTGGCTGGCCTGGGACGATGGCGGCACTGCTGCTGCGATAGTAGAGCCAGACATCAACGGCGAATGGTGCGGAGAGGCCGAGCTCAAAGCAGAGCTGGATGCGGATATTGCGTCCTTGTTCTTTGTAAGAGATGGAGTCTCGCGATCCTTCTGCTTGGCCTCGCCCTTCACCTCGGGCGACGTGGAGCTGTGCGGCGAAGGTTTGGCTGGTGATGGGAGAGCAAGTGAAGACGCTTGTGTCGGTCCAGGCTCGTCCTTTTCGATAGACTCGGTCGGGATTGTGGCGGTTTCCGGGGTGTTGCTATGGCGCACAATTGCCTTTGTCTTGGCCCGCCAGGACACAACGAGAGCCTGGTACTCTGCCAGTAAGTCTTCAGCGCTGTTCTGGGCGCTCTCGTTGCTGGTGCTGCTGCTGCTGATACCATCACCACCATCATCAATCGTACTGCCAACGCCACTATCCGTGCTCTGTTTCTTGGTAGGTGACGATGTTGACCACACGCTGACATGGCACTCGCCGCTCTGCCGTAGTGCCTGCTCCACTATACGGCCGACATCATCAGTCAGTGCGGTGTTGTGGCCTTCGATGGAGATGATGGGACCACGCTTGGAGCCGGCCGTGATGGACTGGGGAGGGTTCATGCGCCGCAGGTACTCTAGGCGGACCAGGTACGGAATGCTCAGTACGGTGGCACGAACACTGCTGGCCTGGCTGTCTTTGCCATTGTTGCAATCTACAACCGGGACGGCCTTGGTGGAGAGACCATTGCCATTCTTGGCCAGTGCACTGGCGAGGACCATTGATTGAAAACGGCCTGGCTGGGCAGTCTCAGTGGGCTGCCTTTGGTCATGCTGGGTATCATGACTTTGATTTTTCTGCATCTCATTTTGCAGCGGCGGCTTCTGCTGCTGCTGCTGTTGTTGTTGTTGGTGTTGGTGTTGGTGTTGGTGTTGGTGCTGCTGCTGCTGCAGATGCTTTTGGCTGAGAGCGCTCATCGGTGTCGAGACGTTGGTCATGAGCGGCGGTAGACGGAGGGACTCGTCGGAAAAGCTCGAGGGCCTATGGGAAAACTGGTCTCTGCGGCCGGTTCCGCGGCTGCCGTTGGCGCCTATCGCGCTCATTGGAGGCCGTGCAGACATTGGCGTGGCGGCTGTAGGCGTAGGCGGCTGCCGCATTGACAAGGCGGCCATGGCCGTGGAAGGCGTGGACAGGCCGTTTCCAGGCCCAGAATGGTAGCTATACGAGGTGCCTTGGATAGGAGGTAGCCGTCCAGGCATTCCATTGTAGCCCTCGCCCTCTTCGGGATGACGCCCTTCGGATTTATAGTTTTGGCCACGGGAATTGGGCTGGGATGGATAACCACCCCTTGCCGGCATGTTTTGCAGTCCCGCAGGAGGTGCCATCCAGGGCGATCCCGGCACATGGCCACCAGGACCGGGACCTTGGCCGCCAATGGCATACTGGGGGGGGGCAGCCGATAAAGGAGGCGGGGATGATGCTTGGCGGTGCGTGCGTTGTGGCAGTCTGTATTGCGCGTGAGGGTGGATGGGTGTGGCGATGTGGTTTCCGTTGGTATCGAAGCGTGGTGCGTAGGGGTTGGGCGGGTCATAGCGGCGCCGCTTCTGTTCAGAGTCGGCAGAAGACATGCTGCGGTGGTCATAGGCGTCGCTAGGACCATCTGCATGGTGGATGGGACGGCCATGCTGTGGCAGGGGATGGCGGCCGGACGGGTCGCGCTGCTGGGAAGCAGACCTCTGCTTGAGCATTCTCGGGCTGGGGAGGCCGCGGACGAGACGGTCGTCGATGGATCCATCGCCGCCATGGATAGAAGGAAAAGCCAATTGTGGCCCGCTACCACGACGGGCAGACGTGTACGGCGATGGTGGCTGGTGCAGGGCTCTGGCAGACATAGGGACGGCGCGTGCAGATGGCAGAGGTGCAATGTAGCGGCCGCCACACTTTTCACAGCGATTTGGGTCGCCCAGGCCGTCGCCGGAGCCAGCTATGCCCTTGTCAAAGCCTCCGTCACCGACGGCTGATCCGGGACGGCCGGCACCACGAGCATCACCTTTGCCAGTACGCCGAGGCTGGTAGCGGTAATCGGGGTGCTGTTTGCGGTGGTGCTGCTTCTCCTGCTCGGCCAGGCCCTTCCAGTATTCGCGGTCCTTTTCTGTCTGGCCCTTCCACATGCCGCCAATAATTTTGGAAATGTCAGGATTGGCCAGGCCGGGATTCTCAGCGACGACCTGGGACTGGTAGTGCTGGCGGTAGAGGATGAAGGCTGGATTGTTAGCATTTCGTTCAAGTTTATACCAAGTTATACCAAGTTAGCAGTAGGGTGATGAGTTGGGAAATACCATTTCTTGGGCGCGGGACTTTGGGGGCTTTGACACAGAAGCATATTGTGTCGGAGTGTGAAACGTCGGCTGGGCCTAGAGTGGCCATGGGCGCATAGCGGGCAGTAGGAAGAGGCTCCTCGTCGCCATCGCTGCTCCGGGTGTCCAAGTCAAAGGGGAAAGACCGCTTCCGCTCTACAAGGACAGTCGAATTTGGCGTGTTTGCATTGCTGCCAGTTTGGCTTCCACTCCGGGGATTGCTTCGACGCTCGTACTCCTCGTACTCGCTCAGACGCTTTGGAGGCAAGATAATTGGTGATGGGCGGTGGTTAGCAGAGCGGGGGATAGACGATTGGGGATCTGTGCCATGCCGGGCAGGCGAGATGCCTCTCTGGCCGAAGGAGTCGGCAGAACGGCGAGGTGGAGGAGCAACGTTTATGGAATCGTGGGTCTCGATGGAGGGTGGAGAGGCGGCAGCCTCGCCCTTGATGAAAGTTGCCATGAGGTTGGATCAGGATTGACGGTATTAAGCTGGGTATTGTTGAGTAGGTGAGCCGAGATGTGACTGACAAGAGAGGCCAACCCGTGCAAGCCAAAGTATGCTATCCAAGGGGATATATACAAAAGGAGAGGGCGCGAATAGAGGAAAGAAAGAAAAGGGTTGATTGCCTTTATTATCGCACGCATATGTATGCTTAGATACTGGGGGGAAGGGGAAGGAAAAGACGAAGAAAGACGGGGAGAAAGATGGAGGAAATAGAGAGGGAGGGGGGGGTCTGTATGAGGTCTAGAGGTCTAGACGAGGTATAAGAAGAGGTCTAGACGAGGAGCACCGTTGAAAGGGTTTCGGAAGTCAATCAAATCACAATGAAAGATAAAAATAAGCAAACAAGGAGAGATATCGGTGCGCAGGCGTTGTGTTGTTGCAAGCCAGATGGGGGCGAAAGGAAGAAGCGAACAAAAGAGGCCAGGATGAGATAAAGACGTGACAAAGGCCAGACAGAGGTCAAAGAGAGGCTAATCAAAGAAGGGAGACGACAAAGTGAGAGCTGCAGACGATGAATGCAGACAAGAACAGATAGAGCTTGAAGAGGACTGGAGAGGACTGAAGAGGACGATGAGAGACGTGGAGAGACGACGTCGACTAGGAGTGGCGACGAGGCCGACGACATACAAATAAGCAAGGCGTTGACATTGAAGAGGTTGAGGGGGTCAGGGTCGATGAGAGGCCATATGAATACGTATGAATATGATACGAATATGGTATGAGTGAGATATGAATATGATTTCGGATGATATGAATATCAGGGTGGATTAAATATGAAAGAGAGAGAGAGAGAGAATAAATGAAGGCAAGGTGAGAGATGAGACGGGGGTCCACACGGGACCACAGAAACAAGGCGTCTGGTTAGAGGTCGTTGGTCGTCTGGTCCGGGAACAATATCAGATGAGCAGGCAAAGAGAAGCAAGGAAGACCAGAGTACTATGTAGACAGAGAGACGAGAAGAAAGGAGGATGGATATTGAAACCCGAGCTATGGGCTTGATTAGAAGAGCCAGTGCTGTATGACAAACCGTAGAATGGACGGCTGAATGGGAATATGATGTATTGGATATCGGAATGGTAGGATATCAGTATCAGAATATCAGAATCAGAGTATCAGGATCAGAGTATAAGAATCAGAATATCAGAATCAGAATCAGAATGGTAGAATATGAAATATCCAATATGAGGTGCTGGACGGGATGAAGAGAATGAAAATGTAATGAGGAACGGCGAGGGACGGGTATGGGACAGGCAGGGAAGAAGAAGCAGACGAGGAGGAGGAGGAGAGCTAGGACAGAAAGACAGGTGAGAGACAGAGATGAGAGACAGCTTGCATGTCTTGCGGCGTTGGATGGGAGTAACAAAGACGACCTCCAGGGACAACAATAGGCAGTGCACGGCAGAGGCGAAGAATGCAGAGGCCGAGGTAGACTGGACCGAGGAGTGAGTACTGAGGATGGAGGACCGGAGGCCAGCAGGAGGTGAGAGCTAATGGTGGCAGAGCCGGCAGAGGAAGCTTGGGGAGAGCTTGGGGGAGGATGGCAGTTGGCAGTTGGCAGTTGGCAGTTGGCAGTTGGTGGTGGTGGCTGGCAGTTAGTTGGTAGTTCTGACATATGAATAGAGCAACAGAAGCAGAACTGGACGCAGCAACGTGTCAAACAGCACAACGTGCATGAAGAGGGCAGAGGCGACAGACAGGTAAACGAGGGCAAGGCAGCAAGAGACGACACGAGAGAAGATGCAAGAAGATGCAAGAAAAGACGCAAGAATGACACAAGGTGCAGCTAGCGACAAGGCGAAGAGGCTGAAAGACAGACGAGCTATGCCGGAAGCAGGGCAAGCCGCACAGACCAGAGGAAGAGGGTGTTGTGTCTATGAATATCTGAACATCCGAATATCTGCATTCTGCGTTGTGTGCTCTAAATTCTGTACGGAGTACATGCCTTTGTTGGAGGTTGTCACAGAGCTGGAACGTGCAGAGTTGCAGGAGTTGCAGGGGGGGACAAAGAAGGCTAGAGGTGACGAGAGGCAGGGCAGCAGAGCAGCAGAGCAGCGCAAGACACGGCCGACAGGGAAAAGATGAGAGATGAGAGATGAGAGATGAGAGATGAGAGATGAGAGATGAGAGATGAGAGATGCTTACAGAGGGCCATGTACAGAGGACTGGAGGCGAGCAGGATCTGCAGACACGCACGGCTAGATTGGCAGAGTGGCAGTGGCAGAGTGGCAGAGCGGCAGAGTATGGGCTGGCTGCGTTGTTATTGGGATGTTGGGATGATATGTTGGGATATTAGGAGATGCACTTTTGTGATGATGAGAGGAGAGGAGGGATGGAGGAGGAGAGAGGAGAGGAGAGAGAGGGTGGAGAAGGGAGGCTGAAGATGCAAAACAGAAGGCAGCTATGTTGAACGGGTTGTGCCAATGGGCCAGCCATGAAGACTGAGCACGGGTTACGAAGATGGCAGAGAACAGTACATATTATGATATGAATAGTGAATAGATATGGTATATGGAGTTGTGGGTGATAGAGAGAGAGAGGGGGGGGGGCGAGAAGGGGCAGAGACACGATAAGACAACAGAAAAGCAAAAGAAATGAAAGTATCAGACAAAAGACCAATACCAATAGTGCACTAAACCAGAGGGTAGAGGCGATAGGAGATAGGAGGAGAGACAGGATTAAAGAAGAACGAGACGGCAGAGAGAGAGAGAGAGAGACATCACAGAAGTCATGTGCATTCGCGCCTATCTGAGGCGGAACACGGCTGAGGACTACGGTGCAAAAGTACGGTCGCGGTGCCTTGTGGGAGAACGGGGAAAGAGGAAAGAGGACAGAGCAAGAGGTTCTTGCCCAGCAGTGAGCAGAGTCGGATGAAGAAAGAGCCACGCATCGCGCCTTCTCGGACTGGGCTGCACCATGCAACTACCACACATTGTGACTGTGCCCGACAAGGAAGGAACAATACATCGCGCGCATCTAGCCGGCTCCTGCCGTTCGGTTCCGGTATTGGCAAGTTGATTATCTAATGATGCCGAGTTGAGTAGATACTGCAATGACCGCAACTGCTATGAAAGTTTAAACAGAATCAGACTTGCGGAAATAGAAATACTAGGATGCAAGCAAGATCCAAGACTGGAACTCGATACATGACAGAGGTGCGTTCAGTATGTACAAAGTATGGTCGGAGCATGGCATGAAGACAAGAAGATCCTTTGATGCGAATAATCAAGTAGAAAAAGAATGAGAAAAAGGAAAGAAAGAAAGGAAAAAGAAAGAAAAAGGAAAAAAGAAAAGAAAGGAGAAAAGACTGCAAAAGAATAGAACAAGACAAAAGATGGGCAAGGTACTCTGTAGAAGAATACTATGTAGATGCGACCGCATTTGGTCCAACAGCCGCCTTCTTTGTTACCCTATTGTTGTCAGCCGTCGGTTGGTGTCTGCTTCGGTGTGTTGTTGGGCTGTCACCAACGCCGTTGGAAGAGAGTGTTGGCGTGCTGGCGATGTTGTTGAAGGATACCACGCAGTATTGCAATTAAACAACTATGGCAATTATCAACAAGGTCGAGCTGTCAACGCCCTCAAGTAACACGCATCTTGCATCCCTCGTCCACAGATCCCCCACCTTGGGTGACGCCTTGGTCAGTGTCAATGTCTCGGGATATTTAGATCTCGATTATTTACTAGTTATTAGGTATTATTAACTGCTCCATTGACTGTTTCAAGCGCCGGGGTATTAATCCATTTTTCTCGTATGCTACAGTAGCAGATGCACTCATGTATCTACATACTGTCCCCATCGACCCTCGACAGCGTAGGGCCATCTGCCGTTGACGCAAGGATCAGCAGAGCTGCGATGGCCGCCCGAGAAACACCAAGGCAGATCGGACAGGGGCAGCAGTCGTATGATGGTTTAGGCAGGATACTAATAGTATTGCTGTATGTTAAGGGGCACGATTACACACTAGATGCATCATGATCACGGCCCCAAGTGTCAGCGATCACCATGCTTCCCTCTTTTCTCTTTTCTTTCTTTTCTTTTTTATCACCTTATTGCCTTTTCCATTCCCCAGTGTGTTTATCCGACTAGCTGCAGACTAGCTGCGTTGTCCTTGTTCTCTTCGTCGTTCGCATCCTCCCTCCCTCCTCCATCAGCATCCCAACAAATCGCATCCGTTTACGACACCACTGAGCTGGCTGTCTACATAGCATGCACTCTGCGCTGAGCCGCTTTGCTACCACTTAAACAACCCCTTGTCTGCCATGTCTTGTCATTATTGTCAGTATTGTCAGTACATAGTATGTCATTGTTGCCCAACCTCTTTGTCCAACATCTGTTTCCGTCTCTGCATGGCATTGTCTGTTGGCTGTCTTCTCATTTAAAGAAGGATCAAGGTGTGTAGCAAGTATCAAAGTACACCACACACACCATGTAATTACTGTACCCAACGCACAAAGGCTGACGGTATTACTCCGTTATGTTTGTAGCCTGGTCGCTTGCTCGCTTGCTTGCTGGAGACAGCGGCAATAACAGCCAAGCGAGGACAAATGCCCGGCCAAGAAAGGGAGACGGCGATCATTCAGCGGATCGACCTCTGGCCTTGACTACATGTGCACTCGAGCCCGGAGTAAGCAACATGGGCTGATGGATTTATTGCGCTTGGCAGATATGTATATCCGTGTCAGTCAGTAATACTTATGTACTTGGAGAAGCATATGGACAGACAACTGGACAATATCATACTGTGTAGACACAAGCCTGCCAACCCTTCTCAAAGCCATTCTCATTCAGAGACGTATTAGTGAGCACGCCTTGCATGACAGCGATCTTCATTCTTTCGTGTATCTCCTTGCAGGCATATCGTCGAGGTTGTTTTGTATTATTTACATAGTATTTACATTTCAAACTCGGGTGTATTTAGTATCTTCATATTTATATTCATGTTTTAGACCCATCTACCGAGTTCATATCTCATCTACTAGACTGTTGACATAACACCTACATCATCAAACGGCACAACCAGGGCCAGCCAGCAACTCGCCCAGAGAGCAGAGTCCTTCCAGCCCTCACAGTCGGCCGTTGCAGCTGGAGGATCACGGGATGTCGCTCTCTCGCCTGCTACAATGTCGGATGTCGCTGAGCTGCCTCCCCCTTTTTCGGTGGCCTCTCTTTCTCTCTTTGTATTTTTCTTTCTCTGTTTCTACCTACCTCTACCTCTACTATGGATCTCTCTCGGCTTCTGCTCTCCTCACCACCTGTCGGTCAGTTATCATTCTCTTCTGTCCCTCTCGTCTTTCGTAATTACCGGAGGCCAGCTATCCTCGGCACCAGGGCGGTCCATTTCATCCCCATTTCATCCCCATTTCATCCCCATTTCATTCCCATTTCCCTTTTTGCATTTCCCATTACCCTCCCCGTACATCTGCAAACTCTGTGTGCCCTATCACCGTAGCCTCCCTCTATCATGCCCTCTCATATCTACCTCCAATAATACTGCAGTAAAACATGCTCGTACTCTGCTAGCGCCCTACTCTTGCTGGGATTAAAACGGACTCGACAGATGGACAGGCATTGGACTGGCTAGGCGCATATATTGATTCCCTGGCTGTACATATTTTTGTACAGTGTAGTTTTGATTAACTTACCCCATCTCGATCTTGCTTTGCCATACATAATATTACTGTCTGTGTGAAAATTCTAAGAGGAGAGACACCATGTAGAAATAGTCCTATGTAAGTACATAGTAGAAGAACAATATAAAACGCAAATAGAAAACAGAGATCACGAAATGTAAAAAGGGTACAGTAATCCCCGTGCACATGGCATCGTGGAGACTCTTGCCACGACGGCCTTTGATCGTCGAGTATTCACAGACCCGCCATCGGTAGGGTTGAGTTGCATGTTGTGAGCAGCGCGACTTTATCCTGTCGTTTACTACTATGTACCATCCACTCGGTGTGAAGCATTGTCCTTTTGCTGGCTGCTGACCGCTGGTCGGTGGTCTTTGTGCTTGCAGAGTATTTTCTTGGAAATCTTTTATTTCTTTTGGTTTTCGTTTTCGTTTTCTTTTTCTCTTATTTTCTTTGATTGATTTCCAAGCCTCCTACAGAGGCATTTATTTTTCTTTTACATAGTATTTTCCTGTCTCATACATGCATCGTATGCTTGTTCCACCCACCCCTTGCATGCCAACTACTCGCTCATTCTACTCATCACTCCAACACGCCTTTCGTTGTCTTGTCTTTTCTCTCATCTCCTCCATCACCTCACCCTTGTCGCCCCATGGTCTACCACGACCACTACCACCATCACTACCACTCTGCTACTGCAATGTACATCTACATAGTACATCCATCACCACCACCAACACACTCATCACCTCGTATATGCACGCTACCCACCGTCCGCAAGACCCTGATCGGGATAACATTGCCTTTGTTCTTCCACAGCACCGCACGGTCACGCTCCTTGGAGCAAGTCTGCTCTATCCTATTGTCTGTTGGATCCTTCAGTACCACCCTCTGTTGGTGTCGTCTCCGTACATGTACATATGTATGTACAGTAGTAGCATGCATGGATTTCTTGCTGTGGTTTTCTTTGGTTTTCTTTGGTTTTCTTTGGTTTTCTTTGGTTTTCTTTGGTTTTCTTTGGTTATCTTTGATTTTCTTTGGTTTTATCTGCATTTCTCCTGCTGTTCTACTTAGCATGACTATGCACAGTAGCAGGAATGTGCCATCACTGGCAAGGAATGCGTACGCCCTGCGCTGTAGAAAGCAGCAGCCTGCTTTGTGGATTTAACCATATTCTATACACACCATCGAACGAGCAAGCAAATTTTCATAAAGCACGAAAACACATACAACACAGCAATGATATAGCACTTCAGTACGGCGTCGTAATGACAAATCAGACAGCGAGAGTCAAGGGGGTGAGACACCAGTATTGTGTTCTGTGTGGTCTGAGGCGACTCTCTGCAAAGCAAAAGGACTGCGACCCGTGGGGCAGGCGTCGTACCCAGCACGACCATGCCATGGGGATTGCAGACTATGCCATCTGCGAGAGAAAGACGATGCGACGAGGCGGGCAAGACAGCAGGGGCTGAAGAATAGTCTCTATATACAGAGGGGCATTGCATCGTACCAAGTACAAGACAGAGAGTGAAAAGGCTTGATTGATAGACGTGTTTGCCACCAAAAGAAGGGTCCCTGTCTTGGTATTGAACCATTAGTCTATTAGTGTCTCAGCATTAATACCAGCGGGCGAGCAGGGGATAGGAAAGCAGTATGTAGAGTACTCTGTACAGAGTACGTATGTACTGGAAGTGAGATAGAGAGAATAGTGCGTTAGCAGAGAAAAGGAGGAGAATCAGAAAATACGATACGCCGAAGGAAAAGAAAATAACAAAAGGAACGAAGAGAAGAGAAGAAAAGAAAAGAAAGAAAAAGAAAACAATAGAGACAGAAAAAGAAACAAAAACACGATGCGGACTCTTTACTCCGCATAATCAGTCCATCTTGCAGAACGGCAGACATTCAAGCAGCAATATTGCAATAGCAATTGGACTGGACAGGACAACGGTATTTCAAGCAGTCGGGCAGTATTTCCGCATCTCGGCATTCAATATTTAAGTCTGGATTTAATATCTAGTATTTAATATCTGATATCTAATACTAATATCCAATATCTGATAGCAGTTTAGTGTCGAGCTGGCTGAGAATCAAAGACATGCATGGAGGATTTGGAGCTGTTAGATGCACGTTGTAAAGCGGCAATGGTTGCGAGAAAGGATTTGGGCGGGCGTAGGAAATAAAGCGAGAGGGAAAAAGAAGAAAGATAGAAAAAGAAAGAAGATAGAAAGAAAAAGAAAAAAAGAGGGGGAAAAAAGAGCTCAATAAAAAGAAAGAATAAAGAACGGAAAAACAAAGGACAATCAAAAACACATCTACGACATCTCCATCTACTCCGTACACACATCCACGTATCGGGATCTGTACCAAGGGTCTACAGAGACAGCCCCGTCTGTTTCTACTCGGTACATGTACCGTAGCTGTTCTCGTGAGATTGATATAAATTGGGCGAAACAACAGGTCCCATACATCGGCCTCAATGGTACACGCCGCAGCCCCCTATTCTTCCCGGGTTGTCTTTGTTTTTTTCCTTTTGTCTTTCTTCCCCTCTTGTCATCTCCTCAGGACGACGTCGAAATGACAATCTATTCAGCTCTTTGTCTTCGTGTTGCGCATAGATTGCTTCTGGGTCTGCTCGTCGTTTTCTCTCGTCCATGCGTCTCTGCATCGGTAGCCTGAGCATTCAATATTGTCCATTTCTCCACCAATACATGCATTGCAATATCGCCAGTACCCAAAGGACACGGGCATGGCCGCCAATGAAGCCTTGGTAGCTCAACTCACTTTATGGCGGCTGTGCAGGCGGAGAGCAGAGACGCCGACGACCCGGCAGCCCATGATCACAGCCCACAAGACAAGGACACAAAGGACAGGACAGTAATGTGAACACCAAAATAGTATTATAGAACAGCTGTGATAATGCAAAGTCAAAGTAAAAACATCAGAAATAAAATAATAATAATAATAGAAGGTCAAAGTCAAAGTTAAAATCAAAATCAAACCGTTCGCCGATTTTCGCCATCCCATCACCCACAACATCTTGCATCTCCTCTCGAAAAATAGCAATAGCAGTGGTTCGCCGTAGTCCCTTGCAGTCCCGGCCCGTCGTCACACCATCTACGCAAGAAACTCGCCAGACAGCTTGGCAGCACTGCGCGTGGCGTCCAGGAACAGCTCCTCGCACTCCTCCACGTCGCGCACATCAATCTCCTTACGTCCATTGACCCGCGCCAGAACGCTCGACGGCGCAAGCAGCTGCAGGCAGTACCGCAGGCTGATCCGCACGCCCTCCTCCGCAATCTTGTCAATCGCACCCTCCGTCAGCGGCGTGCCCTCGGTCGTCGACCGGATCTTGACAATCCGCTTGATCTCGTCCGCATCGTACGCGTGCGTCGGGATGATCAGCAGCCGCGCCAGGAAATCCGGCGGGATGCCGTGCGCCGCCACCAGGTCGTCCGTGCCGCGGATCGTCGTCATGCCGCGGTTCGACGCCAGCACCACAATCGGCGCAATCGGCGACTCCAGCGCGCGGTTGAGGTACGTGAAACACTCGAGATCCAGCATGTGCGCCTCGTCGATAAACAGCACTCCCGGCACCAGCTCCGCCACGCCCTGGTCAATGTACATGCTGACAATCTTGTTGATCTCCGCGCGCAGCTTGTCCGTAATCTCCGTCATGCGCGGCTTCATCAGCTGGCCCATCATCGACATAATGTCCTGGCCGCCCTGCGGCCGCGCGTTGGCCATGTCCAGGTCGTGCAGCGTCACATCCTGCACAATCTCCTTCTTCTTGTGCACCTCGCCCTTGGGAATGGGCACGTACTCCTCCGCCTCCAGGTCGAACTCGGTCGCGTACGCATCCGACCGGCCCACGCGCTTGCACGCGCCCGTGTTGGCCTCAATGTAGATAACATCGCCCACCGTCACGCGCTCCTTCTGGATCGCCTCGTATATGCTCGGGTCCAGCCGCAACTTCTTCTGGCCCTTGGCGCTCTTGAGCCCGATCAGCAGCGTGCTGATCGTCTTGCCGTAGCCGCCCAGCGGGTTCTCCGCCTCCTCCGGCGTCAGCTCCGTCACCTCGCCCTCGTACACCTCCTTGGTCTCGCGCACCTTGAGGCCAATCGCGCGCCGAAAGTTCTCCATCAGCATCTCCGTCTTCTTGACCTCGGCCGAGTATACCTCGCTGCCCACAATCGGGCAAAAGGGGATCTTGGTGCCCAGCTCCTGGCTGATGGCCAGTGCCAGTGCCGTCTTGCCCGTGCCCGGGCCGCCCGCCAGCATAACGCCGCGCCCGGCCATCTTGTGAGCACGAATCAAGTCAACAACAACACCACACGCCTATATTGTTAGTTTCCGTAGATCGCAGTACTGGAATCAACAATTATTACCCACCTCTCGTGCGGATGCCTGGCCGACAAAGCCAGACGCCTGGCGCTCTGCTGTGCCATCGCTCTTCAGGCCGAGACCCTTGATGTGTGTATGGGACGACGTCCGGCTGTCGCGGCTGCTGTTCTTGACCTCGCTAATCTGCACCATCTTAACGGTGGTGTGGTAGTGGTAGAGAGAGAGAGAAAGAGAGAGATAGGTAAAGTCGACTCGAGGTACCGGTCAATTGAGATTGAAGGGACGCGGTCGGCGTGAGTAAGCGTCGAGAATAAACGTGTCGATATGATCGAGTGGTCGCTGAGCTGCAGCTAATAGCTGTATCGATGGGGGTGTCGTCGGGAGAGATAGAATATGGGCGGACAGGGGACGGATAGATGGGACGAGATGTCAATACAGGAGGTCAAAAGGCACCAAACCCGTCGACAAAGGGAGGCGGCGGGCGCGAGCCAAAATTCTGGCGAACGCGCCCCTTATCGATAAGGAGCTATCAGTCACGTGCAGCTCGCCCACGGCACACTTTACACTATTTACACTGCTACTTCAGCCTCGAGATTGTGTATTTCTTAATTTCTTCTTGTCTAATTCCTTTATTTCAAATATCTAACCGTATCGTCTATGGAAATGTGCAAAACTATGGTATCATGATCATCAATGTCTCTCCGAGGTCTGTCGGTCAAGCAGGTCGACCTCGTCCTCGTCGTCGCTGTCTTGTGCACCCAGCATGGGCACTCCCTCTGCTCTCGGCTCGCGGGCAATGTCACGCTGCGTCAGAGGGTGGTTGCCGTGCTGCGTTCCAAGAATGCCAATCTCAATGTCGTTGGTCGGTGCGGCCGCGGCCGTCGTCACGCGCACGGCTGGCGGCTTCTTAGCCATGGCAGTCCACAGCGCACTCCCAATCACCAGCCCGCAGCCCACAACACTCATCGTGGCCATCTCGTGGCCAAAGACAAAGCGGTCAAAGCCCGCTGCAAACAGCATCTGTGTGTACACCATCGCCGTCGCGCGGTTGGACCGCTCCAGGCCCAGGCCCTTGGTGGCAAGGACCTGCGTGCAGAATCCGCAGACGCAGATGAGCAGCAGCAAGAGCCACTGCCGGAACGTGTGCGGCAGTGCAAACTGCAAGTACGGCTGGCCGACGCCTAGGATGGGTGCAAAGATCAGAATGGTGCCCGTCACAATGGTGCACCACGTCGAGAAATAGTTGACCGAGATCAGCGGGTGCGCACGCGTGCCAATGGCACGGATGGTCGTGAAGGCCGACGAGCCGCCCAGCACGCCAACCAAGGCAACGAGGATGGCCACGAGGCGCTGCAGGATGGGGACGCCCTCGTCCGAGTCGACAGCGGATATTTTGCTGGCAGTCTCGCTGGCCACGCCGACGACGGCGTCGCGGACCATAGCTACAGCAGCCGACATGGTGCCCGAGGTGGCTATTGATGAGGTGTTGTTCAAAGCCGTGCCTGCGTCCATGATGCCCTCGGCGTCGATGGGCACGGCCGAGTGTGAGATGAATGACAGCGGCCGTGTGATGAGAATGATGCCAGAAAAGGCCACGACGGATGCAATCTGCTCTGTCCGTGTAAACGGGTCCTTGAGCAGCACGTGGCAGATGTAGCCCGTCACGCTCGGCGACAGGAACGTGAACACGGTCGCCTCGGCCAGCGGCAGGTACATCATGGAGTACCACATGCCGAAGATGCCAAAGAAACCGGTGAGGCCGCGGATGACGAGCAGCCAGCGCACACCGGGCGGGCCCAGCGGGAAGTTGGGCACCTTGTAACGCCACATGTACAGACAGCTAGCACATGTTGTCATGATCATGCGTATGAACAGCAGCTGCACGGGGTGGAAGGCATGGCCGCCCTCGTCGAGCTCGAGCAGGCGCGCAAACAGGTTCATGAGGGCGGCAAACAGCTGTGCGAAAAAGACAAAGAAGACGGCCCGGTTGCGGTTCCAGAAGCGAAGCACAAAAGTCGGGATTTCAGAGGGTGTAGCCGCTGTTGAAGAAGAAGCGGCTGCTGTCGCGGGGTTGCCGGGCTGGTAGACAGACGGCAGCACGGAGGGACCGTAGCCGGCGTCGGACACTGAGCCGATGGAGAGGCGGTGAAAGGCATCTGGTGGGCGTAGGGTGTTTGTGTGGAAGGCTGTGACAGACGATGGTTTTTTCCGGCGATACTTGGCCATCTCTTCAGCTTCGGCAGTCCGGGGCGGGGCAGACTCGGCAGTGCCCCGGTCAGAGCTGGACGGCTCATCATCGCGCTGGCTTTCAAACTGTGTTTTGGCACTCGGCGTCTGGGGTATTGGCAAGTAGGGCGGCATGGCGGTGCGGGTGTGGTGGAGATGCTCCTCCCGTATCTAGATCTTCTATCTCACGAGTGTATATGGGCGCAGAGAGGTCAACTTCATTGTATGCTGTAGATGTATCACTGTGTTGTCTGTACGATGTGTCCTTTTTTTCCTCTGCTTTCTTCCGTCTTTCCTCTGACTCTACCGCCAGTAGAGTTTTACCGGTAAAGAAGAGCGATGCAATAAGTGGCTTGTTACACTTTGATCCAGGGTGGCGGGTAACACCTGACGATGATATAGGCAACCGGAAGATGGAGTGTTGAGGTAGGTAGTGGGGAGTATAGAGTAGAGGTATAAGTCGACGTCGGCAAAGAGCAAACAATAGCAATGATCAATAATGTTAGATTAATGGCAACTGTGGTGAGAGGTCGGTATGTCTAAATCTAAAATTAAGGCTCGAATATACTCTGTATTGTAAAATACAGGTAGAAAATAGGCAGATTAGGGTGGGAGATGAACGGCCCGGGCACGCAGCGCAGATGGTCCCTCTTCCCAGAACGCCCAGCTGAGATCAAGGTAGCAGTTGACTACGAGTATGCTAGAAAATACTAGATAGTTCCATAATACTACTCTGTATATAGTAATCAAGCGCAACAAAAGTTGGGCGTCTAATGTGATAACAAGGACATGGATCCAGTACTTGTTGGGTCTGGACAAGGAGGAGGAGGAGGAGGAGGAGGAGGGCCGAGCACGGAAGGCATGCAAGTGGTGAGTAAGAGGACGGATAGCGGGGGAAAGAGCGAGCACGAGGCTAAAAGGCAACCTACGAAGTAAGAAGGAGCGAGGACTGAAGGATCGGATGCGCTACCACTACGCCGTCCACACTATTCACGAACAGCTGACCTATGAGTCGACGTTAATAGCACGCAGTAGAGGGTGCGGTGGTCGGGGAAAAGAGTGGGGCACCGCCCAAGGGCCTGCCAGGCGCATGGCGACGGGTCTCGGCTCCGGTCCGAACGGTTCAGAGCACTGCTATGTAGTACGTAGTTGCTTTGTACAATAAGTGGGAGTGGGAAAAGTTTATGAGGCAGGTGCATGGCAAACCCGTTTACGGAAGGTGCGATTCGCATGTCTGATCAAGAAAACGAAACCGGAAAGAGTTACCACATTGCTGTTGACAAGGAAGGTGCGACGGGATACCGCATGGCAACACCGCCATTCAAACGCGGTGACGAGAATGTGATGATCACAGACGTTTGCCAACCACAGCCACTCGGCGCTGCAGGCGGTCTCGTGCATCATGCCTGAATACGTCGTAGAGTGTTCTGAGGGTGGTTCTGGGTTTGGGTTTTCTGTATTCCATGTTCGCCCTGCCGGATGAGTGGTTGCCGGTGCTGGGACGGGCATATTTAGAAGCGGAATAGCAAAGCAGAACGTGCAAGCATGCGGACTACACTGCACACGCCTTGGAAAGAGTGTGATTGGGGGTGCAGAAAAAACAGGGCAATCGTGTCATAATATAGATTATGTACAGGGCGTTGCGCGTTGCCACCTGCACAGCCTCTCCTGGGGAGCATATCGGGATCACCATTTCGGCAGGAGCGACATGAACAGCTGCTGACGCCCGTGCAATGGCGAGCCTTGCAATAGCTGATATTGACAGCCCCCTCATCTGTGTGCTAGCATCAAAAATCGAGGGCTTGAAGACGTCCTGGAGACATCTCGAGGCATCACATATGTGAGCATGAAATGATATCGGCATTAATATGTGTATGCTACCCAGATGTTTCCCTTCCTTTCCATTGTCCATTGGCCGAAACTCCCGTAAATGCAAAGCCAAAGCAAATAACAACGCCCGCTTATCCAATAATAATAAAAACTTGTAAGAAACTGTCGGCTACCGGCTGCCGAGTGTCGACTGGCGACTGTCTAGAACGGCTGTTGGCAGACTACTAGAACATACCGTCGAGGTCCCCGATATCGCCCGTGCTGTCTTCGTTTTTGATCGACGTGCCGGCGGTCTGTCCGTCGTGTGCGTTCTTGCTGTCGTCTGCAGGTCCATCGCCAAACATGTCGTCGTCATCGTCGCCAAACAGCGCATCCAGTGACGGCTCCTCCGCGTCAGGCTCTTCCTTTGCTTCCACGTCGCCGCCGCCGCCGGGTGTTTGTGCTGCCTCTGCAGGTTCTGCTGATACACTTGCTATCTTGCTGGCGCTCTTTGCGCCGGCGCCGCCTTTTCCTGCGCTTCCGCCTGCCGCTGCTGTCTTGGGCTTTTTCTTCTTGGACCCGGCACTGTCGCCTTTTCTCTTCTTGTTCCCGTTGGCTCCACTGGTCGCGGCGTCCTCCTTGTCTTCGGCACCCTCTTTCTCGGGCTTGGCTTCACCGTCCTCTTCGCCGAGCTTGGCGAGGTCGTTAATGTCTGCCTTGGCCAGGTTGCCCTCGCCAATGCCGGGCATCTTGCGCGCATCCTTGACCTCCTTGCTCATCTCAAACATCTCGCGCACTTTTCCAAGGAACAAGGGATTCCGCCGCAGAGCAAACTCAAAGTCTTCGTACTTGATCTTTTGGCGACCCGAGTAGTGGCCGATGCGGGCGGCCTCAAAAGAGAGGCTCTGAATGAAGTCGGTTGCGATCTCGTCGAGCAGGCGCATGGTCTCTGGGAGGGGTTCGCGAGCGTCGCCGCTTCCGTATAGTAGTTGGCGCACTTGGAATTAGCTAGATGCAGAAGATCTGTAGAAGACTAGAGGCACTCACGCTCGCCGAAGCCAAAGTTCATCTTGCCGACATTTTTGCCGGCACGCGCTCTGGGCTCCATGATGCAGGTGTGGAAAGTGATTGATGGAGGATGGATGTTGAAGTCGAGGTGGGAAAAGGTGTCCTTTGGTGTCACAGTGGTCGAAATGGCGTCAAAGCAATGCGCTGGTAGCTGGCGCGGACTGGTGTCGATGATGTCGATAATGTCGATGAGGTCGATGATGCTGAATGCCGACGCGCTGGCCCTGAAAAGCACGGGCATACAGTGGGCAGGAGCTACAGTGCACTTCAGTGTAGTTTAGTGCAGTTGGCTGGCCTAGCCTGGCCCAGCCCGGTTAACTCAGCCTGGTGGCGCCCCTCCCAGACTCAGCCTGGTCAACCCCACCAGCCAATCACAAGCCGCCATGACAGCTGGCACACAGCTGGGTAGAGCTAGTTCAGGAGCCGAACGATCGAGACACCAGGCGGCACTTTGACCAACGTGTTCAAACATCACGTCAACCTCGACACCTCGCGTGCAAACAACCGCAATCATGGTAGGTCCCTGGTGCTCCTGTTTGGTTATTTGATTTCAGTCTCCAACGCTAACATCCCAGTCTGCCCTCTTCAACTTCCAGTCACTGCTGCTGGTGATCCTCCTCCTCATCTGCACGAGCACCTATGTGCACCAGATGTTCCCGACGCTCCTCGACAACCGCAAGCAGGGGTGAGTACCTTTTTCTCGGTGCAATGCAATCTAAACAACTCAATGCTGACAGCCAGTGTGATGGGCATCTTCTGGAAGAGCGCGCGGATAGGCGAGCGACTAAGCCCGTACATCAGCCTGTGCTGCGTCTTCATGGCGGTAGGTCTTTACGTCGATATTGGTCTGGCTATGTTGCAGCGACTGACAATGCAGTTCTCCGTCTTTGTCGGCAACTAGACATTGTCTAGGCGACGACTCTCGACGACTCTCGACGACTCTCGACGACTCTCGACGACTCTCGACAACTTTCGACACGCGCAACCGCGCGACAGCGACTTGTCACTACATTTGCTGTTTTTTCCTACTTCTTACGACGGCGCATCGGTGCATAGTGCTATTGCTTGGGTTTACACGTTCTGTTAATCTACAAAAGGGGCACATACCAGTCAAATACACACACACTTCTATCCCTACACAGCATGGGTGCCTTGTTTGATGTGCAAGGAGAGAGAGTTTGGCTGCGGGCTCGAGTCCCCAAGGTGTCCTATTTCAAAAGTGAGGATTTCAAAAGTGAGGCGAGCAGATCGCTGTATGGTAGCTGTATATTTACAGTGATCGGCTTTTGGCAGCGATCAGACGATCAGTCACGCTCTTGGCCCTGCAATGATGTAGGATGCGCAGCCAAAGCAGTCGACTCGATACCGGAGGAGCATCTGCCGGCCAAGGGAGGCAGTTTCGCAGTCTCGCAGTCTTCCAGTCTGCCAGTCTGCCAGTCTTGTAGTCGCAGCTCAAGCCTCAGGCCCAGGTCTTAAGCCTCATCTCGCTCGGTACTGATCTCACTTAGATCAGGTCTCAAGGCTGTGAGACACCCACACCATACCTCAGCACCACCGCATATCATGTATGAGTCTGTTTCGCCTCGTTTTGAAAACAAGTGTGCTCTTTTGAAATTAATATGTCGTAGTGGTCTTGTTTCTTGTTATCCTGGTATTGTGCACATTCTCCAAGCCAAAAGTGCATCAATCTCGATCTACCGAGACGTGCTGATTATTTATGGTATTCTGATGATGTGCAATAAACAATACACGGTCAACAATAAACAGCCTAGGTATGCATGCATCAGGGCTTAGCAGTCTCGTACTTTCCTTACTGATGTATGGTGTGCAGCTGGCAGTCTACTCCAGCCCGACTATACGTATATATAGGAGTATCCAAGGAGCGTGTTATTCGAGCCACGCATGGAGTCGATGCATGCATGTTCACCGCCGGTTGTGAATGTACTTGTAGCGGGAGCAGAGAAGAGAGAAATCGAAATAGAGAAAATATGCAAAAGAACCAGAAGAGGGGTGCTCGCGAAACAAGGCGGTATCTGCTGCAGCGGGAGTGGCTGTCGATGCGCTGATGCGCTGATGCGTCGATGCGTGTCATCAGTTGATACCCAACCATCCAAGCCCGAAAGCGTATCTTACATCTCTTGCTGCGGAAATGGGCGATTGAGCGACAAGGAAAAACGCGTGGCTAGTCGCTCAATGTCCGATATGATCACTTTCAATGATACTACGCAATGCAAGAGTGTCCCTTCAAGCAACCAAGGAACCCAAGAACCAAGATTATGATGCAGGAGCGGTCAACGCCAGGTGCGATTCCTATCCAATGCCTTGATAGGGTTGAATCGACCAGGCAAGCAAGTGGAAGAAAGCTAAGGACACCACGAGACAGAGGCACAGCCAAGACTGATGTGCGCTCTGTTTGGGGTAAATGTGTAGGCTGTTGGTCTTTTGGACTTATTTAAAATTGATATCGCTATTTGAAATCCAATGTCGAGTAGCTGGCCAACACGGCATCCAGACCAAAGGACCAATATAGCGTTGGGCGTACACTGCACACCGTCTACTGACTACTGACTACTGACTACTGCATATACCAACACAGTCCTGTGCAAAGGTAGTCTGGCGAGTCTCGTCTGGCTATGCAGTCCAAAAAGAAAATCTAACAGTAAAACTCTAACAACAGATCCTGCAAAGGACCAGCTGTGAGAGGCAGACAAACGAGTCCAATGGAGTCGACGTAAAGGGACCAAATATGAGATTAAAAAATAAAGAAAAGAGAATGAAAATAAGAAGGAAGGAAGAACAGAAGAAAAGAAGAACAGAAGAAAAGAAGAACACAAAGAAACGAGGCTAGGGATGCCGATATTGGACGGCATCGGCGGAGCTGAAAGTGGGCAAGGCGGGACGCCGAGGGGCCTCCACGAGCCAAGCCCCGTATAGCAGTCGTAAATGTGGTCACGAGTCATGGCCATCATCAGTCATAGCCAGCCGGGTCTGAATATCAAGTGCGGTGCACCTTTTATTCTCTTTTTTTAAGGAATCTCGCCAGGCGTCGCCGTGTCTCATTCCTTTGTTTGCAGTCTTTGTGGGATTGTCGGGGCGGCCAGAGCATCGAGAGCATGTGTCTGGTACAAATATAAAAACCATAACAAAACAGCACGACAATGTGTTTGTATTAATTTGTAGAGTATTGCTTTTTGACCTGATTTGCATTTCAGTAATCCCTCGGATCAGCGAATGCAAATATAAACAGATACATTGAGCGGGAAGACGGCTTCGCGTGCCACGTGGGACAACATGGAGCACGGAAGAGGAAGGAGGGAGGCAGCTACAATTACTGAGGCAGGAGGCAGGAGGCAGGAGGCAGGAGGCAGGAGGCAGGAGGCAGGAGCAAAGAGGGAGGAATGTAGACTGATGCTCCGGCCGGGCGTGTCCTCCGTGGTAGAAGATGGCCAGCCAGGCTGTTGAATCTGCTTACTATACATGCATCCTATTGTTTCACTGCTGCATTGTACAGCACACGAGTGGCTGTACAGCTGTGTCTGCAGTCATGAAGCGGTTACAGTCTCATACAGAGTTGATGCCGGATTGATGCAGTACGGATGCAGTACGGATGCACCTTGCCTACACTCTGCCTACGGCTGATTAATAACATAAGATACGATATGCACCAGCAAGGCGTATGTGCTCTGCGTGCGTGTGCTTAATTATAGTATATAACTGCAGTAGTAACAGTCTGATCAGATGCGGAAGGAAGGGGGGCGCGGGACGGCGAGGAAGGAGCGAAGGGAGCGACGAGATATATAAACGGCAACGGAAACACAGCAGCGGGTAAGAGTGGCAGCAATCTATTCGAGTGATCTGTGTCGCCGTGCTGGTTGCCATGGATGTATGTTGCATGATGTATCGATGTATCCAATATATTCAATATATTCGATTTCTCTCACCAGTTGACTCCGTGGTACGGCATCCCTTGCTACATTGGCATTATCAGCCACTCCCTGCGTCTGGCTATTGCTCGCTCCCGTGCGTCTTATTTCATTGGATTTACTAGACTATTGGATAACTGGGTTTCTATTAGAAATAGTTCTCAGACAATTTGTTATATAAATCCTCAGAGCTAGATACAATAAGCCTTACTCCGCAACAGCTCGCCTAGCCTGCAACTTACTGCACGTTACTGCACGTTACTGCACGTTACTGCACGTCGGAGACAATGGCTTTGCTCATTAGATCGCTTTTGATACTCTAGGATTCCCTCGTTCGAGTTGCTAAGAGTAACTGCCATTGCAGAGTGCACTCATCTCGCCGTGCATGCAGTAGAAAAATGCATCGTAAAATTGGATGCGTCTCAGCTCACGGCGTGAACTTATGTGGTGTGCTTATGTAATCGGACAATAGAAAGCGACATGTTCCAGCCATCAACGAGTCAAGATGACGCCAATAGAGGCAAGTTGGCCGGAATCATCAAGCATTACAAAGAGTGTTCCAGAACTGGTTTGCCATCATCTACATACCATCTTCACGACGATCCCGCCCCCTTTGCCTCTATCGCGTCAGCCGCCTTTGCTCACATGAAGCTCGTACAAAGCCCGCATGCAATGTTGGTCTGTATTGTTTCTGATTTTGATTTCTGTATCGTCCAACCATCAATATACTGTGATATGTTGCGATCTCCAGTCCTTTGGCTCCTAGTTTCCAGCTGCTCCGGCGAAAGCACTGTTGTAAGAGGCACTATGCTGTATTTGTGGGAAGGCCCGGCCACTATAAACGGCTTATATAATCAGATATGGCAATACAGACTCGCAATATATGCAATCATGCGGAAAGCGTCCAATCGCATCAGCATCCGGGCAGTTAGCAGGCGGATTTAATGGCAAGTGCATCCTTTGATCGAGAGAGTATTTGCATAGCCATTGCCCCTCGCAGGATCGAGCTTTATCAGGCCTGTTGGTGCTGAGCCGGAGCTGCCATTATACAGTGCTTATAGTGATTATAGTGCTTATAGTGATGTCATGCGCTACAAAGAGATTCAGCCAACATCCCCGGGCTCTAACGATCATGTACATAACTGTACGTCTGTAGAGAAGCCTGGCCACCACACCCCCTTCCCTAGGAGGTAAAGGAATAAAAAGGACCTCGGCGACTACTCTTTAGCGACTCGGTTAGCTAATATTGCATACTACTGCTACTCCGTATACTGCACACAAGCAGCACGGCAACAGCAGTCGCTTTTCTTATCTCCATCTTTCAGCTCTCATAGGTCTACACGCCCTAAAGGCGCGCTGTAGTGTGCACTAAGATGCCCCCCCCCCCCCCCTCCTTCACCAAGAGACCCTAAATGAGAAAGGAAGGAGGCGATGCTGTACTTTTCCATGTTAGCCCTCCTCGGCGTCTGCTCGATCCGTCCATGCCCGCTGTAGTAAGCGAGTTAACAACACAATTTAGTATTCTTACACGGTACAATCACGCGCTACGGCACTGTTGTTGTGCTCTTTATTAGCGGGCTGTTCTTCTGCTGTTTTTGGCCACGTTCTTCTGCTTCGGGTATGGGCGCTCCGTGGGCTGCCTCATGGCGCAGTGTAGGCAATTAGCAGACGGCTGCAGACGACTACCCAGGCCTGGCTAAGTACACTGCATGCTCTACCGCACGCCTCAATATGCCTAAATCGGATGCGATAAAGTCCCAGTCACAAGTCACAACCAAAAGAAATCAAAGAGAGATGGGCTGATGCCGTACTTTCATTTTACTTTCCGTCCATTGGCCAGCTCAACGTCAATTTCACCAGAGCGTTTTCACTCTGTATCTGAAGCAAGTGTCAATGCCGCTGCGAACGCCGCTGGGATCTGCAGTGTCAAAGGACATCCCATGATATCTAATTTATATAATACGACGTAATCATACAGCCTCACCGTGCGATGCTACCCTGGAGTAGGCTGTCTGTTGTGTGTTGTGCTATTCTCGGCTGACAGTACTCTGCTATATTGCTTTTGTTATGATAAAAAGGTCAAAGAGCCAAAGCCAAAGAGCCACCCCGTATTGCATCGTAGTCGCCATCCAGTCTACCCCCTCTCAGCTAGAATGTCTCAGTTGATGGTTGCGTTCACGCACATTCCTGAATCCCCAAAGCAAATACTCTGTGATCAGCCAATACTCTGCCCCAAGACTATCAGTTTGGGTCAAAGGTTTTCGGCGTCGCAAGTGGTGAAAGTGAAAGGCGCAAGGGGAACAAAGGCGGAAACACTGACACTGGTGTCTCGTCTACTACTGGATGTAAGATATGTAATTACTGTATGTATTACAGAGCACACACGGGCAGACTCAGACACAGATGTGCAGCAGCGACTCCTCCGCGACCCTCTGGGACCTCCACCGCAACAATGAATATGTGTGCTGATCTCGGCCTCCCCTACTTTAGGTTGCATAATCTGCATGATCGCAGCCCACTGTATCGGAGTTCCAGATCTGCTGTGTCTTGTTTATTGTTGGCCAGCCATGCAATATGGTCCGTCTTGTTTGTTTGTGGTTTCTTATTGCAGAGCATGCAGCGATGTTCAGCTCGCCTATCCATGGCCAAATAGTAATAGCACAGGCAATAAGAACGGCACCAGCGACATAGTAGAACACCAAGTAAAAAGAGTGGCAGACCGCCTATCCTCATCATCCCGGCAAATTGGCCCCATCACGGCAGAGCCACCACGCCCTACTCCGTGCTCTGTCGAGAGCAGTGCCTAATTTACTCTGTACAGAGGATATTTGTGATTTACGCTTACAAGTCTGCGAGGTTATTCTACTCAGTATCAGCTCGGTAAAGACACGATGCGAAACTGACGACTCGCTTGCGCATTGTAGTACTGGATGCGTCGTAGTCTGTTTTGTTTGTGTCTCCTCTCTGCTCTGGTGTTTCTTTTCTCTCTTTTGTCTCTTTTCTTACCTCTGGGATGTGATAATCTCCTTGCTCTGTGCTTCTCATCTCCTCCTCACCCTAGAACCCTGCTGCAGCTGTCGCTCACTATTAATTTAGAATAGTCGACTTGGCCGCCTTTCATGCAGGTACATTGTAATAAGAGCCTTTGGAATTGTTGTGAGATTTGTTATGGGATCTATTTACGAGATTGATTTCATTGATTTTTTTGGGATTTACTTTCGTGATTAATTTTGATATTTATTTTTGACTGACCTCACAACACTACACCACAGTCTAAGTGCATCTACCTGCCTCGTCTGACTTTTAGGCTTCGTGTACTTTTGTTCGTATACCGGCTGCGTGCTTCCCCATTGGCAGGCTACCTCGTTCTCGTTTTGCTCTCCTCGCTGCAGCATCCTTCAGCATCGCACGATGTGATTACTCCTCAGTTCTGCGCCTCCGCACAGCAAAAGTACGCTGGAAAAGCACTTTAAATCGGCTTTTTTCCGTAAACTGCTAGGTATACGGTCGAGAGGCGGCCAAGAGTGTTCAAAAGAGGTCAAAAGAGGCCAAAATAGGACAAAAGAGGCCTAAGGATCACAGGTGGCCGGTGATGGTACTTTTGCACGGTGAATAGCAGAATCGGGCACAGTTTCAGCAACGGCTTTGCACACTATCATGTACAAGTCTCGACGTCTTCCATCTGGCAAAGAATATCGGGTTAATTAGTACGAAGGAATGTATCCCGAGCGTGTAACGGAGTAAATTTACAACAGAAAACCAAGTATGTACATACATAGATAGTACTGGTCTGACCGGGGCTGGCCCGGGGTTCCAGCTGCCATGTGGTTGTTAGTTATTTAAATGTTTTTGGTCATAAATCATTTATCTTTTTAATCTGATATTTCTTTTCTTTTGCTCTCTTATTCTTTCCTTTCTTTGCTAACTTGGAAATGTCAGACGCAATGTAGTATCGCACAGACATAACTTGTGTATTTACGTATTATCTTTTCATTCGGCTTGCATCATAACGACCACAAATAGCAGAGGATCCTATGCGCGTATCATCGATGAACGATACGATTCTGCTCTTGGCGCCTGGATCCTGGCTCTCGTAGTAACATGGCTTGGTGTTCGCCTCGCTCGGCACAGGCATATGTCATAGTGCAGTCTTGCAAACTCTGCAGCATGCAGGATCAGGATTGCAACAGGCACGGTGGCGGAAGAGGCGCACTATGTATGAATGTATGTATGTATGCATGTACTACGTGTGATGCGTGAGGCATAGATGCTTCAGGTGGGAAGTGAGAGGCGTATGATTCGTGTGGTGCGTGAGGCGGTGCGAGAGCGAGGTGTGGGCAAGAATGCGACCAGTGGTAGCATTTGATGTGCTCGATTGATGTAGTCATGCTTCTCAATGCTTCCATTGTTCTTTGTGGTTCTTTATTTTTGTATTCTTTCATTAATTCATTGTATTTTTGTCGTTCTTTAAATTGTTCTCTTAATTGTTCTCTTAATTGTTCTCTTAATTGTTCTTTTATTTTTTGGTTACTCCCTCAATCGTTCTCTATTACCGTTCTCTAATCGTTCCCTGGACATGTCTTCGATTCTTCATTATTATTCTTTATTCTTTATTCCTTCTATTCTTCTTTTCCCAGCTCCATTTTCCTCGTTTATTCACCCTGTAACCTCTCTCCCACGAACATCAAACAGGCACCATCAAAACATCCCCGAGGTGTGAGTGGAATTCTTGGTAGTCTCTCGATCGTAATTAATCAAAATCTTGCAGACAGCGATGACGGCCCCGTGTTCTAGTGCCATTGCATGTCGGAGCCGTAAAGGGGCAACGTTGGCCACGATGCATATTCTGCAGCTCCTGCTCCCATTCTCTACATAGTACATACTCTCAGTACTAATCACTTGCTCTGATGTGCATACACATTCCCCTTCTTCTTCGAGACCCCTTACTAAAGAAGGGTGTAGTTGACTGAGAACAAAGAGAAACGGAGACTCGACAGCTGAACTAGGAGATGCTAACCACTGTCAGTGTCTCGGAGCAGCCTGCCTTTCAGAGTCTCTTTTGTATGTATGTATATAGTAGTTATTACAAGGTAATTACAATGGAATAGTAATACTACAACAAAATGCCGAGTTCTTCTACTCCGGCCCATATATCCAAAAAGGGTAGTAGCTTAGAACACGGCGTAGAAGGATTATAGTGGAGACCTTCTATTATTATTAAAGAGCAGATGCACCATGGACCATTAAAGTGGATCGCGGCGAGTCCAGCGGAAGAAAATGATGCACCACGACTCCATCGACACGACGACGGGGGCAAGGCTTGGTAACGGTTTCGCGGTTTCGTGCGTTTGGTCGGCTTGTCGTTTCGTGTCAGAGTTGCGGTTTGAGGTGCGAAGAGGGAAGAGGGAAGAGGGAAGCCACGCCTCCAGAGTGAGTACTAGTAGAGCGTCCTTCTAGCTCGGAGCCGCGTGAGTAATTGATGTTAATTCTCCGGCAGTGTGGGAGCTTGATAGCTCTACCGGTATTCAGTATTGTTTTGCCTGTTTGGTTGCGTGCTGGAAGAGGTGTTGGAGATGGCCTCTGCAATTCTCTGTTGGTTTTGTATTATTATTCATTCTTTGGCCTTTTAGAAGTATCGCACATCGCTGGCTGTGATTACATAATCGCCCACTTTGGACTGCCGTTTCACGTTTCACGCCTCGTTGAAACCGCCAGTTTGCCATCTGACCGAAGTCGATCGCCTTCCAGCACATGGCCAGCTTCTAGACTCGGTCATCAAATGGAAGAACTTGGGAATGCTGTGATAAACAAAGAAGCTCAGCTGTGGTAGGTATTGTCGAGCACAGCCTCTCGTCATGCTCTCTTTTCTTTTTGCTTATTTTTTTTTAAAGAAAATACTAAGTTCAAAGCCCAGTAGCGCGGGAATGGTGACAGCACGCGGCGGCAACGCTCAGCCGGGCTAGTGTTTTTTTGTTTTTTTTTACTCTTTTTTTTCTTCTTCTCTTTCTTTGTCTGGTTTGTGCTCCAGTGTAGTGTATTCTAGCCAATCAGACGCACGCAGCAATTGGCCATCATTTTCTTTGTCTGCTCTGTTTCGTCTGGTTTATCTCTTTCTTTGCTTTTATGCCTCTTTGTCTCTGTGGCCTGTTCTGCCTATTTTGTCTGTTTTGTCTATTTTGTCTGTTTTGCCTGCGGTCCGCGTGGACTGTTGCCGGCCGCGTAGTGTCGTTGGCTGCCATATTATTTACGGCGTTTGCAGTGTTATTCTGTCGAGTTGTTTTCGGGGTCCTTCTATGACTCGCAGGCGTGCAACTAAGCATGTACAAGTGTACATGGTACATGGCCTCATAATACATCGAAGAATACCGTTTATCATTAACCCAAGGCACGCAGTTTGCCACACACCGCACATGAGTCCGGTAGCTGTGGTAGGTGTATGCAATGGCGTCTGATAAGGATGTTAACTGATATCAATAACATGTGATGTGCAGAATGCACTGTTTATGATGAAGTCGAAGGGTGTGCTTGTTGTTTGTATGTATGAGCTCTGATTTATTGAGGATTACTGAAATGTACAAATTACTCAAAGAACCAGCTAATTATTTCTATAGGCACCACACCTGCATCGGCAATAAAATATACTTCTATTGACTCCCAACGTTATTTTCCATCTTCAATGTATACCGACATCTTCAAGCATCTTCAGTTCTCCCAATTACTCCGTTGTAAAATTCGACCCATTAAACCTCCTTATGACGATTCTGCCCATTTCCACAGTTTCCGCATTGGGCCTAGTCAGGGCACCCGACGATTTGGGTCAGGGGCGGCGCGGGATATGAAATGGGTAAGCCAGTATTATCCCACGGGGTAATGAAAATGAATAAATCCAAAAACAGCATTTATCAGACATAAAAGGGTATATTGTGCAATTGGTGGGCCGCGGAACACTTCTGGCATGGGAAAGGTGTAGCGGACAGAGTGCGACAGGGAGTGGTAGAGTGCTGTAGTGTGCTGTAGTGTGCTGTAGAGTGCTGTGGTGTGCTGTAGTGTGCGGCAGAGCAAAAGGACTGCTGGGGAAAGAGTAGTGTGCATTGCGGAGGATCCCGAGGCAAGGGTACATTGGGACTGAACAGCGTGCGATGTACGGTGTCAAAGAGGGAGGATATAGAGAAATGACTGAATAGTAATACATACAGTAGTAAGATGTTAAATGGTAAAATACTGGTAGTAAAATACAAACTCGCCGAGTGCAGAAGTACTCTTTTAGCTAGTACGTAAGATACATATGTACATACACAGCACCACAGTACAGGGGGTGTGCAGTAAAGACGCTAAGCAGGGAGGGTGTGCTGATGTGCTGAAAGGGGTGTGTGCTACCATAATTCTGAGAAGTGCAATACATGGGCAAAGGGCAAAGGGCAAAGTGAAAGGGATGGTTGTTTTAGTAAGATATTCCAGTTTTTCTGGTTGCGACCTGGCTGTATTTTATTCCATGACCCTCAGCACAGAGTGAGTTGAGCCATCGAGATGACGAGAGGTGTTGAGGGTGAAGGGTGAAGGGTGAAGGGCAAACGCATGCAAGGCAGTAATACCTCGTAGGTCATTCATACACGCAGAAGATGCAGCAATTAATCAAAAAGACTACAAATGTCAGCAAAAAACAAACCACTAAAACAGTAATCAAACTCCCTGCCCTTGCATCTGCACACCACACATACCACTATCACACACACACAACACATCACTCACTCTACTCACAACACACGTCGCAGAGAATCGTCGTGTCGTATCCCGTGTGTCGTAGTCTGCGTATCGTATCGGTACCGCAAGATCCATCCTCAGCAGCCTTTGTCACCCTCGCCACACCTCTCCACCAGTGTGTACTTTGCGCGGGAATAGTGAACCCCTCTGCCGGCTACAGAGATACTATGCTGGACTATGCACAAAGTAAGACTAAAGACTAGATTCGTTTTGTTCGAATGGGAATTCTTGGTCAATGGCAATGGTACAGCACAGCGTGTACTTGCTGTTGAGAGCGATTGCTAGCGGTTCCCATACAGACGGAACAAGCCCGCGCGTACCGATTGGCTTTGGCGTTGGAAATACTTTTTCTAGTCGGGGTTCTTTGCCTTGCATTGCACTCTTTGCCTTGCACTCTTTGACCTGGACTCTTTTCTTTGCCTTGCCTCTTGCTTTTGCCTTGCCTTTGTAGCCTTCCTGCCTGCCTCGTCGGCTCCCAAGAAGTACTCTTCACATAGTTAATTCGTATGTGAATAAACGTTCTTCCTTGCTGGGTCGTGCCTTCTCCCATCGCCCCATCTGTACTGTGAACGGCTGGCTCTAGACTACCGCCTACCGACTACTGTACCTACATACTACTGTACATGCTACTGTACGTGCTACTACATAGTACACACTAATCGGGCAATACACCCCTATGCTTCTATATAACATACACAGTCCCCTGTTCGTCCAATGTCGGCTGGTCTCCTGTCTCCTCTCTCCTGCCTCCTTCTTCCTCCTTCTGATTATTGAGATATCGTCTGCTCTCTTTTCTAGTCTGTCGTCTTTCGTCTCACTTCTCTTCTCTCCCCATATTCCGTTTCACATTCATCTGATAGACTGTTCTGCATAGCTGCATCTTCTTCCGTTGCCACATTCTTCACTGCTCTTCACTTTCAATCTCACCCTCCTCGTCACCACCACCACCCCATCACCACCCACGACATTACGACGGCCACGCATTCATAGCAGCTGCCACTCTCCCGCTCGGCTGTATCGACTCTCAAACACATATATACTCGCCTCACCGCCGCGCTTTCAAGCTGTAGAATTTCACCCACTCTTTCTCACTCTCACTCTCACTCTCTCTCTCACTCTCACTCTCACTCACACCCGATCCCACGGCTCAACGATTCTTGGATACATACACTCTTGGTTTATCTTGTACACTTACACTCGACGACAACACGACTACCTATCACTGTCATTACCCTCACACATTACACCCCAGCACCCAACAGCTCAACACGACTCACCTCGCTGCCACCAGTCCCTCTACGCACATAACCGGTCTCAGATTTCCTCCTTGTGCCTGTGCGCAGCTCCACCGCCCAAAGACAACTCAGCACTCGCTCAGAGTACCACACCACACCACCCTACAGAGCAGACCAAGCCTCTACGCCGTAGACGCCAGACTCCAGACCTAGACCTTCCACATACCAGCCAACACCTGTCTCGCCGAAAACAGACAACAAGGTTAGTTCACGCATGCAGCTGGGATATCCCCAGTATTGCATTGCTCATTGCATTGCTCTTCCATTCTGTCCAACGCACAAGAATATGTCGGCTGCTTTTTGTTTCTCTGTTTTTCTCTTGTTTTCCCATCCTGTTCTCTCTCACTCTGGTACTCCTTCACTCCCCATACACACACTACCTGCAGACCGCCACTCTTTGCTGCCTCGTCCTGCTTTACATGCTCCTTCCCAATTGATTGATTGACCTTGGTCAACTAATGATTGCCGTTGCCCATCAATCACGTCCCAAGTCCGTCCATCGTTCCTTCCATCTTTAACCATCCATCCCCCTTTCTCCACCCTGCCGACGTTACCACATCCCTTCCACCACGCTTCCACTCTCACGCTTTTGATTACTATCATTGGCATTTGCTCCCTCTGGTTCTCATCTTGCTCGCCCCGGGTAGACTGTCTCATCGCTCCCGCCAAAGAGGAATATATCAAGACGAAGAGATAGCCGGCAGCGTCAAAACAAGAAGGCGCGTTCCTCCCCCTTCCCCTTCCGTACCTGACCCTCTTGGGATCTCCATCGTGCCTGCCCGTTCGTTGTCCGTTCCTTTTCCTCGCCTGTCATTCTCGGCCGCCCTACTATTATTACTCTGCTCAGAATACTGCTGCTATTTGCGCTCCCGTCTCGGCGGGTCTCCTATTGCTCCCAACGCCTCCTTCCTCCTATCACCATTGCCCAGCCGATGCTGTGTCTCCAACCGTTGCCGTCGTGCCTCTTTCCTGTTTCGTCCTTTGTGTTTACTCTGTTGCTCTTTTTTTTTTTAACTTTGTTTTACCCCTCTGTATTTTTCTGAGTTTCTGTGTATTTAGTAAATACGCCTCTGGAAAACCACAAGACTTTACTGCTTTTCTCCTGCTTCTCCTCCCGCCTTCCGCCACTACCTCCACCCCCCTACATATAGGACACCCCCCCCCTTTGCTCTCTTCCTCTTTTCCTCTCATCTTTTTTTCTCTCTCTTTCTTTTCCCTCCATTTTTTTCTTTTCCAACTTCTTTTTATTACTTTCCTCTCCTCATATTCCACTGTCGTCCTATTGCTTCCGCCATTATCATTATCTACATGGTTGCCATGTAGCTACATCGGATTATTTGGCTTATTTTCTTCTTCTTCTTCCCGTTTCCTCACGACGCCTCGTCACATCTTTCTTTTCCAACCCTCGTCAACACTTGATATTTTTTATTTCTTACTCAACACACTGAAGACTGGTCTTCACAGCAGGACTCTTTCCAAGCTAACTCACTATCCAGTTGCCTATCATCTGATAGTCTTTGTTACGACACTCGATTGCTGATCGCCGTCAAAGAAAAAAGTCACATCACGCGCCATGGCAGACCAAACTACGAACGGGACTTATGATGGCACATTCTCCTCGCCTGGCCACTCCCGGAACCAAACAAAAGACCAGTCCACCGCCACAGATCAGACAACTACCGATGCCCGGTCCGGCGCACAGGCACCACAGCACTCGGCCTCTACGTCGTTTGTCTCTGGCTCAAAGTCCGAGCAGGACCCAAGATCAACAGCCGCCGCAAATGGTGCCCGGTCACCGCCTGTCTCTGAACTGCCATCACCGCCTCCTACATCCCCCAACTCCTATGGACCAACACAGCCGACGCCATTGATGCAGCTGTCTCCGGCTCCCACCTCTACCAACCAAGCTCCGCTTGCATCCCAGCAACCGCAATCGCAACCGCAGCCCTCGTCTCCCACATCCTCTGCTAGCTCTCCCTCCAACTCGTCAAATCAACCGCTGCAGCCAAAGCCCTACGTCAACACCATGAGTCGTGCCCGCGAGGCTGTCGCAGCCGAACGGATACGCCGGCAGGTGCTGAAGGAGCAGCAGGCCTTGCAAAGAGCTCAAAAGGCAGAGGGACAGAGCCCAACCCAAAACCAAAGCCAGTCGCCTCAGAAGCAGCAAATGCGCCACACTATTGCCTTTCGCGGTGGCCAACGGCGAGCTTCGCCCCAGCCCCAGCAGCAGATGTCCCGGCAGTCGCCACCACCGCCATCGTCAGCTGCTGTCTCTGTGCCTTCTGCTGCTGCTGCATCGCCTGCTACTGCCCGCCCCAGTGCCCGCCCTACGCAAACATCAACCGTCAAGATCGATCTTCCCGTCACCAAGGCGACTCTTAGCGAGCTGGATGTGACCAAGATCATCCACAACCCCAAGCTGCGTCACGACATCAACTACGACCCCGAGCTGCACTTCCGTCCCAACCTTGACGGCGAGAAGGGCCGCCGCAAGCAGGAAAAGGCACAGCTGTTCTGGGACAACCTGCGCGACGAGCTGACCCAGTTTGTTACCAACCGCGAAGAGTTCCTGCAGAGCCACTCTGTGGCACAGCACGAGTGGTCTTTGCCGGCACTGCTCGGCGCCGTCAAGGAAATCATTCAGACTCTTGTTCCCGCCCGCGACCGCGAGGTGCTCAACGATGGCCTCAACATTCCCCTGCTTATGCAGCAGTTTTCCCGCGGTGTTGTCGACCTCGAGAAGCTGGCTTCCTGGCTGTCGTCTGTCTTGAAGATGCACTGTGCCCCTATGCGCGATGAGTGGGTAGACGAGATGTACAATGAGCTGAGCCGCGGCAACCGCGAGAACGACATCAACGAGCTTGTCAAGGGCCTGAGCAGCTTGCTGAGCGTGCTCGAGGCCATGAAGCTCGATGTGGCCAACCACCAGATCAGATGCCTGCGCCCTCTGCTGATTGAGGACACTGCCCACTTTGAGCAGCGGTTCTTTTACAAGAAGATTCAGAACAAGCGCATGCCTGTCGAGGCTGCGGGTCAATGGTACAAGAACGCCAAGGCACAGTGCATCAGCCCTGATGTGCGCCACAGACAGGCCTTTGGTGACATGGCTGCCTTTTTCGGCGGCCTTGTCAAGCTGCTGCTACCTTCTGTCGACGCCTCCCAGGTGCCCAACACTTTTCTGTTTGACGAGGACCGCATTCTCAAGCTGCGCGCCGACATGTTTGACGCCATCCACCTGGAGATTTGCATGAGAGTGTACGAGCGTGCCCTCGCTTGCACAGATGGCCTGATGTCGTCTGACGACGAGTTTGACTTTAACACGCCACCCCAGTCAGCCACATCGTCGCGCCCTGCCAGCCTTGATTTCAGCAATTTCAGTCCCGAGCCCCTTGAGCCCTTTTCGTCGCACAACTCGAGCTCGTTCCTCAACAACGTGATGCTGCCTGCACACGACCCTGAGGATTTCACCGAGGCCCGCCAGCGTTCCCAGAACCTGTACTCGCGCCTTGTGATTCTCCTGCAGAGCGTGTCGGCTACAGCCCGCCCCGCGCAGCGCTGGGAGGACCTGTGGACCAACATGTCGGTTGAGATTTGCAATGCTCTGGGCGACGTGGATCGCGCCGACCAGATTGAGCAGTATCTCAAGAGATGTGTTGATCCCTCGAGCACAATGAAGGCTGACGTGGAGGCCGTGTTTGAGAAGCGCTTGCTGTCTGCCCTGGCCCAGCGCGTCAAGGACTACAAGGCCATGCCCAACGTTGGTCTGTTTGTTGTCGCCGCTGGCGGTCGCATCCACCCCCAGTCCAACGCACGGGTGCCTGAGAGCGCGGCTGCTGCTTCGGCTGCTGCCGCCGCTGCTGCCGCTGCCGCCTGCGCCGCCGCCGCCGCTCTAGCCCGCGGCCACCGCACTATCGATCCTCGCGAGGACGGTTGTGTTGAGGACATGGCCACGCGCCTGAGCCACCTCGGCATTCTGCACTGGCGCGTCTGGGCCGAGCTCGTGTACGAGCCCTCTCCTGAGCTTCCCCAGGACGCACCGATGCCTCTGCTGTAATCGGCATATTATGTTTACGGGGATGGTGTTTTTTTTCATTTTCTCTTTCTCTTTCTAAAAAGCCGGGAGCAGTCCTAGCTAGGCATGTGCTTGGTTACTAGGCATTTAAGACAACATTACCACATGTATATAGACAGTGATGTTGTGGTCAGTGTTGTATTGTTTTTCGTTTTTGTTTTCTTATTCTCTTTTTTCCTTTTTGTTTTTCGTTGGCTCTAGACTTTTGGCATGGTGGTATAGCATTCTGTTTTCTATCTCTCTCTTGGATCGCTGGTGTGTCTAGAGTTTGGTCTCCTCTCTTCACAATTCCTTTGGACTTTTTCTTGAATACCCCCCTACAGCATTTTAATATTATATATTTATATCATTTTTAGAGACGCCTTTCCTCTGGTACTTGTGATCGATGTTGTGATGATGAATGCCTTAACTACCTTAATGCTTTGATATCCTACCTGCGCCTGTCGACCAGAGAGGCCTTTATAGTAGCTGAGACGATGCTACTGACTATCCTGACCTTGTGGTCTGCACGGTTTTATTCAACCACATAATTATTATCTCTGTTTATTCTTTCCCTCTCTCATCCTCCTCTAGTTTTACCCTAAGCCATTCACCGTACATAGCTTCATCTTTATCCAGCATACATCAAATCAGATGTCACTCGTATTATCTACTACCTTTGCACACCGCACATCCGCCGGACCCCCGGGCATGCATGGGTGGGAAAGAAAGGGGGGGTATGGCAGCACACGGATGAAAACAGGGCTGCTGGATGCACAGAGCCAGTTCATGTGAGGGATGTACTTGTCTGTTCGGTTTGCGTGGAAAGAAATTTCAAATCGTGTCACATGGCAGTCTGAACCAGTATTTTTGGTGTTTCCCTTGCTGGTGTTTTTTCCCGGAAAGCATTACAGAGGATGTACAGTTTATTTTATTTATTATTTATTATTTATTATTTATTCTCTTCATTATCTCTTAATCTTCCCTTTATTTTCCCTTATTTTCCTTTCTTCTTCTCTCACCGTCTTCAATTCAGCCTCCGGCCTGGTCACACCGTAGATTGGGCTTTGATCGTAAAGCTTTGACCCCTGTCGAGTATTTTCTTTTCAAAAAATATCGCAAACAAGTGCACAAACCAATCAGCCAACGCAATGAAAAAAGTAAAGAAAGGGGTCTAACAGAAAAAGAAAAAGAAAAGGCAAAATTGTGCACACCTTGCCTGCAAATTCAGCCAACAACCAATATTCAGCCCTCGTGGCTGCATCAAGCTGCATTATCAGTCCTGGCGAATTCGCTCGCTCTGTACTTGAGCGAAATAAGGCTGACCCCTGCGATATTTACGTCGAGTTTTTACTTATTTATTTGCGTCGTATCCATTCATATCTAACTTACTCTTTAATGTGTTGATCTTGAGCAATCGATGTTTTTAAAGCTGGTTATTTTCGCATTTATATTTGTATACAAGTTTAACTCATTAACTGGTACACAAAATCATCGGCTTAATTGCGTAGCAATTGCACCGCTATATAAATACAGGGCCTCAAGGACATAACGACAGCTACCCGTCGCAAAAAAAGGCATGCAAACCATGTACTACAAAGCTGCCAAAGCGCGCATATGAATGCAGTCACGCGGACAGCAAACACTACGTAGTCTTTATTGCCAACTCCTTTATAAAAAAAAGTACGTGCTGAATGTATGTGAAAGAGGCGATGCCGAGCCTCATTTTTTATACTGCACTTGAAGCTTGATAGATTCAAAACATGCCATCTTACAAAAAAGAAACTGTCGGACTGTCAGGGTATCGTCATGCCAAGATGTCGTGATATCATGATGTCGAGGTGCCGCCGTCGAGGGGGTGTATGTAAAGAAGTGCACATTATAGCCAAGGCGTTGGCGACGACTAGCACTGCATAGCAGTGCATTTACAGAGACATGAATGTCGACCAGTAAGATCAAATGGCAGATTCAAGCGGCCGCGCGGGATGTGCCATTTGACGATCTGACGAGGCTGACAATCATGATGATTATTAAGCACGCCCAGAAACCTCAAGACAGGACATGATGGCATGTATGATGAACTGATGAAATCAAGATTGATTTATATACTATACTACAGTCGGCACGATAGAGTCACCATCCTCTGCCGAGTATTATGAAACATGAGAGATGTATACAAAATTTGTAGACAATGACAGGACAAAAGAAAGAGCAAATGTATGATGCGAAAAGAAAAGGCAGAAACACACAATCAAGCAAAACAAGAATGGACAGACCGAAACAAATTACACCCAAGCCCGGGACCGACAAGGCCGATCAAGTCTGACCCCGTTTATGTTAACCCAGGTACTCCTTGAGCTCCTCCGAGTCCTCCAGCTGCTGCTTGAAGGAGAACGGCGCAAACGGCCAGCCGCCAAACTCGGCAAACTTGGAGAACGACTCAACCCAAGCAAGACGAAGAGCTGTCTGTTAGTTTCTGTAGATACGTGATAAAGAGGAAGAAGAAGTGATAAGAGCCATTAACAAAACTTACAGTGAAGCATGGCAGAGACACCCTCCATGATAATCAGGATGATAACACTCAGCACAAAGAACATGGTAAAGGTAATCACCAGCGCAATGGCGCCCGTGATGCCTGTCATCTTCAGCGAGGGGCCCAGCGTCATCGACCACAGCACGGCAGAGAGCTGCTGGTGCGCAAGCGACAGCGCCCACAGACGCAGGTACGACGCCGTGTGCGACACGCAGTTGAGACAGAACTCGATCGTGTGGATGATCTGGTGGATCATCACCTCGCTAAACTCAAACTCCTCGTGCTCTTCGTCGTCGTCACCGCCAACGTGCACATCCTGCGACAGCATGCCCACGCCCTCGCCGGCCTCGCTACTGCCGCTGATGCTGGGACGGCTGATGCGACGGCCCGCCGCGTGTCCGTTGGTCTCCGTCTCGTCGTCGTCGTCCAGAGCACTCACACGTGCCTGCTCGCCAATGCCCCGATAGCCATGGCCGCGCGCCTTGTTGTGCTCCCACCGCAGGTAGAACGGCTTCAGGAACAGCAGCACCGGCACCTGCACAAACGCAAGCAGCAACAGAACCACCTGCACCGTCTCCTGGCCCTTGTACAGGCGCATGTCCAGCGAGCCGGGCTGCAGGAACATGTAGATCAGCATGTTCAGCAGACCAGGCGGGCTCTGGCCAATCGCAAACCAGTCCACAGTCCACTTGTAGATGATGCACATCACCAGGTAGCCAAAGATGGCCTGGAAGAAGATCATGCCGGGCACAAAGTTGCCCCAAATGTCAATCGGCTTCTTAAAGTGGCGCGCGTTGATGTACGCGAAGCACAGCGAGTACGTCATGTGTGCCCAGCCCAGGATGATGGACATCTTCATCTTGTAACTGTTGCTGAACAGCAGGTCGTTCTCCGTGCCGTGCCACATCCAATCCAGACCAAACGGATACCGGTAGTCGCCCTTGAGCTTGGCTGCCACCGTCATGCCGTCCACAAAGTTGTCCGGCACCTCCCACTCCCATGCACTGGGGAACAGAGTCATCGACTTGGAGAACACATCGTTGTACACAAGACCAGTAAACACAGAGAACACCGCCATCACAAGCGCAATGTACCGGCCGTAGTACACCATGGCAAAAAGCTCAAAAGTAACCTTCTTCAGTGGCTTCTCCCAGTAGATCATCGCCAGAGACGCTGCCAGCATAATCGTCGCGTGGCCGAAGTCACCAAACATGACGGCAAACAGGAACGGGAACGTCACAATCACCGGCAGCGCAGGGTTCACCTCCTGGTACGTCGCCGTGCCGTACGCGTTGACAATCGTCTGGAACGCCTCCGTAAACTTGTTCGTCTTGAGGTACGTCGGCGGCGTCTTGTTGGTGCGGATCTCGTTGATAATCGAGGGCACGGCCAGGCCGGCCCGGTTCGTCACATCCTGCAGCGTCGTGCGGATCAGCGACAGGTCGTGCGTCGGGCACCAACCCTCGGCAATCAGCGTGCGCCGGGCGCGGTCGTACGAAAAGAGGTTGAGCGTGTCGTACACAGCCTTCTCCTTGCTGATCAGCACCATCCACGCCGACAGCGACCGTGCAATCTGCTCGAGCTCGGCATCTAGGGCCGTCTGGGTGTTGCGCAGAACATTCTGCACGTCGTTCAGGCGGTCGTTGACCTCGTGGATCTGGTCGCGGCGGAGGTCGCTGTTCTCGTCGACGCTGTACACCTCGGCACCCATCGACTCGGAGATCTTGCGGATCTTGGCAAGAATCTCCGAGCCGTGGGCAAAGATGACAAACACGTTCTTGTGCACAGTCGTGTTGGTGCTGGGGTCGACAAGGGGCTCGGGGATCTCCGACTGGTTCATGTACAGGTTACCACGCAGCGTGCGCCACAGAATGCGCTCAAACGCACCCACGCGCTCGCGCGAGATCACACCGGCCACAAAACCAATGTTGAGGCCAGAGAACGACGCAGCCGAGCGGTCGTTGCCGTTGGCACCGCTGCCGCTGTTGCCGTTCTGCTGCTCAACGTCGTTGAGAAGGGGCGCGTCGTCGTCAATGTCGTCGCCGGCACCGCCGTCGGTCGAGGCCCGGATCTCGTCGACGTTGCCGTGGGCGCGGTCGAAGAAGCCACCAGCCTCGCGCAGCACCCAGCGCCACTCGGTCAGCTCGACCTCGCGCTTCTTGAGGGTCTCGTAGCTGTCGTTGAGCTGGAAGATGCGGCTCTCGAGGCTCTGGCAGCGCTCGGCCAGGCCGTAGATCTCCGACGTGCTGGGGGCCGCCAGGGATTCGGTGTCGAGGTCGAGCTTGCGGATGGGCACGCCGGCCTTTTCCATCTGCGAGGCAAAGTAGCGAAGCTGGCGTTCAACATTGTCGAGACGACGGATCTCCTGGGTAAAGGCGCGCTGGAAGGCGTTGACGTCGCCGTTGAGCTATGTTCAGTTAGTTTCGCGTCCTTTTTGTCTTGTTTGTCATCGATTCCATCATCATCAGCCAACGTACATCACGGAACTGGACCAGGCCAAGCTCGCCCAGAGAGTTGACAACTTCACGGCCGATTTCATTGGAGATGTACAGCTGCACCATGCTCATGTCCGCCGAGCGGAACGGCGTATCCCGCGCCGCCGGCGCCATGATGTCGGTTGTTTTGGGAGGGAGAAGTCGTTGGAAAGAGATAAATCAAATGCAGACGCGATACAGGAATGAACAATGGACAGTGGACGAATGGAGAGGCGGATTCAAATGAGTGTCGGGTTGTGGTTGATGCCGTCGTTGTTGTTGTTCGTTGTCGCCGTAGGCTGGCGAGAGCTTGAGAGAGAAAGGGTAGGTACAGTAGGCTTGTCGAAAAGCCGCAGACGCAGATAGCTATTTACTGCACTGCACCCAGGGATACGGCACTAATGTGCTTGATTGGAGCCTGCCTCCCTGCGGCATATGTTGACGCCAGCCTGCATATAGGGAGACTTCCTGCCTCAGGCACCCAGCACGTGTACCTTCAATACTTGCTTTCCTGGAACAGCCACAATACAGCCACATACCCACTTATGATTATGTAATATGAATAGTATTATTCTAGTGGTCCATTCATTGCTACCAGCGTTTATCATTAGCGGTATCATCGCCACAGCAGGCATTTTCACGATAGAAGCTTCAATTTCTTTTGGTTTGGAATTTTTATGTATTTTAAGTGGTAAGTTTGAAGGAAATAATGAACTGTGAAATATCAAACGCAATGAGACAATTGTGGTATAGACCGAGGCAGACAAGCACAAAACCGTGTAAAAGCAGCCTGTACTCCGAGATAACAAGAGCAAAAGAAAGCAAAAGAAAGCAAAAGAAAGCAAAAGAAACAGAGCAATCAAAGATAATAACCCAAATGCCAAAAGCCAAAAGATATCAAAACAGCTGTAGATCGTACAATGCTGCAAAACGCTGCAAAAAAACGGTGCTTCCCGGTGCCGACCAAATACGTTTTCTGTATCCTGTTTCCTTTTTTTCCAAACTCGCAAGTTGAACAATCATATGAAATAGAAATGTTGGAAAGAAAGTAATAGTAATAATATCAAGCCGCTTGCCGATGAAAGCCGAATTTCGCTCGCGTTAAAAGGAATCATTTCGCTGGTCATGAGTAGTCGTGTCGTAAATGCCGAGAAAAAGAAGAGTGCTGGCTGCAAACAAGAAACAGTGGGAAGTATAAAACAGAATAAGAAAAGCGAAGATTCGTGGAGATGGTACGGAGGAAAACAAAAAGATCAAGAAGGGAAACAGTGAGAGGGAGGGGAGATGAGATCGAGCCGAGAAGAATCAACAGCTTGGTTGATTACAACTTTCTGCCAAACATGTACGAGCCGTACATGCCACCGACCTTGGCGTGGGCAACAGGGATCTTGCGCATGCCCCAGGACTGGGCACCCATCTTCCAGGGGCGCAAGCCGTTCTCCATCTGGTAGCGTCCCATGGTGACGGGAGAGCGAGCAGTAGATGCCTGGGCGCCGCGGACGAGCCACGAGCGCGAGCCAATCTCAGACTGACGCCAGCCCATGCGAACGAGCGCACTCTGGGACTTGCTGACCCGCTTGTACACAGTGTCAGTCACCTCGACGACTTCGAGGGGCAGCGACTTCTTGTCCAGAAGAAGGCCGTCCAGTAGGAGAGAGGAGGCAGGCATCTCGTCGGCATCCATGTCGGTGAGGTCAAGGAAGCGAAGCTCGCGCTGGCCCTGAGTGTGGACAGGCGCAGCCTTGTCATCGGCGTTGGAGGGCACAACAATGGTGCAGACATTCTTCAGTGTCAGGCCGCGGCCGAGAGACAACTCCTCAAGGTGCTTGGCGAGGCTGATGAGCTGGGAGATGTGGGATGCGTTCATCTTGCTGCCCTTGAGCGACAGAGACTTGAGAGTCTGGGGAAGGATGGGAAGGAGGCGTGTGATATCCTCGCACTCAAACAACTGGAAAGTGGAAGACTCGTAGCCAAGGCTCAGGAACTGCAGAGTACCCTGGTTGACGGCCGGGTGGTTTGCCAAAAAGTCAATAACACCATTGGCCGTCAGGAGCGAGCACTTGGCAAGGTTGAGGTGGGAGATGCGTGCAGTGTGGGGGATTTTCTGCAGAGCAGCGTCAGTGACGCGGGTAGTGGAAAGGTCAAGGTGCGTGAGACGCTTGAGCTTGGGCAGCAAGAATTCAAAGACGCTGGCGGGCAGGGTCAGACACTTGTGCAGAGATAGACGCTCAATAGGGAGGGTCTTGGGGAAGGCCTCCGCATCCTGGCCAGCCATGATGCTCATGAAGCCACTGCGGAACTCGTCCGAGTGGCAGCCGCACAGATCGAGGGCGACAAGACGGGGCAGCTCGGTCAGAAGCTTACGAATGACAGCCTCGTTAATGTCGCTGTCAAGGTAGTCCTGGACGAGGAACTCCTGGAGGTTAGGGGTAAGGTTCAGGCACCGGATAAGAGTGTTGGCAGTCAGGTTCTGCGAGGCATTACGGGCGCTGGCCGTGCGGAACAGGCTGACGGGGTTGAAGTGAGAAAAGTCCAGACGACGAACCCATTCACCGCGTAGGGGGTAGGCCTCAAGCTGAGTGTGGAACTTGAGAAAGTTACGGGAGTGAGGGACAATGACACGACGGTAGAGACACTCAATGGTCTTTGCATTGATAGTCTTGGAGGTGACCAGCAAGTTGGTCAGGTCCACGTTGCGGCGGTCAATACCGTTGGGAGGAGTGTCCAGAGTGAGGTAGTTTGCGATGAGGCCTAGCCAGTTAGTATGTGATGATGAAATTGTATAAACAAAATGAAAAGAAAAGAAAAGAAAAAAAAATGAATGAAAACAAACTTACGAAACACTTCATAGGGAAGCTTCTCAAGGGGCTGGTAAACATGGGTAGGCTCGGCGGTTTCCACATCTTTCATGGCAGTGTCAGCATCAACTACATCCGCAAACGAACCAGCCTCGAAGGCAGATACGTCACCCTGCCGTGTGATATCAAAGACGGACAAGTCAAACTGGGTAGCAAATTCCAAGTCCTTGGCCTGGTCATGGAGGATGTCATCAGCCGAGAAAGAGCCACGAGGAGTGCCGGGGCGGGACAGCGGAGTAGACGGAGTCGACAGCTCGTCAGACACGGCGGTCTCGTTGGTGCTGTCTTTCATGAAGCGCTGGAGCTCATGAAGGTTGCGAGCGTAGGAGGAGACCTTGGAGGACGAAAAGGCCTGGGCCATATCGGCGTCTCTCTCGCGGATGGAGGAGAAAGAGGCTCTGGCGCTGACATCCTCGGACGAGGAGGCCGACGCCCTCTTTTGATGCTGGGCTATAAGCGACATCTTGGATGCCGCGGGAGCCTTTGCTCCCTTTCCTTTGGTGTGTGCGTCTGGCTTGGTGTATGACATTAAATTGACTAGACGGGTGTATTGGGTGCTGTCTAGGTGAGAGGAGACTGATATGTGTTGCTGGTGTAGCTGATGGTGGTGATGAGAGGTTGGTGAGGGAAGAGTTCTGAGTTGTTAGTGAGAGAAGAGATGAAGTCGACGAGAGACTGTTTGAAATGATGAGATGAGATGAGATGAGATGAGGATAGAAGTAGAAAGTTAAAAAAAAAAATGGAAGGAGCGAAAGAAAAAGAAACGGAAGGAACAAGAAGATGAAAAAGGAAGGAGGAGCTGGCACAAAAGGGAAATATCAAGAAAGGGAATGGTAATGGAAAGGTGGTGGTAGAAAAAGGCAGCAGAAGGCAACAAGAAGGCAAGAAAAAAAAGACAAGAAAAAAGAGAGGAAAAATAAAAGGACAAAAAACCACCAGAGAAAATGGGACAAAAGACCAACACAGAGGACATAGCACGAGGCCCAGGGGATGCGTAGCAAGCGCCACAGCTCGGTTTTTATTAGTCACAACGGCTAGTCCTTAGGTAACAAAATTAGGCTGGCGGCTTTGTTGGCCACTTGCGGCTGCTGTTGAACGTGCTGAGCGTGCTGAGGGGAAGGTGCTTGTGCAGTAAGGAAGAAGAGCGAAGAAGGGTCGCTATGAATAATAGAAACCCAAAAGAGCAGGAGCGGCCAGACGAGCGTAAGGAGGGGAAGGGTGCTCGTGACGTGCCCTCTGCTCCTTCCTCTTGCTCCGTGATGAAAACAAAATGTAAAATTGGGAGCGACCAAGAATGGAAGGAACAGAATAGGCAGGACAAGCATACAGACAAGACACGACTGAATTACTATGACAAACAGTGACTGGAAAGACTGGCAACAGTGAGGGGAAGCTGGATTCCATGACAAAAATGGCAAAAAAATGACAGAAGAAAAGTGCTTGCCGTCTGTTGATCGGTCTCACCCTGCTGCATCAAATCATTAAAAACGTAAAAGCATCAAAGCATCAACGCACCAAATAGAAATAGAAATAGATTGGATTGCAAAACACAAGGCTCGGAAAGGAAGGAACAAGGGGCGATGCACTTGTACGGGCCTGTACGCGGGGAAGGAGCGAATGCGTGTGTATGGGATGTAGAACGTGCCAAATGTGCGAAACAGGAAAGAAGGGAGACCAAAGGCATCATGCACCTCGAGCAACGACTTACGTTATGAGAACAGGGCGGCACAACGGTCAGGACACGAGCAGATGGGCCACGTCAAAACTGGGCAGGATGGCGTGTCGACAGCTAGTCGGTGAGACGCGTGAATGGGCAGTTGTATTTATTGTATTATTGTGGTTGCTGTCAAATGGATTGTTTGTGAGAGGCTGTGGCAAGTTGTGTGATGAAATACTGCATTAGAAAAAGATCAAAAGAACAAGCTATTCGAAGAAAGAAGAAAGCTGCGATACAATATCTTTATACCAGACGCCAACTCAGATTACTACTATGTATGTGTGTACTCAAGGACCAATGCCCGGTCATTGCCACCATCGGCGTTTGGAGTGTTGGCCGGGACTCGTATGACGAGGAAACCAAGGACGGGAGAGCGGTTTCGCAGCAGTTCTTTATCTGCTCTATTACAGTATGTACTACTCTGAAGGGAGTAATAATGGGAACACTTTTTCTACGTTTTATCTCTTGGTTTGGGTCGGATCTATTGCCTGTGCGTCGCGCAAGCGCGGTCTGGGGAAGCGGCCGAGACGGTGCAAGGGTCGGAGCTTGCAGATAGGAGACAATAACAAGGAGCACAGCTGTAATAGCAGGCTGCAGGGAGTCAATAAGAGGAAGAGGAAAAAGGGACGAAAGAGGGCTAGCAAAAGAGAAAAAAGTAGGTGTAAACAGGTGAAAGAAATGTGAAAAAATTAGGTGAAAGGCTTTGTTTGGAGGCAAGGCAGGAGGCGAAAACGACAGCGCCAGGCAAAGACGGAAGGTACGGGGTTTTGGGTGGGCTGCGCTAAGAAAACGGGGTACCTCGACGATGGAGCCGGCAACAGGATGAAAAAGAGAAGAAAAAAAGAAGAGACCCAGTTCAAAAAAAAAAAAAAAAAAAAACAGTTAGGATGAAAAAGAGAGAAACTAGTAACAAACACAGTAGTTCACAGTGAAAGAAAACATTTGTTTTCTCGTTTACTTGTGGCTATTGTAGGATCTTCGAAAACACCTGGTCCCGGATGATGCTGGCGTTCCTTCCGTTCTTGGCCCCAATACATGGCTGATTACATAACGAAATCTTCTGTCGAAACGGCATGCTGTCGTAATTGACGAACCGGACAACGCGCATTAGACTTTGAGTGTTCTTTGACCCATGTAATTTCAATAGTAGGCTCGACAATTCCAGTCATCCAGTCACGATGCCAAAGTTGGTCACCTGGTGGGCGGACTTTTGGATGCTTGCGGTGGCCGATGCTAGAGCTTGGCTGTTGTGGTCGGCTGACCTCATTGGCTAGCGATTTGCTAATAGAAATGGCAACCAGTAGCCTCACGCCAAAGTACAGAGTAACATGTTTGAGTCGCCTCCTGGCCACAGGCTCTCTTACAAGCTCTTGCAGGCTTTGTGCTCTCGCCGCCCAGTCATTCGGTTTTTGTTAGTTAACGATTACTTGATTACTTGATGGCAGGTGCGACCGGCACTGTTGCCTCCTCTTTTGCGCAGACTTTTGATTTCTGATCGGTGATCTCTCTCGAATCAAACGGCTGCTGTTTCTCATGGCCGCTCTTGCCATTTGAAGTAATTGTTGTGCTATTAAGATTGCGCCATCCCTCTACGCTGTGATCGTTTACCATAGTAAGTAATGTGTCGTTTAATACCGTGTTACTCTGCGTTTGCACTGTGTCTGCCATTAGATGCCACACCAATAAATCAGCCAACGCTGGTGTCACCATATTGAGTCTACTATGTGTGTACAGCATGTGTGTGTATCGATTATTGTAAAGTAGCACAGCCATCTCTGCATCCAACTAGGCTGTTTAGACAACTCCGCGGTCCCAAGTTGCTGTCCCACTGTCTCAGTCTGTCTCACTGTCATATTTACTGCCACCTTCCCCTAGCTCCCCCCCTCTCCCCTCACTGCTTGAGTATGCACTGTACCTCATTCGCAGGAGCTACTCCGCACAGGAAGTGACAACACACAAGGGGAAGGTGCAAGGTTCCCTGTCATATTCGCTTGAATCTACCGCGCTTTCCGTCAACGGAGGATGGTCTAGCCACCGCCTGCACTTACACCCCTGATTGCCTATTTCGGCCTCGTCACCGTCCTTGCGTCTTTTGCGTTGCTTTGCGTCTCCTCTCGTCTCCCCTCGTCTACTCTCAGCCTCTTTCTCCCGAGTGCCAGCGCATCATCATAGTATGCCAACATCACATGGAAACAATGCATCCGATACTGAGTATACGACGATTTATCAGTCTTGTCATACAGTACATAGTACAGCGTCAATAATATCTCAACTGCATCTCTTGGCCGTCACCTTGTAATCTTTGCTTCCTCCTCGTCTGTGCCGTCTTTGTTATCAGATCTTCTTGGGTATCTCTGGGTCTCGGGCTCTGGTCTCAGGATGTCGGCGTCTTTCTGTTATCTGATCATCTCCCAATGCCAGGATGACTGCATCTCTGCTCCTGATCGCCGCTTGCTATCTCGGCCACATCACTCGCACTGCCAACACTCGCGGCCCCTCGCAAGCGAAAGATAAGTTTATCTACTATTCACAATCTGTATCTACATAGTAATATGCAAAACTACAATGTAATTACAATGACTAGCTCTTTCTGCTGATTATCTACATAGTATGATGTGGTATGCAGTATTAATTATATCCCTGCCTCTACTAAGTACCATGTACGGGCGTACGCCGGGATACTGACTCACGCCCCCTGCTTCTGATTATCTCCCATTCTATTATCTCACTCTATTATCTCTTGTTTCTCGACGTAGTACATCTCCATCTCCATCCTTTCCATCTAATCAATCTGTCTGTATCTCGTATTATCTCGAAAAAATATCCTGATCGCCTCGCTCACACCCTGTTTCGTCCCTTTTTACATCTTAATCTCCATCTACGGACTTGTTGACCCGTTTTCTACTCCATCCAGCTCCCTCCGAGCTTTCCATTCCCTTGTTTGTTTGGCTCTTTGGCCAGACTCTGTTTTCGTGCCTCTGCATCTCTGTATCTGCATCTGCTCATCTCTTCCGATGGCTTCTTTTGCCACAGGCTGTGTTGTCATTACCCGCACAGGCTGGCATCCTGTCTCCGCCATCCTCTTTCTCCGCCGCCTTCACCTACTTTGTACTATGTACGGAGTACCGTTACTAGTTGATGGTACCCGCGCTTGCCAGAGATAATCTCGCATGAGCCAATAGTCTACGTGGATGCTTGCGAGAGTAAAAGTCAAGATAATAAAGCGGAACAGATGCCAGGCCAGCAAGGGCCACGAAAACAAAGATAATCCTGAGTACGGCCGAGAAAGGAGGGCGAAGCGAGGAGCACAGTGAGAGCAAGAAGAAGAAAAAGAGAAAAAAAGAAAGAAAAAAAGAAGAGGACCCAGTTTGACAGACGTTGGCCTTGCAGAGTACTCTGTATTAGAGAGAAAAAGTAGAGTTAAGTCGAGTTAGCTACAGTTAGCCAGGCTGGTGGTATTAGACATAAAATTACTCGATTGGGCTTTAACTCGCTCTACCCGGTGCAATGCTATTGGCCGCTTCCATTGCCTCCTCTGCGTGCGACAACGGAGTGTGGCTCTTCTCCACCAATCTGGTAGCGATATCGCTCGCCGCAAAGCTAGTAGCACCTAAAACTGACTAACAAGCCACTCTATGACAGAATCAATTGTGCATCGACACTGCTGCATCCAGTAGCATCCTGCTATTTGTACTCTTGCCAGAGAACCCGCCCCATCAGCGAGACAGAAACCGAAACAAGAAGGAGCGATGCACAGTGCTGCGTAAATACGATCTTACGATCGGCGCTGCGACGGCATGCAGAGCACTTTCCCCACGAGTATATAAATGAGAAAGCAGGAAATCCGAGCGTTCTATCCGTCGCTCAATTGGCAAACTGGCATCTACTGCACACTTTGTTGTTCTCTTATATAACGGAAAGCGCATCCGGTTTCTTTGCCGGGGATTCTCTATGGACGTACCGTAGAAAGAAGGCACGGCTGCAGCGCGCTTTCCTAGAAAAGAAGCAAGTCAAAACAAGCTCCCAACGAGGAAAGAGCGAGAACGAGAAGAAAAAAGAAGAAAAAAAGAAGACGAAGTAAAGGGAAGGAGGCTGCGGCGGCTTCCTCTGCCTCGTCTCTTAACCCGAGCCGAGGCCAGCCGCCCTCCGGCGTACTCCTAGCTGTAATGGCAGGCATAGTGCTATAACTGCCACTATGACTAACCTACATACGAATTTAATCATGGTACACAGCCCAGTACAGCATACGCGTGACATGGCCCCGTGCTCGCTAAAAGCCGAGCCACTGTCTCGCACAAAGGAACACCTACTGGCTGTACGTCTCACGTGCACAACGAATGGCCACCAGCTTCTCACTCTGTATCTGCGCCTCTATCCATTGTGCTGTAGAATACCAGACTCCGTCTCGGCCCATACCTAAAAGCCGTCCACCGAGCGGTTGTTTGTTTACAGACTATGTACTGTTTCGATAAAGTAAGCAGTGCCAGTAATGTAAATAATGAAGTCAGGTTATTGATCAAATTGAAAAATTGTCTCGAAAAATTCCTGCCAAAAACCCGCATAGCCTGGCCAATGTCACGATCATGAGAGGCTGCTGCACTGTCTACAGCGCACTGATATAACTATATGAGATTGGAGAGGAGGTTTAGAATTAATTCAGAAATTTTTAGGGTAGAAAGAAAGAAAAGGCAAATTCAGTTGCAAGTATTTTAATATACCTACGTGTTGATTGCTGACTAAGCTAATATGCGGCGAGGGAGGTTAAGGATAATCTTGAGTATAGGACCGTTTGCCAAATACATACGTTTCAAATGTGTGAGCATGTAGATATAAACCTAAGAAAAAAACACAAGACTCGATCGAGGACTCAAGACGCAAGACAGGATGATATGCTGAGTATACAAAATGGAGGCTGTGCTTATGTAATTTATCAAGCAGTTCTCTGCAGAGAAACGAAGAAGCACAGCATGGGAAAAGAACAAAAGCGTGGTAGTCAAACAATAAGGATAAAAGCAAAACGAGCCGGCATGATCGCCGTCTATGAGGCCCGAGAAGAACAGGGAAAAGGCGGGAATAAAAACAGAATAACAGTGATAACGAAACATGAATAACAAAATAACAAAGCAAAGCGTCATATTCAAAACATGGACTGCGTCGTGCAACCCTCATTACCACCATTGTCGTCCGTTGCCAGCGGGTTTACCGCCCACCAGACTTAACCCGAAGCCGCTTTTTGCAGTCTTCGCAGTACCATTTCGCTATGCAGTTAGTACGTGTGTATATGTTTGATGCATAATATAGATGGACAACACTCACCATTCGATTTGGGCGCGACGCGGAGACCGGCACACTCCAGATGGAACCACTCGTGCTCGCAGTCGTCGGCATCGCACGCAATCATCTCGCCAAAGCTGACCTGCTGGCAGTAGCAGTACAGAGGGTCGTTATCGTCCACCTGCTGCTGCTGCTGCTTTTGCTGGCTCTGCTTCTGCTTCTGCTGCGGCTGTCTCTGCTGCTGGCTGCGGCCGCTGCCGCTGCTCACATCACTACCGCTGCCAGTGCCAGTGCCAGTGCCGTTGCCATGGCCGCTGCCGCTTCCGTTTCCACCGTGGCTCACACCGCCTGAGCCGCTTCCGTGGCCGTCGCCAGCAGCTACAGAGCTGTGACTGCGGTGGTGGTCACGGTGGTGCCCGCCCTCTCTCGCATGTGCGTTTGACGAGATGGAAGATGCACCCTTCTTGTGGCTGCGCTTCGTAGAGCCGCTTCCTGGGCCACCGTTACCACTGCCACTGCTGCTGCCATTACCAGCGCTGCCGCTGTTGTTACCCGACGATGCAGGCTCGCTCGACCGTGATGGCCGTGACCGCGAGGTAGACTCGGCGAATGTGGCCAATGACGGCGTCGAAGGCTTGCTGGCCCGGCCACTCTTAGTAGTGACCGACGCCGGCTGGACAGACTGGACAGAAGCGCTCGAAAGCGGTGTAGACTCCTTTTTCGTGGATGCGCTGGATGCCGATGCCGCTGACGACGTTGGCCGCCCTGCAGGCGTTGGAACTTCCGTTGATGGCTTGCTGCTGAAAGCACCCGATGAAGTAGTCGGCGTTGCGGGAATTCCTGCAGAGGCTGCTGCTGCTGCTGCCGATGTTGGTGCTTGTGTGGAGCCGGTCTCCTTCTTAGCACCACCCGCAGATCTAGTGCGTGTCATCGGCACAGCAGAGACTGACGAACCGGCTTCGGTTGCCTCCACCTTGAGAACCTGCACCTTGGCCGGAGATGCAACTGCGACTGAAGCTGGCGCGTGGCTAGGTGCAGGCACCGGCGTTGGTACTGGCGTCGGCACTGGCGACACCTTGTGTGGCCTTTCAATGGGTGCCCTCGGGTTTGCATGTACGGCTGCGACTGTAGCAGGAGACGGTATCGCTCCGGCACCATTCTTGAGCTTGATCTCAGCCGGCGGTGCCAATGGCGATGGCCGTTGTTTGCTGTTCTCTGCCTTGAGCTGGGCTTCGCTCTGGTCTTCAACCGTGGGGGATACTGCTTGCACCGGGACGCCCGGCAGAGCTGAAGATGCAGCAGTGCTCATTGGCTTGCCGCTTTCCTTGCTCACCATGTTGGCAGCAACCGGGGATGGAATAGCTGTTGTAATAGCCAGTGTGCTATTTGTGGTGCCATTTGTATTATGGCTGCTGCTGCTGCCGCTGCTGGGGTTCGCTGTTGCAGGGCCTCTCATAGAGTTGTTGGGTGCCGTACCAAAGGTGGCAGGTGCGGCAGGAACACTCATAGCACCTACGCCTGCCGCAAAATTCGACGAGCTGGCGGTGGCACTACCGCCATTAGGCGGAGCTGCAGCGATCTTATCATCAGAGCCAGATTTCCTGGCACCTGCTGTGTCCTTGCCAGCGTCGGCAGTCTTCTTCGCCGGGAGCTCGGTAGTTGGGATTAGGGATGGTGTGTTCGGAATAGAAACTCCATTATATGCGCCGCTTTGGCTAGCACTCCGACTGAGGCTCTCAGATGTGTTGATACCCAGGTTGGACGGTGCCGGTGAACCGCGAGCGTTTTTAACGGGGTCGGGGAAAGCGCCGATGACAGGAGACGATGTGGCCGAAGCTGTGTTGCGACTGCAGAGAAATTGTTAGCCCGCACATCTAAGCAATAAATTAAATAATAACTGTACTCATCAAAAACATACCTCTTCTTGGCCGCATTGCCCCCGGATGGGAGAGCCTTGCGCTTCTTTCCACCATCTGGAGCAGGAGACTGGCGGGGGCTAGCTACCCGGCCCTTTGCGCTGCCTGTCGCCGATGCATACACTCCGCTCAGTGCGCGCTCCATGGGTGCTGATGTGGGCGCAGGTTTCTCGACCTTTCTCCGCTTGGGTGCTGTTGTCGCAGCAGGCGCCGCGCCTGCTGCGCCGCTCAGAATGCCGAGGCCAACACCGGCCGTAGCCGCAGCAGCGTCAGCAGCAGCGGCTGCCGGTTTCCGCGACTTGGTACCGCCGCCTGCTCTTTTCGTCTCGGCCTTATGGTGAAGATCATCGGCATCTGATTCATGGTGATTGGCTTGCTGCGCCGCCTTTTGGCTCCGCCGGGCAGCCACGGCTTGTTTTCTGGCATCGCTGCGTGCTGCTGCTTCTTCGGCAATCTGCTGCGCGGCAGCCGACAGACTCGCTGCACCCTCGCGCCGCGAGCGCTCAGCCTGCTGCGCGTTGTTTGTTGCGCGGCTGGCCGCCCGGTTCTCGGGGTATGCCCAGTGACTGTCACTGCCCCATTTGGCCTCGTCGCTGAACTCGAGCTCCAGGTGTGGCCATACGTCGTCAATCCGTCCCATCTGCTTATTAAGCGCGTCATTTGCAGTAGTAATGACGTGGTTCTTTTCTTCCAAAGCGACAAGCATTTCCCGTATTACGAATCCGACCTGGCGGAAGAGATGCCGCCGCGGCACATCGCTTTTGTCATTCGCAGACGCGGCTGCGACCTCTGTGCCCGTGGCCTGTGGTTGTGATTGTGCTGGGTGGCCATTCGTGGAGGCGGAGTTGCCGCCAGTGCTGCCATTCTGTATCGTGGAGGCGGCGGCCGCAGCATTGCTGCCGTCGTAAGGGGAACGTGTTGTGTTGGGAACGGGCTGACGCAGCGCCAGGTTGATCAACTGGAAAAGCGCCTGCTGGGGGACGTGGATCTTAGCGTCGACCTCCTTGAGGAGCGTAAAGTGCTTGACAAGCTCTTTGGGCAGAGCAGAAATCGCATCGGCAAAGTGCGTGACACCAGGGAAGATGTCAATCGGCTGCTCTGCAGCAGCACCAGAGGCACCATCGCGATCACGGCCGGCGCCCCGTCCAGTAGTGGCTGATGATCTAGGCGGGTTTGTTCTGGTTTGCCGCACAGGCTGACGGCGGTTGGGGGCGTCAGACGCGGTCGCAGAGGGCTTCGAGGTCTTCATTGCGACTGAGAATGTAAGGGTATAAGGGGGTATTGTCGAGAGTCAGGTCAAAGTCAGGCCGTAGCCAAGTCGAAGTCGAGGGAGGAGGGAAGTCGAGAGAGCGTCGATGGCTGGGTTCGAGCCCGAATCGAGCGTGATTTAAGCTGTCTGTAGCAGAAATAAAGGACACTGGGGATACAAAGACTCTGAATAAGGATTTGGCACTCGAAGGAAGCCTAAACAAAACTTGTGTGGCCGGCGAGACGAAAAAGAAACACGAGGAGGTCGAGAGGAAGAGGGCAAAACAGAGGCGGCAAAGGCGGGCCAGACTGGACGCGGAGATCGCTCGCCGTTTTGTTTTTCTTGGTGTTTTCGGAGACGCAGATGGTGTCGGCTAGCTTTGCATCATCGCATGTCTTCTGTGGTATCAGGTCACAGAAATCGCGAGTTGAGAATACTGCTGGTAAGGGGAGGGGGTGTCGAGGATGCAAGGTGAATCTCGGAACTTCTTGACGGAGGAGAGAAAGAGGCAGGAGAATGGCCCCAGAAAGGCCCCAGCGGGTGCTCTGCTCCAGAGTGGACGCATAGAGCGTAGAATGCGCTGCACCTGCCGGCTACTAGAGGCTATTGGCTGCTATGGGGCGCGCGCCGGCCGTACAGTAGCACTACTACGCGGTATCCACTTATCGGACTTTTGTATAACCGTACCGGACAACTGCACGTCACCGTATGTCGATAAGATAAGAGATAAGGAAACCGATAAAGTATTTATGGTTATCGATATCGATAAGAATAGCAGGGCGCAGAGGGAGCACAGAAGCAAATGAGCCGCCAAGGCACAGGCAACTTTGGTGCCGGAGACAATTAATTTTATGGATTTCGATGAATTGGGTTAAACACTGTCTGTATAGTTTCCGTCACTGTCCTCTTTTCTCGTTGTAATTTATATAATGATAATTGTGTGATAAAGCCACAGGCGCAACCGTCTAGGCCTTGGCTGGTTGAAAACACGCTCAGTAAACAATGTAAAATAAGAGAATGCTGAATGGCAAGGCTCTACAAGCCCTCTATCATAACGGTAAAGACTGCAAATGAAGGCAAATAATAACAGATGAATGATATGAGAGCAAATCAAATACAGGGAAATCAAACAACCTGGGCTTGGTGATGCTGCTATTGCTGCTGGTGCTGCTGGTGTGTTCTTGTTTTTATGGCTTATGGTGTTGTTTTCGTAATATGGGTATAAATGAGTGAGGTGTCGCAATAACACTTGGGGTTTGATGCGAACTTGTCGCTGTGCCTTGGAACAGCATGAGGGCGGCTCCTAGCAGCGCCTACCGCTGCTTGATACGCTTGCGAGGCTTCTCATCGCGCGCCTTCTGCTTCTGTCTCCATTGCCACTCAAGTAGGACCGGCAGATAGCGGTAGAGGTCGAACTCGGGCCAGAAACAATCGAGATAGAACACGTCCGTGTCTTGGTGGCCCTGCCACAGCATGAAATCACTCAAGCGATGCACACCACTGGTCCGAATGAGGATATCTACCGGTGGATCACCTGCCGTGTACATATTGTTGTCGAGGGTCTTTTCTGTGATACTCTCGGGGTTGGGAAGAACCGGGGCGCCGGCAGCATCGCCACGGCTCGTCTGCGGCGGCGAGCCAGGCGGCAGAGTGGTGGTCGTCGACACTGAGTCGTCGTGCTCGTCAGACTGGATAATAGAAGGGGAAGGCGAAGTTTCCCGGATAGTGGACAGTGCTTCGGGGGTATCCAGCTTCTTAGATAAGATCTTCTGCTTGATGCGAGTCTCGGAGAATGTGGTATTCTGCTGCGGCGACGGGGCAAGGGGGCTGGAGAATTGCTCGACTGTGGTGCGGATCGATCTTGTGATTTCCTCGCGCGAAGTGTATGGGAAACAGATGTTCAAAGCACAGCTGGCGGAAAAAGACGATCGTTAGCATACAGGCAAAACATTGGCAAGAAACATGGGCTCTGGTGATGTATACTCACTTTCCGTTGTCCTTTGTCGTCTCGATGGCCCGGTCAACAACCTCGAGCACATCGGCGCGGATGAGGTCCCGCTGTCCTAGGACACGGACAGCAGCACCGTAGCGCTCAAGAATCTCGCCGTGCTGCATGATCTGCTCGAGTTTCACCTTTGCAAGCTCCATCAGGCCATCGACCTCGTACTTCGGACGGTTGAAGTTTTCGATGCTGAAAGCATACACGGTGATGACCTTGGCACCGGACTTGTAGCAAATTTCGAGGACCTATAGAAGTGCCTGTTAGTCTCAGCAACTTCTTTGTGCTTTGCATCGTTAGATGACTTACTCGTGCCAGAGCCTCAAATCCCAGGTGGTGGCCTTCCAGGGTCTCGATCTTGTGGTTTCTAGCGAAGCGTCGATTACCATCCATAACAAAGGCTACATGCTTGGGCACAGGGCCCTGCTTGATGGTGCCAATGGCAAGCTCATGGAACTGGTGCAGAGCCCATTCTGCCGGCGGCGAGCTGAGCGCCCAGTTTCGAAGACGCGAAAGGTAGAGATCGGACATTGTGACGGCGGCTGTTTTGTTTTATTAGATAGCCAGCCCGAGTCCGCTTGACTTGCGATGCAACGAGGCTGCAAGCGAGGCGTGGGAAATGGCGGGAGATGGCGGGATGGTGGAATAGAGATTGACGCAAGGTGTGGTATCAGAGAGAGGCCCGAAAAAGTGACTGGGAATATAATTTCTGGTTGATGGACAGAGTTGGTCGACAGAGTCGAGGGGACGGGGTGAGGTTGGAGACTGTTGGGAAGGAACGTCGAATGGCCAGAGTTGCTCCTTCCTAGCAGTTTTTGCTTGTGACGGACGAATCGGGCGCAAACGCCAGCCACAGTCCAGAGCGTATGCTTTTGTACAATGTATTTTTAGGCTACGACTTACAGCGCAAAAGTACATGCCACGGTGACGTGGTGCAATTGGCTGTGGGGGGGGGCAAGTGCTATCGAGCACTAGCGGGCAAGGCAAGAGCGGACAGCCACCTGCCTGCTGAATATGAAAATAACACCTCTTCGAATCACATCCCAACAATTGCGCCCACATCGACCTCATCGCGCCTTCTCTCTTCGATAATTTTGCACATGGCGAGGAAGGAACTTCCGGACAAATTCACTAATCAAGCGTTAAATCTATCTCAAAGCACACGATAGCAACAAAGCTTCCATCCCCAACAATCAGAGGCATCAGGAAGCAACAGGCAAGAGTAGAGAAGCTACGACCCGACAGCTTCAACATCCCACCACAGAAGCTCGTTCACGTGCAGGAAGTTGCCACCGGCTACAACACCTGACAGAGAAGACTCGGCGACGCGCACATTTTCTCTTAGTACAACGAAAGACACAGCTCCAGACCGTAACCGACTTGTGGCTAGCACGCTCCCGGAGCTTTGTCAGCACCTACTTTTGCATCCGGAGAGCTCTGCGATCACAACATCGTGAGCTTGCACCACCTTGGCACAGTACAGAGACACATAAACATCGCCACCCCAAAAAATTGCAACAACTGAGCAGTACCAACAGCAGCCATGTCGTTTGCAGGGGCCCCAGTCACCCGCAACCTCGTCCTCGGCGTCGTTGCGGCATCGCTCGGCGCAAGCATCTTTGACGCAAAGCATTACTTTTACATTCTTGTTGATCCGCAGGTGTTGCGATACGGCCAGATTTGGCGGGTTCTGACCTACCAGCTGTGCTATACCAACTCTTCAGAAGTCCTGTTTGCCTGTATGGCATTATACCAGCTACGAATAGTTGAGAGGATGTGGGGATCGAGAAAGCTCGCGGTAAGTTGATTTACTTGTGGTTTGAATGCAGACCACGACTAACATTGATTAATAGTCATTTATCGCGGCAATGTACTCGCTGTCGGCGGTTGGCATGCCGCTCATCGCCGTCGTGCTTCGCTTCATGACACGCGGCCGCTTCAACTACCTCCCAGCGGGCCCTACATCAATCCTGTTTGCCATTCTCGCACAGTACTATTCGATCATCCCGCACAAGTACACCTATCGGGTGGCGTTCTCGGCACAAGATCCTCCGGCTGCCAACGCAGCCAGCGGTGGTGCAGCTGACAACTTTGTCGGGCTCACGCTGTCCGACAAGTCGTACCGCTACTTCTTGGCGGCCCAGCTGGCTCTTTTCCAGTGGCCCGGCTCGCTCATGATGGCGGGCTTTGGCTGGGTGATGGGCCACGCGTGGCGCAACGACGTCTTGCCTGGCCGTCTGTCCGAGTGGCGCGTGCCTGGCTGGATGGTGGGCCAGCAGTCGACGCCGCAGAGACGGGATGAGTTTGAGGGTTTAAGACGACGCCTCGAGGACGAGAATACTGGCACAGCGACAGGCGTGGACGACCAAGCCGACGGCGGTGCGGAACGTCGGCGACCGGTTGGACAGCAGATCCTCGACCAGTTCCAGGGGCCAATGTAGGCCGAGGCATTATGAAGCCGTTGCTTCTTTTTTATTTTCCCATCTTCGCTGCAACTACCGCAAGACTATCAATCAGCCTAGTCCAAGATTCAGACAAGAGAAATCAATACAATTTCCAATTACCTTTTTTTCTTCAGTCCACATCCTACTAGGGCGAGATCGACACTCGATCGCTCTCCGTTGGCAGTCCGGCAAAGGCTTGCAGGGCGCAATGAACTCTAATTTCCAGGCCAAGCCAACTTGTGCATACCACGCTCCAACTCTGCCACGAAACGAGGAATTCAATCAGCCAAGCATTCAATCAACATTCTACTCAACGCTCAATGAACTGCCAACTCGTACAAGTCGCGTTCGATGATTTTCCGCATCATTCATCGTCACAAATGCCGGGCCCGCGTCTGCTCAGAAACGCGTAAGACGAAAAAGAAAGAAAAAAACCCTGTGAATAGGCTCCTATCTCTCCTCGTTTAGCTTGTTTGGTCTCCTACCTCAGATACTTGGTATTCATGCACTTTCAGCCAGTATCGGCCTTCACATGGCAATGTGATAGCCAGAGGCACATGGCTGCCCTTGCGTCACAGCCCCAGCCCCAAACCCCGTGGCCTCCGAGCTGAAGCCTACGATGTAAGATAGGCACATCGTAGCATGAGCACTCTACTACAGTATGTACCGTAATGCTACGCTGTACTCTGCCAGATATCTGACAAGTCTCTAACATGCAGGCCCCTAATCTGACTCCGCCTGATCGCGTTTGAGTGCTAGAGTGATGGCAAAGGAGAGCTCCGCAGAGGGCCTAGTGCAGTGCTTGCGTGCCATGCAGCGTCACTCATAATAAGATATCTTACATACTGCAAGAGTGCACAGTGCACAAGGCACAAGGCACAGAGAAGGAGGACGCTGGACGGTGCTGGGAAACCATTACATAGTATGTGGGAGACGCGTAAAGTGGATCCGGTACTAACACCACTGGCGCTGCTGGTGGACGGCTTACCCCTGGCGCGAAGCGCCCAAGAAGGGAAAAGATGGGGAAAGAACGACCACTGGCAAATTAGCCATGCTCCGTTTTCTCCTATTTTGCTATCAGCCTCCCCAATTTGGCAGCCGTGGAAAAAGTGCCTGCCGTACAGTAGAAGAAGGCAAGTGTAGAAGGGAACGAAGGAAAAGGAAGGCGGGAAGAAGTTAGGACGTGCTCGCGGGCAGGAGCGATGGACATAAGAGGCAGCAGTGTTCCAAGGCACAGGGGGCGTTGAGAAAATAATGAGAAGAGGGGGAAGTCGCGAATACAGGAAACCCGAGAAATAGAAGACGACAAATAGGGAGAGCGAGGAAAGAGGAAAAAACGACGGGCATCACAGACGATTGCGAAAAATGGAAAGGAGCAATAAAAAGAAATCAAGTCTTAAGCAAATAAAATAATAGCAATCGTGACGTCTATGTAATTTCGCGGGCAAGACGGCGCCATTTCAGAGCCTGCAATTCTGCATTTTCGCATTTCCCATCAAGTGCCAACGACACGCATTTCTCTACTTCCACTATGCGCCTTTCGTGTTGTTGTATGCCGTAGAACCCTGGAAGAGGAATGCAGCCACAGCACCTTGTCGCAGCACCCTCCAGCACACCCGCCCATTGGACCTTTACCACTCCAACCCCCCCTCCTGGATCGCCGGTCTCAGATCCGCAGCACGCTCTTTCACGCACACACGCACTGCCTCTCACTTTCTTTCTTGTCTATTCTCTGTTCTCTATCTTTATTGTCTTTGTTGTGTTAGGCCTGGTTGTTTCGGATAGCCCTTGCGTCGTTACTCAGATCCTGTATCTTCTTGAATCTTCTTGAAAACTTGAAACCAACCACGCTCACCATCTCGACGACAACGACGACAGCGCCAGCGACGAAGAAAGACATTGACTGTCTCAGGCAGCCGCCCAAGGAATAGGTGCCATTGCCAACCGCCAGCCACCATCTCATCACCCATGGCTTGACCGCGACAAACCCAATCGTGGCGCTTTCTTTTGCCGATACTTGGTAGGGGGCCAGACTTTCAGCAAATCCAACAACTACAACAGCTACAGCAGCGAGATCAGGGGACAACTATACGACAGACACCGTTCATAATCTTACAGAAAGCATCGCCGGCGACAATTGGTTCTCAGAGACGCGCACGCGGGCACCATCTACCTCTACACTCATACGCACTTCACAGGACGCTCTTCCCGATGAACGGCGTCGGCAGCAGGAGGGCCTTTGGCATCGAGCCAGAGGGCGCCTCTCATTTCCAGGATGTCGCTCCCACCGGCCGCGCCATGGCCAACGGATACAGACAGGACATTATCAACGGCTTCGAGGCCGACCGCCCCCGGTACAACGCAGTAAGGACAAATGCCACCTCACACTATCTCACGAGACGTATTGCAAAAGAGTGCGCATGATCTGTTGCTAACTCGGGTCGCGCAGTTAAATGTTGACCACCCACAGAGTTCGCCAAATGTCGACCTCAAAGACCCCATCCAGGTGCACCTCCTCACAGAGACGGCCTTGTCTGACAGCCGTGAATGGGTCATTCTGTCCCAAGAGGAGGTGGACAACCTCAAGAAGCAGTGCCAGTCTATCGTGCAGCGCATCGAGCAGACACGGGCAAATCTTGCCATCCAGTCGAAATACCGCGATGCCGCCATATCCATGGCTAAACTGTACTCGCCAGGCAAGCGCAGAAGTATCTTGAGCGACCACAGCAGCACCGAAGCCGAGCGCGAAGCAGATGCCGAGAAAGAGGCCTGCGAGCGCAAGTGCGAAGAGCTTGCCTCTGAGCTGTTCACTTTGGAGAAGCGGCTCATGGAGCCTCAGCGACGACTATTCCAGCATACCGCCGGTATTCTGCAGCTGACTCACCGGGGTCCGTCAAAGAACAAGAAGGGCGGCGCATCAATAACTGACGGCCTTCCTGCCGGCGGAATCCCCGGCAGCCCTGAGAGCATGTACACCTACGACCGGGAGAGCATGGAGATTGTATCTGGCGGCAGCATGTTTGACGACCGCAGCCTTTATCTCCCCATCGACCAGCCATTTGGCTCGAAAAAAGCACCAATGGTGATTCCCCAGAAATCGCCCATCCGGAAGGAGACCATGGAGCTGCGCGAGGAGAGCGACAGACTCCGCGACACCAACATCCGCCTGCAGCAGGAAGTCGACCAGCTGCGCGCAGCAAGCGACTCTCTAAACGAAGAGCTCACCGCACTGCAGCGCGAGAGCGGCGAGCGTCTGCAGACAGTGGCTGACGCTGAGCGCCAGGTGGAGGACCTGAACGGGCGTCTGCGCGAGATCATTGTGCGGTTCAACCCGAGCAAAAACGGCGGCTACGAGGGTCCACCGCCCAGCACTGGCAGCCAGTCGGGCAATGGCCTTGCCGCACAGATCGACTACCTAAGCGAAAGTCTGAACACAGCGCAGCAAGAACAGAAAGTCAGCGCATCCGAAACAGCACGCCAGTCCGATATGGGCGGTGCTCTGGCGCAGTTTGAGGGTCGCATGGTCGCAGTCAACAACGACATCCAGCGCCTAGTTGCTTCGTCTGGTGCTTCTGTGGCACCGATTCCCTCGTTGACAGGTGCCAGATCCAGCTCTGGTGTCAACGCACAGCTCAGCTGGCTGGAGGACGTGCTCCCCGAGATCGAGTCTGGTGTGGGCCGTGCAGCAGATGCGACTACTGGCCAGCAGGCAGCCCAGCAGGTGGATGCCGTGCTCATGGGTCTGTGGGACATTCTCCAGTCTGGCTTTGCCGACCAGCAGCGGCAGCGTGAGGAGCGCAAGGCGTCGCGTGCACAGATGGGTCTTACAGGCGACGATGACGACATGTCTGGTGACGAGTCGCCAATGAGTGCCAATGAGCAGTATTCACTGCACGCCCTGTCGGCCAAGGTCCAGTGGCTGTACTCGCAGACGACCAAGCTGCGCGAGCACAAGTCTGTTCTGAAGCGGCAGATCAAGCAGCAGCGTGAGCTCAACAACAAGTCTGATGCCGAGAAGGACCAGGAGATCCAGAACAAGTCGGCGGAGCTGGAGGCGGCGGCGGCTTCCCTGCAGAACAAGACTGTGGAGCTGCAGCAGGCTCAGCGGTCAGCGGATGCTGCCCAGGACCAGCTTGCCAAGGCGCTGCTTGACCTGAATGACGCGCAGTCGAACCTGGCGCAAAAGGACAACCAGTCGGGCCAGGCCACGCGGGCCGTGGAGCAGCAGCTGTCTGAGCGCACTGCGAAGCTGTCGGCACTAGAGTCGCAGAGTGCCAAGCTGCAGACGGCCCTATCTACGGCCGAGGCCAGCGTGGCGAGCCTGACGGCGCAGCTCAAGGAGGTGTCGGACGCGCGGGATGCGGCAGCAACCAACGCGGACAAGGTGGCCAAGGACCTAAAGACGCGCGACAAGGAGCTGGAGGAGCTCAATGTCATGCTGATTGAGATGAAGACGGAGGCGACGATCGCAAAGGCGGAGCTGGAAGGCGCGTATGGCACGCGGTCGCAGCGGGCCAAGGACGTGGCGGCGTATGCCAAGTCGGCGGAGAACGAGGTGCTGCAGACGCAGCTTGACAACATGAAGAAGGAGCTGACGGGCACGCTCAAGGAGTACGAGGACCTGACCAAGGACACGATTGCGGCCGAGCGCGAGAAGCTGGATCTGGAGAACCAGCTGGACGACGCGCTGGCAGCCAAGGCGTCGCTGGAGTCGGACGTGCGGGCAACGCGCGAGAAGCTGGAAGCGGAGGTGGCGTCGCTCAAGGAGGAGCTAGATGCCGAGAAGCTCAAGGTATCGCCGGGCAGCGCGACGTCGCGGGCGGGTGCGACGATGCTGAGCGAGCAGTTCCGGGCGACAATGAAGGGCGAGCGCAAGAAGTTCCAGGAGGAGCTGCGGAGCGAGCAGGCACAGCGGAGGAAGCTGGAGGAAGAGCTGCGGACGCTCCGACGGGCTGCCGGCCCAGGCAAGAGTCCTCTCAGCCCGCGGTAGTCTCCCTGTCTGCCTGGCTGTCTTTTGACGGCGTTTCCTTTCTCCTTAATGTGACTTCCGACCTTACACCCGTTATGCTCTGTCGCCTTGCTTTTCCCTCTCCTTTTTCTTCATCTTCATCTCTTCTTCTTTCTTGTCTTCTTGTCTTCTTGTCTTCTTCTCTTCTTCTCCTTCCCGCTTCCATTGGGTATCGTCTTCATTTCCTTCCTCTCGTTTACTTTTGTACAACACCAGCATACCGGAGTCGCATGGCGTCTATCAGTTTGATTCATCCTTGTTTATTTTCCGGGCCACTCGTCTTGTGTCGGCCTTTCTGTGTGTTCTGTCTATTTCTGTCTATCTTCCTATGTAAATTATCATATCCGGGCTTCTTGGCGCCTGGCCAGACAGCACGAACATATCTGTTAGGTGCTGTGCAGTTGGTTTAACCTGTTTGCTTTTTGTTTTTGTTTTTATTTCGTGTTATTTTTATTTGGTTACTTTTGTTTACTATCCTGATTTTTGGAGTAGACGCACCATCAAGGGCGTCGGATTTCGGATTTTAAATCATCTAAAATATAGACATGCCCTGCTTTGGATACGGCATCTGATTCTTAGTCCTTTTGATGTCGTGTGTATTTGTCGTGTATTGGCGACGGATGGTGCAGCTTCAATGACGTCTGTGGGCACGTGACCTACACCACCCAAAAATTACAAGCTAACCGACTCACGTCACCTCGACTATCAATCACCTGTCTACAACCAGCTTAGAGAACAGGATCACTCAAGGCCACCCAATTCTACTCCAGCACGCACCGCTCTCTTGCAATGGGAGACGTCAACACTAGCTCTGCCGCCACTCCTGATATGAAGGTCGACCCAGCGCGCGCCGCAGCTCTCGCGGCCAGCCTCGGCGCCGTTGCCGAGCGGGTGGCCGCCGCTGCATCTGCCGCGGGCGGCCGAAGTGTGCGCCTTGTGGCTGTGAGCAAGCTCAAGCCGACCAACGACATCTTGGCACTGCACCAGCCCGGCGGTGCGTCTGCTTCTCTGGGCCAGGTCCACTTTGGTGAGAACTATGCACAGGAGCTGCGCGACAAGGCGGCGATGCTGCCGCGCAGCATCAAGTGGCACTTTATCGGCGGCCTGCAGTCGACGCACTGCAAGAACCTGGCGCGCATCCCGAACCTGTGGTGCCTGTCGAGCGTGGACTCGGTCAAGAAGGCCAAGCTGCTGGACACGGCCCGAGGCAACTTGGTCAAAGACGATGCGTCGGCCGGGCCGCTGCACATCCACGTGCAGGTCAACACGTCGGGCGAGGAGAGCAAGTCGGGCTGCAGCCCCGGTGACGAGACGGTGGCGCTGTGCCGTACGATTGCGGACGAGTGCCCGAACCTGCGGCTGCTGGGCCTGATGACGATTGGGGCGATTGCGCGGAGCAAGGCCGTGGCGGTGGACGAGGGCGCAGAGAACCCGGACTTTGTGGCGCTGTGCGAGCAGCGGGACCTCGTGGGCCAGGCTCTGGGGCTCACCGAGCCGCTGGAGCTGAGCATGGGCATGAGCGACGATTTTGCGAGCGCGATTGCGTCGGGGAGCAGCGAGGTGCGCGTGGGCAGCACGATCTTTGGCACCCGGCCTGCCAAAGGCGACGCAAAGCTTATTGCGTAGCGGCAGTCTAGTCGGCTCAAGCTTCTTTTGTTCTACTTTTTATTTTATTATTATCTTATTCATTATTTTCTCTCGTTGCTCTGCATTCTCACTGCTTTGCATTCTCTCACACAACGTCTACATGCGACAGTGCTTCGGCCGCATTGATACCGACCGAGACTGGATGCCATATTCTCAGCATCAAACAGTCAACAGCAGGGCAAGCCGTGCCGGGTTCCCAACAGAGCCTAGCTGTGGGATGGAGAAACATGTGGCACGGGACGAAGGAGGCAGAAGGCAGAAGGCAGTCAGTCGGCAGTATTCTCCAGTGCGGTGTAATTATGGTATCTATTCGGCTTCCTGATTAGGCAACGGAATCGACAACAGCCTCCGAAACGGCATGTCTAGGGGTGTGAGGGCGTGAGGATATAAATACATATGTAGCAAATGCAATGCTTCAATGTACCTGAGCATGGGCATGGGCATGGAAATGAGCGTGCATTGGAGACGGCAATGGATATGCAGTGCACGCATTTTGTGCCGCTCCTCGTCATGTGTACATACATACTACATAGTAAGTAATTAATAGTATGCTTGTTGTCTCCTCATCTCGTCGTGGGCACATGACGTGTTGGGGCGATCTGTGGCGGTCCCTGAGGAGGTGGCAATAAACAGTTCCCAGAAGCCCCTGATCCCCTGACAATCACTGCTTAGCAGCTGGAGGCTCTACGATGTAGACGAGGTAGAGCATTACTATGTATGGCCGAACCCACCTCCCTCAAGACAGATATTCAGTAATGAAATAAAAAGCAGGCTGGCAGGCTAATAAGGAACAAGGGGTACAGGGGTGGCCCAACAAGGACAAGTGCATGCTCGAACCGTTGAATCATACAATATACAATGTATGTACATCCTGGAATCAGGCTTTGGCGTTACGGAGTACTTCCCCGGGTTCCATTATCGTCGTATATTACTACAATGTACTGAAGACGCTCTGGCGGTAAAGACAGCGACATTGCAGATCTCGTGGTTTTCTAATAGCCAGCCCTCTGTCGTTGAGCACGAGCAAACATCAAATAGCCAACCAGCCAGCCAGCCAACCAACGCAAAGACCTCCGCTGGTTAGTACCCTGGCGGGAAATGAGAGCAGGGCACGCGCAAGACTGCTCAGGAGAGAGTACTATGTAAAGGGGTTGCATCGACAATATCAGCCGGGCTCCAACCAGCAGCAGGCGTTGACGGGATAGTGGTAGCCCGACAAGGTCAAGGCGCAGTCATAGACTCTTGACTGTCGACTGTCGAGCAGTCAGTAATTAAAACAGCCAGGCAGCGAGCATAGCCGGCAGAGACAACCCTATCTTACTCGCGGTGAAAACAGGGCAGCCAAAGTCGAACGTCTCAGCAAGACAGTCACGTCATTATGACTGTCGTGTAGTATCTCACCACTTGACATCTGGAGAGTGTTTATTTTGCAGGTTATTTAATAGGGCGGTTATCTACGTTTTTGTTGATTATTTATATTTTATCGAGTCTGGATAACTTGCAGATATATTTGTCGAGTATTTAAAATAAAATAAATAATTTACTTGACGGGGAGAGGATACAAAAAACAAAACTTGATAGAAGCATGATATAAAATCAAAACTAATCAAATAAAACCAAATAAAACCAAATACTACACTGCCAGTTAGTATTGGCGGACAAGGCTGTGTTTAACGATTCAATAAGCATAAGCTGACAAGGTCAAGACGGCGAGATGACAAGCTGACAACATGACAAGACATATGACAGCAGCGACAAAGACAACTATTTGACAACGACAGAAGCGGCTACACTTGCTTGCGGACTCCAGCCCTCGCCCTACAGAGTACACACTCGGCCCGCCGTACAGTGTAACGGCCTGTGTGACGGCGATCTGTTGCATGTGGCTTTGTAGACTACAGAGGAAGCGTGACGGTCTGACAGAGGATGTCGGTGGCCGGACAGCAGCGTTGAGGTGGCAGGCCGAGGCAGCCAGATACACAGTAGACACAAATGGAATATGATGGGTTACACGAGATAAATAATACGGAGAAAAACTAGCAATGAATAAGAGCAAAACATAGCAAAAAGAAACACAATAACCAAGACGAAAAAAAGAAAGAAAAAAAAGACGAGACACAGACACAACACGCAATATAGTTGTGCGACACCCGATGGAGGAATGTGTCAGTGCCAGGTAACGTGAGATTTGTATCAAGTCCAGGTGATAGCAAATAGAAAGAGGAATGCAGACACTGAACACAGAACCAAGGGAAGGGAGGATGAGACTCGGCATCATACTATGCACAAGACATGGCCAGACAAGACCCTCGAGGCATAGGCCGACGTGCTGTGTAGTACGAAACACAATTGTTTTGTGTGCTTTATCAATTTTAGTATCATGACGTGCCGACGAGGCTGGATGTCTTGTGCAAGTGGCAATACGAGGTGATGCTGGAGATGACTCAGGACTCGGCCTGCTTGCAGCCTGTAGGTTGCAGATTGGAGAGCAGAAACCCAAATGCACTGACACTCTACACGATGCTCCCACCGTAGTACATAAAATAGTAGTACATAGTACACGGTGAGTGGCACAAGAGTCCACACCGGTGACTGCGAGTTGATTTTACTCTGTATTGGTGTCGACATGATCTTAATATTGCAGGCCGTGCTCAACGGTTGAATACGACGCAGATAGGGGTATGAGGACAAGCAAGGGCAGCAGGAGGACAGCAACACGGAACGACAAGACGAAAGAGAAAACACGAGGAAGAGCGGGAGAGCGAAGCTAGAAGGCGAAAAGAAGACACACAGACCCCGAGGGAGCAATGTACATAGTAGTACAGAGCAGACTAGCTGGCTAATCAAACAGGGATAGGCTGGGATATGAAGCAGCCAGGCCAGCAGTAGAAAAAGGGTCTTCTAGAAGAAGCAGAGAAGAGCAGAGAAGGAATAACTGGGCTGGAAGTCATTCTGTTACATGTGCTACTAAATGCATGCTCCGTACATAGTAATACTGCATAGCAAAGACGAAGCGGCTGCGATGGAGCACGTCGGCAGCCTAGCAGAGGTTCATTTCGTTTTAATGGAGAAGCATCCGACCAGGAACCCCGGGCTTGGTAGTCTTAGGCCGAAGTAGACTACTCTGTGTAGCGCTCTCTCCTCAGGCTGCGACTGTCCTACAATGTCTGTACTATTACAATACATACAAGTAGATACGCACAAACGAACACGGTATCCCCAAGCTCGGGTCCATCCGCGGGTCGGTATCATCGACAACGGGGCCGAATAAAGTATTGTGATATACGACAGAGAGTCTTGAGTTTCTTGGCCTAGTCCGTACTGGGGATATGCAATCTTGGGCAAATGTGCCTGTCGGTTGACTGTTGACCGTTGACCGTTGACCGTTGACGGGTGACGAGTTGTCGTTGTGATGTTGTGATATTATCGTCGTGATGTTGTGATACTATCGTTGTGATGTTGTGATATTATCGTTGTGATGTCGTGAATTATCGTCGTGATGTTGTCGTTGACGATGTAAGGGTTCAAGGGTCTTGCACTAATCACTACAATACACAACCGGCAAGTAATCAACATACTATACATACTACTCTACAGCAGACAAAGGCAATACTACAACGACGCCATGGCGTGGTCTGTCGACACGTCCAATCCTCCACCCCAATCTTCAACAAAGCATCGTGACCATCACCCGACTATTTACCTAGCCATCTTCAGCACCGGCTCTGGGCCTCCTAGAACCCAAGTTAGACACACCCTTACTCAGGCGCATCCTTTCTTCTAGTTTATGTATATATTTGGTTGTGCTTAGTTGTGGTTTAGAGTTTATTCTCCCCCTCCAGCCCACAGCCTGATCGGCGCGGTCTTTGTCACATCGGATCACGACATATGCCGTGTCTCACCTCTTTGTTTAGGAGTACTAGACTATGGACTCATAAACCCAGAGACTCAGACTCAGAACACATCTGAACCGGAGGCTGATCAGTCAAGCCCCGACAGCCCAGCCGATCAGGCTGATCTGTCTGTCTTTGATCCATCGGGACCAGTCCAGCTCACCGGCATGCGCCCTGTGGTGCTCATCATATCCCATCCCTGGGAAGACGTCTCACTGTCTTCTTTGGACACTTGTGTGTCGGTTGATGGTGCTGAATAGCCAGACAATCCATTCCAGTGCCGCCAACTATGCAATATTGTCGTCATAGGATGGATTTATTGATTTATGTAGATATAAAGGCAGTGCTTAATAATAATGTATGTACATAGTAGTAGTAGTGTAGTAGGTGTGGTCCACACTGCCCAGCCAGTCGGTATTCGCTGCGACAGACTAGGCAGGAGCGAATGTGGTTGGGGGTCATCAAGGCAAGAGTAACGAGGCGATAGGAAGGGCAAAAAGGGAAGGTGCAGACTGGAGCAAAACGTGGGATGGCCACGCAGTGATACGACGAGGGAAGGAACGATATTAGATGAGGAAGGAGCTGGAAATGGAAATGTACATACTAATATATAGTACATAGTAGGTGGATGAAGGATGCCAGCTGGTGTTTGGCGTCGCCTCCTACGATGTTGTGATACTCTGCACTCATTCTACTCTTCCTGCGCTCTGACGTTTTTGGTTCCTGATGTGTTCCGACTCCTTTTCCGTGTGCTTCTTTGTGATCCTGAATTATCGCATCCCCGAATCCCTGAATCCTCGAATCCTCTACTTTCTGACTGTCAACCCTGGCAAAAGTCAGACAACGGCCGTCGATGCCGATTCCGATGTCGACTGTATAAGCATCTATGGCTATGGCTGGCCTGGGCGGGCCTGGGCTGAAGAGCTGCGCACCAATATTGCGCAGGCGCACAATTCACTGTGACAAGAGCAGTCGACTGCAACTCTCCATCCGAGGGCGTGGATATGGTACATACATATTGCAGACATACAGTAATACTCTGTAGAACTCCGAACTGTGCCCTGCCTCTCATCCCATGTATTCCGTGAAACAACAACGGCCAGTCAAGACCAAGACCATGTCGCCTTGTGATAGGCCATGATGCATTGTTTTCATGCTGAGAGATGAGACTATGCGAGAAACAAATATGTACATAGTAGAAGCAAGGGAACCCGAATAGAACAGAACAGAATATAAGCACACACATATGTACTCCGTAAGAGAAAACAGACATCCAAAAATAACAAGGCATATACTACAAGTGGACAAAGTACAGTGTCGGTAGCGACGTCGCAGTATCCCTACATCAGCGAATCGAATACCGAATATCGAGTCACCAATCATCGAGATCTCCCAGCGATGCAACGGCAGTGAGCGAGTGCGAGACATTGTTTAGTCAACAGTGGCGGTCGATGGTGTTCTTTGATTACGAGAGCGAGATTGCGAGATTGTGTTCATCTCATTTCATCGGTTGTCCGATGTTATGTCTGACTATGGCATCTACTGATTTGATTGCTTGTCTTTTGTCTATTGACTTTTGACTTCTGAACCTGTCTCCTTCCTCCTCCTCTTATCTACATTGGAAACGAGCCTGTTTTGTATGCAAGGAGGAGGAATGGGGATGGAGATGGAAATGTGCGTGCAGGCTAGACGATGGTGGTCTGGTGTCGAGGTGTCTTTTGTTATGGACTGCTCTGCGACTGACTGTGGGCTGTTTCGGGCAGGCTGTTTTCTGTTTTATCGCGCTGTCTGAGCTGGGTCTAGGTCTGGGTCTGAGTCTGAGTCTGAGTCTGGGTCTGGGTCTAGGTTTGAGTGTGAGCCTGTTTGACCCATACAGCTAATAATACCACTGAATAAGGTGGCCCATGACCGCGCACTCGGAAGATGAGCAGCGGCATTTGGTTTGTCGGTACGAGCGACGGAAGTGATCCGAGTTCTTATCATACATACATAGTACGGTCTGCATCCATGCGATGCTGAACCTTGCACACCGTCGTATGTAATACTCCGTTCTTTCTCATTTTCTCTCGTCATCTGTCATTATTATGTTCATCACGGCTCAAAAGGATGTGCAGAAAGAGAAATATTTGCGAAAGAAGCAAGGTGCTATGTACTACGTAGGAAGGAATAGTGAGCAAAAGGAACTCACAAAACAGAAAACAGGAATCAATCAAACAACCGAGATATCATGCAATCAAATGGACAAAAAATAAAATAAATAAATAAAAATAGAGGGAAAAAGAAGACAACGCTCACCGTATCGTATCCCGGTAGATTAATATAGGCTCACCTTGACCGGCGGAAGGCTGCCGGATGGATCCGTAGTTTCTTTTGGCACCCTATCACTCTGCTTTATCCATTTCATATTGCTTTTTTCTCTGCTCCTCTCCTCTGCGTGTGATTTCCTCTGCGTCTTGATTCGTACAGAGAGTATCAGAATAGAGTACCCTACGGAGTACACACCCAGGAGTTTGGAGAGAGCGGAGACCACTGTAGCTCCCGTCTTCCCCGTGATAGGGAGCAAGGAAGAGGCAGCAGCCAGCGTTTGCTTTGCTTTTGCCTTTGCTTTTGCACATACATACAGCAGTAGTATTTGCCTTTACGGCAAGGCAGGTTGCATGCAGCTGCAAGGGCGCTGCAGCCGTCGAGCCAGTCGTTCCCTGCGGAATAGTCCCTCCCTACAGAGGACTATGTCCATGCGTGCATGCAGCGGAGCAGACTAGCAGGGATATGGTCATGCACCCAACTGATTGTTGGAAGTGTTGGGAGACAGTCTACCTACGGAGTAATTACTATGTAGACAGTTCAGACGGTGTGCGAGACAGACAGACACAGACGTACAGACGTACAGACGTACAGACGTACAGACGGGCAGACGGACAAACAGGCAAAGACAGGCAGACTGACAGACTGAGACCTGCTACGGAGCAGATGAAAAAAGACTGTGCAGGTGATCAAACAATCTCGCGATCAAACAAACGATTAAACGATCAGACCAAACGACGACTGCATACGATGTGCTCACAAGTACGCCGCCACGAACGCTTGGACTGTGAACGGTTCTTTCAATCTGTTGAGATGATTATTTTCCTTCCGCTGGCTTGGTGATTTCTTTCTTTCTTTTTCCCTTTTTTCCTTTTCCTTTTCTTTTTCTTTCTCTTTCTCTTTCTCTTTCCTTTTCTCTTCTATTCATATCTAATTAAAACCCGTGCTTTTGTGTGATGGTTGATGTGAGAAGATGGATACGCTTCAGCTTTAAGCGGCAGCCGAGGCCAACAGCGGCGGCCAACAGCAGCAGCCAACATCAGCCGGCCAACGCACACGACAGACGTTGGAAGGACAGTGTTTGCTGTTTGCTGTTTGCTGTTTGCTGGCTATTTGTTGTTTGCGGTTGCAGGTTTGCTGTTGCAGTTGCTCTGTGATAGTAGTATGCAATATGCCACAGCCCGTGAAGTGTATTCTACCCTGTCTCCTGATCCGTGTTGTCTTGAGCATCTACGTATCAACTATGTATTAATTACTAGTATCAATTAAAATCAAAACACCTACGAATGTCAATAAATATCTATTAATAATAACAACTGCTGTCTCGGCGTGTTGGCAAGTCCGTGTTTGATGTTGAGAGTATGCCCAAATAACAGGCAAAGTCAACAGTCAGCATCGCTTACGCAAAAGAACCATACGATAGTACGGTGTATTAGAGTCAGACATTGCCAGCAGACATTGGATTGAGACTACAGTCTAGAAGACGGAAAGACTAGAGTGAAAGACGTGAACAAGACAGTCAAGTCGAGTAATCAAGAAATCCAAGACACATCTACTACGTCGTAGCAGGAGATCAAAGAACTGGTGGGCTGGTTAGCCATACTGTTGGATATCAAGAACAGGACATATCCAAACAGTTATTAGCAAAAGAAATCAGAAATCAGAAAGTAAAAGAAGAAAAGAAAAAGAAAAGAAAAGAAAAGAAAACCAAAACATCAGACGGCTTGAAAGTACTGCATCCGGAGGCAACCTGGTCTCAGCCGACACAAATACGTCGCAGTCAAGGTGATTATTGACGGGTATCGTACGGGTAGAGGGTGGGATACTGTGATGGACCGAATACTCTGCATACTTATTACAGTAAGACAGCTCAAGCGGTGATGTATGGCCTCTTCTTCTTTCCTTTCATTTTATTTGTTTGGGTTGTTCTTCTTTCTTCTTCTTTTTTCTCCTCCTTTCTCTACCTCGATTCCTGCCACCCGTTTGACCACCCGTCATCCCATCTCACCGCGTCGGTACTTGCTCAGGAGACCATAAGAGCATGCAGTAGCTTGAGTGGCTACATCAGTGGCCTGCAGCTTTTCATGCAGGTCCGAGATGGAAGTGGAAGAAGTAATAACAAGTGTAAAAGTAATAAAAGCAATAACGCAGCAAAGCAACAAGTAATAAAACAATAAAACAATAAAACAATAAAAGGAGATAAAACAACAATGCAGTCCTTTGGAGTGGACCGGGTGGGTGCTCGACTACGGGCCCTCGGGTCACTACCCGTTTGCTGGGTCTTCTTGTGCATAGTCGTCTTGTTTGCAAGCTACATCCTATGCACTATGCTGGTAGTGTCTGGTGTTCGTAGGGTAAAAACGGAGAGCTGTTGTGTTTGAGAGTAGTCCCAAGACAGGGGAACGGTGAATGGGGATCGCTGTGCCCCTTTCTGGGAGGTGGAAGTGGTTGTATCACGGGCACTGCAGTAGACAGTGGCCTGCTGGGAGTCTGTTTGGGGACGATTTAATGATTCAGGGTGTGTCATCCCCTATCTTTGTTTTTGTCTGTTTTATTTGATTTTCGTAATTATTTGATTCTTGATTCGTATGACATCTCTACATCTACATTATTTGAGCTTTGATTATCGGTACTTACACCGTACATGATCCTCCACTGCCTATTCTTCTGGTCCATGTATTGTCCTTCTTGCTGGGCAATACTTGTTATTGCTGGAGCTTGATATCCCATAATTTACAGAGTACCATTACCGGCCGCTTCCTTTTTTGTTCAATTTTCGACTCCGTACGATGTACTCGAATGATCTTCTGGAACATGTCTCTCCCTGTACGGAGGGACGGATGAGCGGCGGAGGTCCTCTGCTCTGCTGACCTTTGGGATCTCTGGCCATAACATGATAATACGCTGTGCCTGGGCCCCTGGGCCTGTGCACGACGCCTCCCTCAGGTGGCAACAGCACGCAGTGATGGCAGATGCATGTAGATTCAGTTGATAAATACCAAGAAGATACAGGGGACCGAGACATTCAAACATGAGACAGGCTAATAAGCAGGCAGGTAGGCAGAGACTCACAGGCAGCCAGAGACACTTAGAGACAGACACCCAGAGACACCCAGACAGACACCCAGACAAGCACACAAAAGGACAAAAAAAGACGGCACCGGTCCAACTCTGAGACTGCGCAGTACATTTGACATCCTCCTCCTGCAGTGTTCCATGATCTCCAGTTGCCGATGGCTTGATCCGAGAATGCACTGAGAACCAGCGGCATTCATGAGTAAGACCATTCTAGTTTCTACAGAGCAGCCAGTAGCATTTTGCATTGTAAGATGATAGCGCCGTCATCGCCAAGTGACGATCCCTCGAGTGACTTGTAAAGTATCTTATTACTACTTAACTGCGTGTAGTAACCACTCTACAGGAGATGCTGTACTCATTGCTACATCTACACCTCCTACAGAGCAGAGCACAAAGCCTAGATATAAATAAGCATAGCTGGCATCGGGTGCCTGCATACATACATAGTAGTACAGAGTAGATACAGCCTAGCAACTGGTGACATGGTGTGCAGCGTCGCACAAGGCGTTCCTGAGGCTGTTTGTAGCGTACATATACTATGTAGAGCAGTGTAGCGTGGCCAGGGTGGTAGTGTGTCCACCGAGGGCTGACAGCGGGCAACGTCATATGCTGCGCTGTTCAGGCCTGTAATAAGATACTATGTATTTGATTATGCAACTAAGAGCGCTGTAATTACTCTGTACCACTGTACGAAGTAAGTAGTATTTGCAAGCACATGCTTATGTTGGAGCACTCCGTAATTCTACAAGAAGAAGGGGCGCCTGGAAGGCAGGACAGAGTATCTTACGTAGTACCCTGTACTACTTGCCATGTATGGAAGAGGCAGGCAAGACATTGACGGCACACGAACAGAACACAAACAGAACACAAACAGGGCCGAGGCAGCGGAGACGCCACGTCCGCGGAAAGACGGGCATGCGCGCAGCCGTGAGGCGAGGGTTGCGCCTTCCCGCAGAGGCAACTACTCTACAAGTCCAAGTCCAAGTCTGAAGTCTGAAGTCTGACGGGAGTTGACAGTCACAAGAACAGAAACGGCAGGAACCAGCCTGCTCCTTCCTCCTGTCTCATCGAGGCTGCCACTCGACTCGTGGCTAATCAAGCCTCAGTCGAGACTCGTCGCGACACTCGACGACACTCGACACTCGAAACTCGAAACTCGACACCCAAGCAACGCGCATGCTAACACACGCGCACCCACTGTATGCACCCACAGACCGCGTCGTCTTTCTAGAAGCCCTCAGGCCTTCTCTGCACCCCTGCCGTCCCCGTTGCCGGGACTCTTTTTGCTCTTTGCTCTGACGCCCACGGCGGATGCGACTCTGCTCGTTATTCCCACAGGCTGCCGTGTTCACAGTAGTACTCTGTATTTATCCTATTGCTATTGCTGCTGCTGTTGCTATTACTTTTATTAATTTCGTTACTCGCTATTTTATTTCCCTACAAAGTATTCATAGTACAGACTGTATTACTCGTACTTAATACACCTCATTTACTCACATACCCAAAGCGGCCCTTTTCTCCCACACCCCTTTCACACCCCTGCTCACCTCGCTCCTTCCCTTTCGTCTTGCCTTCCCTTCCCTCCTGTGATTTTAGGTCTTCTACTGCTACATACACTGTACCTGCCTCTTGCTCTAATTACACCCCCTGAGGACGGCGCGCACTCCTCCTTCCCTTTTTTGTTCCTTCCCATTCCCATTCCAATCCCAATCCTCTCCCCTTGTCCCTTCCACTTTCACTTCCACCTTCCCCTGACCCCGGCTCTGCAATCCACACGCGACTGCGCGCGCGCAAAGCAAAAAAAAAAAAAGGCAAAAAGGCAAAAAGAAAAAAAGTTGACCCAAGCAACACGGACGACAAGCAACAAACAAAAGAAGGAATAGCCCCCTATTTACCCATTACACACTGCCATTTCCCATGTCTGTCCCATGTCCCATTCCCTATTCCCTACTGCAGCCTGTACCATGTTTGTGTGTTCTTGCGCTCTGAAATTGTTTGCGCCCCTGCCTGCCGCCTCGTCTCGTCCCTTCTTTTCCTTTTTGTCCGCTTCGTTTTGATTTTATCTGCTTTGATTTTATCTCCTTTGATTTGTTTTCTTTTGCCTCGTCTGCTTTCTTATTTCGTCTCTGGCTTGCTACTTTCTTTTTCCCTGTCTGGATCGCCCCCGGTTTGTGGCTCACCTCAGCTTCCTCTCATTTAATCTTTGATTTTATCTTTTATCCTTTTCCTTTTCTTTTGCCTTTTTTGTCCCTTCTTTTTTTCCTTCTCTTTTTCCTTCTCTTTATTTTCTTCTTTTCTCCTTATGAATTAATCTTCTTTCTTCCCGCTCTCCTGTCTCCCCTAGTCCTCCATACTACTCCCATACACATGCTCTCTTTTCTTCTTTTTTCTTTTTACATTTCTATTTCTATTTATCTCTGCCTCTCCCTCTCCTGTTTCTCGTCTTTCTAGTCTCGTTTTATTTATTATCCTCCCTCTCCCATTCTTGTCTTGTCTTCGTCTTGCTTCATCTTCACCTCTTCTAGTCACTACTCTACAACTTAATATCTACTCTTCTACTCAACTCCTCCTCAACATCACATCACTCCGCCTCTGCTCTGCTCGCCTCGACCGCCTCAGACAACTCAACACCGCCTCGTCTCTATTAACTACCTCTCCTCTACATCCATCTTCCTGCCCAACTCCTGCAAACTGCTGCAAACTATATTCTCCATATCCATTATCTGCATGCGACCTTCTGTCTAGCCATAGTGAGTCAACATGCGGTCAACGGAGCGCACGGCGCACAGCTCGAGACCAGTCTATAAAGACTGCATTCCCATCTGAAGATATCAGCCCTCGCTAACACAGATAGCATCCATCCAGACTCGTTGACTCTTCATCCACACCAACCTACACAACTACCCAACCTAAGCACATCAAAATGGTTTCCAACAGCTTAGACACGCTCGTCAACCTCGGCCGCGGTGCCTACGACACAACCGGCGTGCCCAAGCCGCCGCCGCCAAAGACTCGCTAAATGCTGTTTCTCTGTCTCTCGAAAGCCGGCGCATGGTCGTAGATTCGATATCTCGTCCTGCCTGGCTGGCACTACTATTCTCTCTCTCTGTCTGCATCTACTCCCACCGGCACCGGCACTCACCGCATTCAGCACTCCCAACTCTGCAACAAACAACACATCCTGCATGCAGCTGCATTATGCAACAGACACGACAACACTGCAGTCTACTTCGCTCCCGACTCGAGGTCGCCAGCCTCTGTACCAACACAACACCATTTGCTTCCAGTCTTCTTCTTCTACTATTATTCCCCCTTTACTATTTTGTAATACTCGCGCACCAACACACAAAAACGCCAGAGAGAGGAGACAAGACTGCTCACTACACACCAGCACAAGCTGACTGCTCGGTCGACACTACTAGTCACAGTCACCAGCTGATCGCTACGAGGATGACGCATTCCCTGCATTTTTCTTTTCTCTCTCTATTTTCTTCCATGCTTTACTGCGTACACTTGCTCTTTACACACTTATATTTGTTTTGGGCTCACTGCCTCTGCCATCTTCCTTTGATTTGCTTCCCAGCAGCAGCTCTGGGACAGCAAAGAGATAGGCTTTCTTCTCTTTTTTTTCTTTCTCTCTTTCCTTTCTTCTTTCTCTCTCTCTCATTCTTACCCCCTCTGATTTCGACGGCGGCGTTCAACATAGACGGACTTGGAGTTCATTTTCAGTTTCATTTATTTATTGCTTATTTCACCTTCTCACCGCAACTCCCGACAACACATTGCGGCCGCCGGAGTGGCCCCTCGCCGATGAGCCAGCCTACCACCAGCCAACCAAGCATGTCGACGCTGGTCCGAGAGTCGTGGTGTCGCTGCCCAACCTCGCTCCTCGCCTCTAGCTGCATCTTGGACGCACTAGCGCGTGCATCGTGATTCTCGTGGTTTTCTCGAGTCTGTTCAAAGCGTCTGCTTTCGCAATCGCATTCTGCATTTCCTTGCATTTCTGCATTTATCAATCATGTATCGAGGGCATGGCCGCAGGATCTGGGCTTGTAAAAATACTGTTTTTCTTTCTTTCTTTTTCTCGGATGGGTTACAAAATGGATGGACCGGAAAAGAACTCGTTTTTGCTTTCCTGTTATTCCTCTTGTTTTGTTTTGCTCTCTTTTCTATTTCCTATTTTTTTATTACTTGTTTGGGCCATGCATATAGATAGACGGTTGATTTAGTTTACTTCTCTGTTGCTTGAAAGCGCATTGTCTTCGCAGACGATGCGTTTCAAAAGAGCAGCTTTCCTTTTGTCTTGTCGTTATTGTTCTTGTTTTCTATTTTTTTTCTTCTTTCTTTTTCCTTTCTTCAGCTAGCAGTTTGTTTTCAATACTCCTGTACTATATAGATTTACGCAATGAGTTATCAAAAGTGTTTTACTTTCACCAAACCACGGTTCTTTAGTGGACAATCTAATATCATCTACCCTTACAAGAAATATAAATAACATCTGACCGATACACAGACATCAGACAGACTAAATTAGGTCATGAGTACACAGCAGCACAAGCACAGGCACAAACACGTACAAATCCAATATTGTCAATATACTCTGCCATCACCACACCGACAGCTTGCCAGCATACAAGACACAAAGTAAGCATAACGGGTTGTACGGACCAGTGCCCATCGTGCGGCATAGCCATGCATCCTTTGATACATACGCACATACTATTGCTGTACTGCAGACTGGCTGCATCCGCACTCGAGTCGCGACTGTCATCGTGTGCGTACATAGTTTTTGCTACACACGGAACAAACCAACCGACTGGGATGCGCACAAATGCAATGCAAGACCTAGCCCTAGCTGTGCTGCCAATGCATCCCTTCTATGTTGTATATTATCGCATAGTAATACCATGTAGTTGTTGCGGGAACAGCAATATTATCCTCGGTATATACGAGTCTTGGTCGTCTTGGTCTTCACGTCCTGATATATGACACTGTACGACATGGCCAGGCAGGCGTGCTGCTCCTCGCCACCTCTTCTCAGAGTCGCGCTGCCCATATTTTAAACCGTTTTCTTACTCTGTAAATGTGCGTCTCGGGGTGTCTCCGTAGTCCATCCTCTATTGGCTCTTTGGCTGTTTTATTTGTTCATTTTGATTTAGTCTCGTTGCTTAGTATATTTTGTTATCCTTCTTGTACGCAAAGATAATCTACAATGTATGTACCTCGTATGGAGCCAAGCTGTTGCTCCCGGCCCTAACGGCTGCACCTCTAGTGGGACACAATATACATGATCAACACTTGTCTTTGTGTTTATGAAATACTGTGCAGGAAAAAGAGAGAGAAGAAAATAATGAACAAGACAAAAGAAGCTGACCGCTTCCGAGGCGGTCAACATCGTCAACCATCAAGAGTTGTATCGACCAGGACAGCTCACCTTGCGTGTGCATTCGGGCGTTGGCTTTGGCTTTAGCTTTGGCTTTGGGCTCTTGGGCTTCAGCGAACCCTGCACACCGACACTGATGTGTGGACGGGGGTAGATCTTTTGTACATAGTTAGTTTTATTGTGATATATAGTGATATAGTGATATTTATAGTGATCTTGGTTTGATTTTGATTTAATTTGATTTGGATTGTTTGGGTTGATAAAATCTTTGATTTAAGAGTGCTTTTCACTGTCTGATCTACATAGTACTATTCTACTACATGCCTACTACTTAAACACCAGACGTACTATGTAGGATGCTACGAGGAGCGCCACTAGGATCAGGAACATCCCACACACACGTTACCACAATGTAATTACAGCCTGCTCAGCCTGCTTCCTACTTTCTGCGTCCTGCTCCTGCGTCCTGCGTCCCGCTTCCTGCTTATTCAACACTCGCAATATCAAACAACCGACTCAACTCCTGCTGGGCACGAAACACGCCCTGGAGGGCTTACTCTAGCACGCCAAGCAATAGCCAGCCATAAATACACTTTGCTACAGTGTCCAGTATTCACATCCAGTAGAGTATCCAGTATTCAGCATCCAATAGTATCCAGAATCCTGATACGTCGCATACGACGGTTCTCCTGGGAACCTGGACAGCCGTGCCCGGCGTTCTGGTATTGGGAATGGCGATATCACTCTGCCAGGGTCTGCTGCCTGCTTTCTTTCCTTTCCTCTTTGGTCTTTGATATATTTGACGTCTTCCTTGGGTTTCTTCTTGAGTTTCTTCTTGATTTTCTTCTTGATTTCTTTCTTTATGGTTTCCTGTTTCCCAAATAACATAGCATTTACTGCAATTCCATCCTTTATCCTCTTCTCCGGAACACCTCCCGGGCCGGACCCTTGCACTAGTTACTGACTGGATATCTCATCAAACGTTGAGACACTGATGTAAAAAAGGTAATTGTCTAGTTAATACTGATACGAGCGACGCGTGATGGGCCTGTAGCTGGCATTGCAGACAATAGAGTTTACGACCATAGCACAGAGAACAGAGCATGCGCGCCGTTGCACATCACCTCTGGATGGATCAATCAAATCCCGGCTGCATTTCGATGGCCGAGTTGATCAATGTCTGCGTAGTTCAGGCGTGTCCTTTGAATATGACTTTGCCTTTTCTACTCCTTTTCTTCTTCTTTTCTTCTTCTTTTATTTCATTTTCTTATCTTTCCTTTTCCTTTACTCTCTCATCAAGATACAGAATACAGAGTGGAGGATGACCGTACCCCTGCTTCAGAGTCACATGTTGTCTCGTCATGTCTTGCTGTATTGACTTGTAGATATAGCCCTTATTTACAGTGGCAATTTACACTATGGGTCGATGGAGATGCCGATACGATCGTACTGTGTACATAATAGAGACCAGAACAGGTTGAAACCAGCAAACGAGCGGAGGATGAAAAGGGGGTGGCCACTATTGCAGTATGTATGTACATAGTATGTATAAACGGAGTAGTTTCTAAAATACCTAGTACTAATAAAACAGGCTCCGCGTACCCAGAACCACGCTCTTGGGTCCCGTCATCCCGCGCCTGATACATCTTTTTACGGAGTAGACAGGGTCAAAGCAGTTAGAGTGAGGACGCGATGGAGGCAAGGTCGCCCGAGTAATTTCCATGCAGGACGATCGAACAGGAAGAAGGCAACGGAAAAGAAGAGGAAATAATACTATGTAGAAAAAGGAGAGGAAAAGGAAAGGAAGAAAGACGAGAATACAATAGGGGCAGAGAAGCAGTGCAAGTGGAGAGCAGGCGTTTCTGGTTTCTGTATTAACGGTTGCCCGGAGGCTTGTTCGTGCAGGGTCTGATCACTGGACCAGGGCATCTCATGACTACATCATCGTCGCTATTGTACTACTATGTATGTAGATACTCAATGTATATTCAAATATTCAGGTCTTGTTATATTCGCATCCCAACAGCTTCACCTGTTGCGATTGCCCCTATCTGATGCTGCCTCCAACGCTGGGTCTAGGGTGGTTGGCCTGTCTTTGTGGCAGAGCAGGCGTGGGGGCGTGATATTTATTTGATATTGATATCCAAATGGCCGGTGGGAGAGCATGGCTATCATCACTGCTCCTTTCCACATCCTCGGAGATCCTACCACTGCAGTCTATACACAGAACCCTGTCGCGGGCATTTCCTACGCACGGAGAACGGAGCACAGAGCTCGTCCACGAGGCATTTACTCTGTAGAAGAAACAGAGCCAGAGTACGTGACTACGATAGAGCATACAGTACATGCAGTACATACTAGACCCTGACATCCTACAATAGAGTAGCGCCTGCACCCCCACGATTGCTACATCTCCGGTGTGAATCGCATCCATCGACGAAGCTGCAAGCACGCCCACCCTCGGTCTACATGGTATATCTAACGGTCTACCGCAAAGGCCGATTTCAGTGTAGGTGACGTAACAATGCAGCCGTTTCTGTATTACACTTCTTATTTCTTTTTCTATTGGTATTCTTATTCCTCACCTTTGGCTACTAAGTAAGACACAAATAGCTTAGCAAGTGCGCTACATAGAACTCGTGCCTCTGCTGCCCGTGCCGTAGCCTGTCCATATGCATCCCTCCTCCACGCTTTAGGCCTCCGTGATGCAAGGGTCTGCCTGTTGTGCCCCCCAACCAACGAAGCTGCAGATGGAATAGGGATGGAGAGTGGTGGGCGAGTGGCCGTGACACCCCCTCGAATTCGCAAACACTCCAACTCCCCAACTCCCCAACTCCCCAACTCTCCAACGCTAACAGCTTCTCCCCCTGGCCGCGCCGACGGCAGCGTGCTGATGTGTGGCGATAGGCCGCGAGCATCCCACGTCAGGGCCGGCCAGCCGCACCACCTTTGCCTGTGCCTCGCCTCTCTGGCTGTGCTGCCTATCTTGCCCCAAACCCGTTGCCAAGAGTGGGATGTAGCCTCACAGCTACTCTATCTCTGCATCTCTGCATCTGCTGCATCTCTTAACAGTTTGACACGCCTCTCGCCTGCGCCTCTCTGCCACACGCCGCCTCACCCGCCCTGGCAGTGTGTCAAACACGTCGGGCCAACTCGTCTACTGCCCCATGAGTGCTCGGAGGCCATCGCCTGATAACTCCTAGGCGCATCATGCCTGGTGTCTTGCTGCCGCATCTTGCATTTGCATTTGCATTTGCATCGCCCAGTCGTCCACCTCCTAGGTGGTGCCTTACAGAGTGCACCTGGCACTGTAGCGCCCCTGCCGCCTTGCAGTCTGCGTCGCCTCATCGCGCATCTCTCCGTGAACATGTGAGCTCTTTTGCATCCCGCCGATGTGCTATTCGATGGTGTGATGTGGTAGTCGATGTGATGGTCGATGTGATGGCCGATGTGATGGCCGATGTGATGGCTGATGTGACTGGAGAGCTCCCTTCCCATGTCTATCTGTACAGGGGCGTGACCCGAAAGACCTGGCATCATGCAGCAGCACGACAAATCGCGATTGCCGACCTGCCGCCCATCTCGTACATCCTGCTACATACTGTACATTGTACAGGCTACACATACGTCCCATCCTACTCGAGTCTTACATATTCCGCACGCCATCATTGGCCAGCAGCCCAACTGCCAGCACCAACAGAAGCGCCGTCCCGGAAAGCTGCACTCTAACTCGCAGCATCGATAACTGCCACCATTGCCACTCAGCACGCACACTGACTCACATGGCAACTGTATTCTTCCGTCTGAATACATGTTGCATTCCATGATGGCGATGGCCTTGAGACTGTCGCCAGGCATACCGAGCACATCCCTTGTGCGGGCGGTCTTGCTAGGACAGCACCGGTATATGCCGCCATGACTGCGCATTCTACAGACAAGGAATGGCGATACTATGTATCAAGTATAACAAGAACGAAGAGAACGAAACTAGTAAAGTAGTCCAGCATTGACGTCGTCGTCCTCAGCCTCGTGCCGACTAACAGGGCACAGTCTGTATCGTCTCAACACACTGTACTGTCTACCAAATTGCGTGTCGTATACAGTGCGCATAAACAGCTACCTGCTACCCACTGTGGGCCCGCTGCGCCCAATCCAGCCCCGCACCCGGCTCGCCTGCCTGCTCCATGACGAAGCTTACAATGCATCTCGAGCTCGATTGACGGCGCTCCAGTCCACATCACCTCTCTGCTCTCGACACTACTCCCACACGACCACCCTCCTCCCCAACCACCCGCCTCCTCTACAATAATGTCCATCATCCAGCAGCACAATGCCGAGTCGCTCAGCGATGCCTGGCGCACCATCAACATCGACGCTCTCGAGGAGGACAGCCCCCTGAACTTTGACATCAAGACCCTCCGTCCGCCCGTCCCCGAGATCACAGAGCCCGAGGTCCGCCAGCTCGCCACCCAGGTCCGCCAGCTCCTGCGCGCCGGCGACAACGACGGCGCCCTCCGCGGCTGTCTCGAAATGCCCGTCTACGTCGGCACCGACGCCGCCAAGGAGTCCGCCCTCCAGACCGTCATCGAAGTCCTCCAGTCCATCAAGGCCAGCGAGATGAGCCCCCTGCTCAAGCGCCTCTACGAGTCCGACAACGGCAGCGAGCTGCTCGATGTGCTGATGAAGTATCTGTACAAGGGCATGTCCTCGTCCGCCGCCGGCTCCGCCGGCTCGGCTGGCTCGGCCCCGCGCACACCGACACGCGTGCAGACGCCGCAGCAGACGGGCGGCTTCAGCCAGGTTGGCGGCCGGCCAGGCGTCGGCAACGACTCGGCCGGTGGTGCCATGAGCGTGCTCCTGAGCTGGCACGAAAAGGTCGTCGAGGTTGCTGGCCTGGGTAGCATCCAGCGCACAATGTCCGACTGGCGGAGGGTCTAAAGCCGGAAAAAAGACCGGGAGGAGTCTGTTGCATGAAGATGGACTCGAGTGCCTTGCTTAGTTTGCGTCACAAAATTCACAGCTTGTTTATTGCATATTGCATATTGCCGTCATGCCGTCATGCCATCTTGGCATGTGATATCCCTCTTTTGCCGTGCATCGTTGTATTTGTATATCCCTATTCCATGCATGCATATCCAATCCGTGTCCCTGCCTATCCGTGTTTCGCCCCCATCTAAGACTTGCCCGTCTTGTTCTCCAGAATATCCTTGAGGTTGATCTGGCCGCTGCCCCGTTCCAGCGGCTTCGGCTCTTTGGCCGACGGGTGCCATCCAATCATGTAGATTATCCGAAACGTCGCCGGGATCGACCCGTCCTCGTTGCCGTGCAGCTCGCGGTAGATCGCATCGTTGGCCAGCAGCACATCCCGCCCGATTGCGCCCATCTCGCGGCCCAGCACCGCACTGCTCTCGCCCATCGCCTGCAGGTCGGCCATCAGCGCAAACGTGTCCGGGTAGTCGACAATAATGTCGTCCACATCCACCGTCAGCATCGAGAAGCCCGCGCGCTGCAGCAGCCCGCCAACGTCGCGCACGTCTGCCAGCGGCGACACGTGCGGTGACAGCCCGCCGCGCCGGTCCTGCTCGGCCAGCTGCAGCGACGTGCGCAGCTCGAACAGCGTGTCGCCGCCCAGCATGGCGCCGAGGAACGGCGCATCGGGCTTCAGCATGCGGTTGATGAACGTGAGCGCGCCCGGCAGGTCGTTGGTCCAGTGCAGGCTCAGGTTGCTCAAGATCAGGTCGTACTCTTCAGGCGTGAATGGCGACGACGCCGTCGTCTTTGTACTGCTGTCTGGGGCTGTGTCTGCCGGCGCAATGGCCGCGCCGTTGCCCTCTTCTTCGGTAAAGCTCATGACGTGCCGCGTAATGTCAATCTCCTTGTTGAACGGCAGGTCGGCGTCCCGGTACAGCAGCGTCGGTGACGACTCGGTCGCCGTCAGGTGGCCAATGCGTGTCGACAGGGCTGGCGTGCCGGGCACAGCCGGGTCCGGGTCGTCACGGACCAGCGCGCGCGCCACGTTGCACGAATTGGCTCCAAAGTCGAGCACCTTGGGAAATGAGCGCTTGATATCCAGCAGCCGCTCGCACAGCCGGATGGCCACTTCGTCTTTCAAATAGTCGGCCTGCCGTCCCGCCTCGACATTGGCCGCCGCCCGCTCCTTTTGCATCCACTTTGCGCGCCGGTTGAACACCTCAAACACCGGCTTGCCGCCCGCCTGCACAGCATATCCGCGTCGCGAGCATGCTGGCAAGCACGCTAACGACTGTGACTGAGGCCGTGGCTGAGGCCGTGGCAGTGACTGTGACGTAAGAAGCTGTAATGATGATGCGCAGACTGCTTGCCGGCGTGATGAAGACGGCGCTGCCTGTCGCGCTTGTGTAGCCGCACGAGAACGTAGGCAATGCATGATAATTGTGTGTTTTCTGCTCTTTATGCCGACGCCAGAGATGATCAAATTAATTCATAGAAACGCCCTCGTTGAGATCGTCGACGAGGCTGATATTGCCGTCTCGGTGAAAAATTGGAGATCTTATTAAGCAGTCTCCAATAGCATTGCAGTGTTTGCTACTGACCGTGCCTGTACTATGTACATATGTAGCTAGGGACGTCATTGCTAACCTCTCTGTTTTACGGGGTATTATGTATATTGTATGTACATACCAGTGCTGTGTTACAGTGCACTCACTCTACACAATAAAGCCAGCCACAAGGCAAGCCACAGGCGTCGCATATTACACTGCGGGGCATGCCACCGTAACTCATTACTTCAGGGTATGTATCTACTTCTTTCCATAAATCAATTAATATTAGGTATTTATTCGTTATTTGATTGTTTAATTTTAATCAGACACGTCTCGTGGTCGCTCCCGCCTTGTTGTTCTGTCGTTATTCTGATCTCTGAGCTTAGACATATAGAAATTATATTACACGAGGAAGGCGCAAACCGTGCTATGACACCTTGCGGAAAGTGCGACTGTCTCTCTTGCCTGCTTGTCTGTCCGTGTCTGTTGTTGTCTGTTGAGAAGGCAGGCACGGGCGGGGCGCGGGCCCTGAAAAGGGGGGACCCAGAAAAACAGGCCAGGGCCGCCCAGAATGGAAAGCGCCAATGACTATGTACTATGTAGAGAGAGGCTAGAGGCTAGAGGCTACAACGGTAGAACGAGCTGTCTGTCTGCTGTCAGTCTGCTGTCCCCTGTGTCTACCGCCTCCGTGCTTATTAACAATTTCCATCTCCGCCTCCTCCGGCGCTGCCATCTTTCACGACACGCGATCTGCAACCACTGTATGGCGATTGAGCGGTCCACGAATACCCTCAACTCGGCTTCAGTCTTTTCCCTCCGCTTGCACTCTGTGCGCCGACTTTTAACTCGCCCGTTCTCGCTGTCTCCCTGCACACTCGCTACCGCCCCATCGCCCGCTCTGCGCATCCTTCATCCGACCACCCCCTCCCTACCCCCTTCAACAGCCTCGCTGTACTTTTGAGTATCAATTTCGGCACGTCCCGTCAAACTGTGTGGCCGCCCATCAGACTGTACATTGGCCAGTCCATGATTCTCGAATAGCTCGATAGCATCAGCCTGGTCACACACGCCACCGGCTTCTCTCGTCTCTCGTCAGTAGAAACCCCGGCATCTTCATCCGGTATCGCCAGCGCCTTCCACCTCTCGTTGACCCTTGCAAGGGACCGCTGTCGATTACGATAAATCTCCGACAATCAGAAGCTTTCCCTCTCACCCTTCGCTTCGCCCAATTCGTCGGCCATGTCGTCCTCAACGGGTGGCTTCCTGGGTCGCTCCAGCGCCAGCAACGCCAACATGCGCGGTCTGGTCCAGTTCATCGCCGACCTGCGCAATGCCCGTGCTCGTGAGCTGGAGGAGAAGCGCATCAACAAGGAGCTTGCCAACATCCGCCAGAAGTTCAAAGGTGTGTAGTGTATATTTGCATACAGCCACGCCACCAGTCACCCGCGGGAGCACCCGTCCGGTCCCTACCTTGCTTCCCGTTTGTCGACACACTGCTAACAACATCTTTTAGATGGCAATCTCAATGGCTACCACAAGAAAAAGTACGTGTGCAAGCTTCTGTACATCTACATCCTCGGCTGGAACGTCGACTTTGGCCATCTCGAAGCCGTTAACCTCATCTCGGCCACAAAGTACTCGGAAAAACAGATCGGCTACCTCGCCATGACGCTGTTCCTCCACGAAAAGCACGAGCTGCTACACCTGGTCGTCAACAGTATCCGCAAAGACCTCCTCGATCACAACGAGCTGTTCAACTGCTTGGCACTACACGCGATTGCCAATGTCGGTGGCCGCGAGATGGGAGAGGCCCTGAGCAGCGAGGTCCACAGACTCCTCATCTCGCCAACATCAAAATCCTTTGTCAAGAAGAAGGCCGCCCTCACACTGCTTCGCCTGTACCGCAAACACCCCGACATTGTCCAGCCGCAATGGGCTGAGCGCATCATCTCGCTAATGGACGACGTCGACCTCGGTGTCGGCCTATCTGTGACGTCACTTGTTATGGCTGTGGCACAAGACAACCCGGAACACTACCGCGGCGCATACTCAAAGGCCGCAGCGCGGCTCAAGCGCATCATTATTGACAACGAGTACACCGCAGACTACCTTTACTACAAGGTACCGTGCCCGTGGCTGCAGGTCAAGCTCTTGCGCCTGCTGCAGTACTTCCCCCCTTCCGAGGACAGCCACATCCGCGAGATGATTCGCGAGTCCCTGCAAAAGATTCTCAACCAGGCCATGGAGACAAGCAAGAATGTGCAGCAGAATAACGCACAGAATGCAGTTTTGTTTGAGGCCATCAACCTTATTATCCACCTCGATACCGAGCACGCCCTCATGAAGCAGATTTCTACGCGCCTGGGCAAGTTCATCCAGTCTAGGGAGACCAATGTTCGGTACCTCGGTCTCGAGGCCATGACCCATTTGGCTGCACGTGCCGACACCCTGGACCCAATCAAGCAGCACCAAGATATTATTGTCGGCTCACTGCGGGATCGTGATATCAGTGTGCGGCGCAAGGGTCTGGATCTGCTGTACAGCATGTGCGACTCTACCAATGCACAGCAGATTGTGGGCGAGCTGCTGCACTACCTGCAGAACGCCGACTTTGCGATTCGCGAGGAGATGGTGCTCAAGATTGCTATTCTCACGGAAAAGTACGCCAACGAAGTCAAGTGGTATGTCGACATAACGCTTCGTCTTATCGCCATGGCGGGTGACCACGTCAGTGACGAGGTCTGGCAGCGTGTCATCCAGATTGTCACCAACAACGAGGAGCTCCAGGTGTACGCGGCCAAGAACTGTCTCATGTACGTTAAGCAGGACCACTGCCACGAGACGCTGGTCAAGATTGGTACCTACATTCTGGGAGAGTTTGGTCACCTGATTGCAGAGGAGCGCGGCTGCAGCCCCATTGAGCAGTTCTTGGCCTTGCAACACAAGGTGCCAGCATGCTCGGCGGGCACCAAGGCCATGATCTTGTCTTGCTTTATCAAGTTTGTGAACCTCTTCCCCGAGATCAAGCCGCAGCTGATGCACGTCTTTGAGATCTTTAGCCACACCCTCGACTCGGAACTGCAGCAGCGCGCATGCGAATACCTCGCCCTGGTCAATATGCCTACAGACGATCTCCTGCGTACTGTGTTGGACGAGATGCCTCCGTTCCCGGAGAGACAGTCAGCGCTGCTCTCGCGGCTGCACCAGAAGCACTCCAACACCAGCGACAAGCGCACGTGGGTTGTCGGCGGTAAAGACGCCAACGCCAACGGCGGCGAGCTGGGCATGGCTAAGAACCCTGGCCTGCGGCGGACGTTTAGCTCCAACGATGCTCCAGGCGCCAACGGAAACGGCCAGCTTCTCACAGCGGACCCCACTGGTGCTGTTGGTGCCAATGGCAACGGCCAGGCCAAGGCTGCCAATGACCTGGCCGGTCTCGATATGAACTCCCTGGGCGTGGCGGAGCCTAGGATGGCCAAGATGCCGAACCTGGCAAGTGCGGCGCATTTGTCGCCAGGCTGGGAGCGTGGCTTCAACCGACTGCTGCTGCGGGCCGATGGTGTTCTCTTTGAGGATGGTCAACTGCAAGTTGGTGTGCGGTCCGAATATCGCGGGCAGGTTGCTTGTCTGATTTTGTACTTTACAAACAAGACGCCGGCGACCATTACTTCGTTTACAACTACGCTGGATTTGGACGAGAGCGAAAAGGGTAACCTTTCATGGGACGTCAAGAACCTCCCGGACACCAACATTGGAGCCAACGGACAGTCCCAGCAGGTGACGCTGTTTGAGGCGAAGAAGGTGTTTGACAAGAGCCCGACAATCCGTGTCAGCTACCTGGCCGGTGCGCTGCAGGCCATCACGCTGAAGCTGCCGGTGACCATCCACAAGTTTATGGATGTTGCTGAGCTGTCGGGCGAGGACTTTTTCAAGCGGTGGAAGCAGATTGGCGGTGCACCGCGCGAGGCCCAGGCGATCTTTGGAGTGGAGAACGGACGCGATTCGGAGCGCGAGCTCAACGACAAGTTTGTGCGCAAGGTGATTGAGGGATTCCGGTGGGGTGTGCTGAACAATGTCGACCCCAACCAGAAGAACTTTGTGGGCGCCAGTGTGGTGTACACATCTGGTGGAGGCAAGATTGGTTGCCTGTTGCGGCTGGAGCCCAACTACACGACACAGGTAAGATTATCTCAGACTATCTCATCTGATATTTCTCATCTCTCAGGTGCTACGCAGATACTAACTAGTCAGATGATCCGTCTCACGATCCGTGCTACGGACGAGGCTGTGCCGCCGGTGCTACTCAAGCTAATGCGTGGCCGTCTGGCACGAGGCTTTGCACTGAACACGGATCCCACGCATGCACCAACAAGGAGAGAGATCCATGAGGCATTTGGCAATGTGCTTGTTGGCTCCGAGCACGACCGTTAGGAGACGGCCGCGACCGGAGGCAGCAAGGCCATTGTGGGTGCGGTGGATGGGGATGGTAGTGTGGATGTGCGAGCTTGGGGGGAGCAGGAGGAGGAAAAGCAGCAGCAGCGGCAGCAAAATCAGGAGCATGAACAGCAACAACAAAAGCAACAACAAAAGCAGCAGCATCTGCATCCGCCGTCGAGCCCCAGCTGTTTTCTCTAGCCGGCGTTGGTCAGTTTTGATTAATTTGGGTTACATTGTTATTGGCTTGTCTCTTGTTTTGTCCCTTACTTGCCTGTTCTTTGCCTGTCTTTTACCACCAACGCCATTCTTGTCTGTTCTCTATATTAATGTTGGGTTTTTGATTTCACCTTTATATTTTGTTATTTGGAATGATCGATTTTAATTTTTTTTTTTTTTTGGATGGCATCGCCTTTTCCAGCCTTGTGTTGCACGCCCTCAACTCTTTTGGTAGCATCAGCATTCGTTTATTGCATCTTGGCAATTGCTCTACGCTTTAGCTCTACGACAGCTACCTCGCCGACGACATCGGTGCCCCGTCTTATCCCCATCTCCAGATCCCATAATGACCTCACGATGCTGCTCTCTAGTTGTTATCTTATCTCGGTAGCCCGGTCAAAGCAGCCCCGATTACCTCCGACGATTGGTGCAAAGCTCCATTTTTCAGTGGCAGGTGTGCGTGTTATGCAGAAGCCAGCTCCGATTTTGAATCGGTGAGCTGGCCAAACGTAACGGAATCATAAAACCCGCACAAATACACGATGAGTAAGCAGTGATGTTTGTGACTCTGTAAAACAAATGTTTATATGAGTCGATCTCGCAAAATAGTAAATCAAACAAGTCAGGAAGCAAACGTCGATTACGCCTTCCTTTTCATGTCAAGCTTAAACCCAACTCACCATCAGTCACATGTAATTACACGTGTAAATCTGGCCCCTGATATCTACAGAAAATGGCATTTCAGATAGCAGCCCACCCTGAGCCGCGGGATGTTAGTAGGGGCCAATCAGAACGCGTAGCCCGCCATGCTAGATCGTCATTTCCTATCCTGCCCGACGACCGACAATTCACAACCCGAGCAGCCAAAACGAGCAACCTGGGCCCAGTAAAAAAAAAACCCTCAGAAGGGTATTTTAGTTGGTTTCCTCGGATTCCTGGCGAGTTTGTCTATTTTTCGACTCCTATTTCTGCTATTTTCCGCTCTTTTTTTCTGGCACTACACCGCCGCACAACGTAAAAAATAGCGATAAATAAATGAATAAATCGCCAGAAAAAAGGAAAAAAAGCGAAAAAAGGGCCGGTGAAAAGAGGGCCGAAACGGGGACAGAGCACTATATAGGAAGGAACGATGGCAACTCAACAGTCAACTGCCACGACGTATGTATCTTTCTGTATCCTTATGGCAGGCACGTCTCTCTGCCAGGAGAACTGCTAGACTGCTAAAACAGGTACATGACTCCACACTAGTTATACACGTAAACACAAGTACCTTCTTTATCTGAGATCTGAAAAAGTAAACGCTCACCAAGAAACGGCCAGCACCCCCTCATCTCTCACACCTCTGGCCTCTCTCTGCCCTGTCTGCCTCTCCGCCTTCTCTGAACTTTTGGCTTCTAGCTTTAGACTTTTCGCTCCCTCGAACCCCCTTCCACCTCTATCCACGCCAACGACAGTCGATATCGACCTCTCTCTCTCTCCCTCTCTCCTCCCCCTCTTTTTGTCTTCTTGTCTTCTTTTTGATCCGACCAGGGCTAGACGAAGATCACGACGACATCTCATCAAAAAAAGGAGCTTCGCCTCGACCACCACCACCACACAACCACACACCATGTACAAGCTCGGCCGCAGCAGCACAGCTCTGGCTTCGGCCTTCTCCAAGGTACACTCGATTATTGCTGGTGACGCCTTGAGCATCCCCGTGGATGCCACTGAGGTGGCAGCTATCGCGATCCGATGCATCCTCGCTTCTTATCTTCAGATCCCGCGATAGTAGCTACATTGAGATAAAGAACAATCGAACAGTGCCCAGCTAACATCTTGCAGCAGCAGTTTGCCCCTGCTGCTCTCCGCGCTCCTGCTTTCGCCCAGCAGCGCCGTGCTCTGAGCATCCACGAGTACCTGTCCGCGGACCTTATGCGCCAGGTAAGTGACGATACCGACCTCTTGAGAGCGAACCCGAGACGAACTTGAGACCGACCCTTGAACCAAACAACCCCACCCCCCCTCGAGCTCGGCGACAATGGTCAAATACGACGTCATATCGGAGAAATATATACATACAGGGAGAGTCTTGGGGAGGTGATACTAACGATATAGTATGGCATTGCCGTCCCCGATGGTGCCGTTGCCCGCACCGCTGCCGAGGCTGAGGAGATTGCCAAGAAGCTGGGCAGCGGCGACATGGTCATCAAGGCCCAGGTGCTGGCCGGTGGCCGTGGTAAGGGTTCGTTTGACAACGGCCTGAAGGGTGGTGTGCGTGTCATCTACTCGCCTACCGAGGCCAAGATGTTTGCCGACCAGATGATTGGCCACAAGCTGGTGACCAAGCAGACCGGCGCTGGCGGCCGTCTGTGCAACGCCGTGTACATTTGCGAGCGCAAGTTTGCGCGCCGTGAGTTCTACCTGGCCATCCTGATGGACCGTGCCACGCAGAAGCCCGTGATTGTGTCTTCGTCGCAGGGCGGCATGGACATTGAGACGGTTGCCAAGGAGAACCCCGAGGCGATCATCACGACCTACATCGACCTGGATGTCGGTGTGACTGACGAGATTGCCCGCGGCATTGCCACCAAGCTGGGCTTCAGCGAGCAGTGCATTGAGGAGGCCAAGGACACGATCCAGAAGCTGTACCAGATCTTCCAGGAGAAGGATGCCACGCAGATTGAGATCAACCCCCTGTCGGAGACGTCGGACCACCGCGCCATGTGCATGGACGCCAAGTTTGGCTTTGACGACAACGCCGAGTTCCGCCAGAAGGAGACGTTTGAGTGGCGCGATACCACGCAGGAGGACCCCGAGGAGGTCCGCGCTGCCAAGTCCAACCTGAACTTTATCAAGCTGGACGGTGATATCGGCTGCCTGGTCAACGGTGCCGGTCTGGCCATGGCCACGATGGACATTATCAAGCTGAACGGCGGCAACCCTGCCAACTTCCTGGACGTTGGTGGTGGTGCCACCCCTGCTGCCATCAAGGAGGCGTTTGAGCTGATCACCAGCGAGCAGAACGTGACTGCCGTGTTTGTCAACATCTTTGGTGGTATCGTTCGCTGTGACGCCATTGCCCAGGGCCTGATTAACACTGTCGAGTCCCTGAACCTGCGCATCCCGATTATTGCCCGTCTGCAGGGCACCAACGTCGAGCAGGCACACAAGCTGCTTGCCGAGTCCGGCATGAAGATTTTCTCGATCGACGACCTCCAGAGCGCTGCCGAGAAGGCTGTCCAGCTGTCCAAGGTTGTGAAAATGGGTAAGTTCTTTTCTGAAATGATTCCTGAAGTGTTTCCGATTCTGAAGTACTAACGACTGCAGCCCGTGAGATTGACGTCGGTGTCGAGTTCACCCTGGGAATCTAAACGATTAGCCCGGCCATGTAATGACGACGACTCTGAGCGCTTCCACTATAGACGAGAGCTGGAGTTGAGAGTTGAAGCTGAGGAGGGAGCAACGTAAACTTATACTCACATATACGTCCCTTTGTTTACTATTTTACCTTTTATACGCACTTTTGTTACCACCATGGATTGAAATGACTGCATGGGTGTATGTTGTATACTTGTCATGATATGATCATGGCTAGACTCGACTCGGCTACTATGTGCTATTAGAAACCACACCAGCTTCAACGCCGTCTCGGTGGCCATATCCACCTACATACGCTCGCACAATGTTGTGCCGAGCATTGCGGCAGCTAGATGGGTGGCGTCAAGCCAGCGCCTGGCACCTACTGCTGCTGCCATGCCTTTTCCAAAGCTGTGTCTTTCAGCAGCAACATTACCGATACCTTGGCTTTGGTTATTCTACATTCTCTTGCACATTTGTAGTAGACTGTACGTCCTCTACCATGCTTGATGATTTAATTCTAATTTTCTACTCTCACAACTTCATTTTTCTCTTTGCGGCTCCTCTGCTGCGGCTCCCGTCTGCCGTGGGCCAAGACCCGCGGTGGCACGGAATGTGTGCTCTGCTGGGGCCTGGAGAAAATCACTGATCGTGGGGGGGGGGGTTGCTGTAAGTCTGCCTATGCGTACTTTGATCTCGCAAATGGCAAGCACAGCTCCTGTCGGTAACTTGGCTGTGGATAGCATATCTATGCTGTGTCGAGGTGAGTTTCCTTCTTTTCTTTCTCTCTTCATTTTTCTGTAAATCTTCAATTGTGTCTGTCATGTTTATGGACCAGTCTTGCATCCTACACAGAATCAAAGGATCTGATAACGATCACACACTCTGCAGGAAGAATACATGTTTATTTGACGACAGCACCAGCGGACGGCATTGCCGGTTCAAAGCCGGACGGGAGATGGGCCAGGGGCCATTCATCTCATCCTACTATGTAGTACTGGGTATGTACCTCCGAACGGGACGCGCTAGTATTGTTCATTAAGATTCGATGGTCCCGGTCTCGCTCACTGCTTGGATAGGTGAACGATGTACGCAGTAAGCAAGAGGAACGACAAGATGGGAAAGTGCGATGGCGATGATACCGACAGAGACGGCAAGAGCAAGCCTCCACTGTGCGAATATTGCGTTTGCCGACAACGGTCTAGCCTGGTGCTCTTGAATACACATTGTAACGGGCGGTGGGCTACCTCCTCCGAGACGTGGCTGGACAGTATAACCCAGCGGTTGTAAAGGTACTGTGGTAGATCAGGACAATTGAGAAGACAACGAACCACCCGAGGTTATACGGACGCGTTGAACCGCTGCCGTTGTTGACCCATATAGATAGCACAATATATCACAGGATCGATACAGTGTGGGACAAAGAGCACTGTACGCTAGTTGACAGGCCCACAAAACGGGTAACCTTTGGCTGGGCATGAGATGCTGGAGTCTGGACTGCGGAAGAGCAGCCAAACAGATATCCTCGATAGATAATAGGCACTCTCGACACAGACAGAACTATGAAAGACTTACATTTCAGCAGATAACAAGAGCCATCCACCAAAAGCCAAGACTGCGGCCCCTCTGGCACAGCGTTTCCCCCTCCTTGAGGCTTGCCAGCTAGGTCTCTTGTGGTCAAGCCTTGCCTGGGGAAGCGATTGACCTTGCCGTTTCTGTCGGGTTGTCGCCTCGCCGCTGTTGTTATTGGCTTTGCCGTCTTGTCCGCATTTGACGCCAGCCCGCCGTCGCCCATCTGCATGCAATATCCATCTACTTTGTAACAGCTGAACCTCCCCAAATAATACTGCACTGTGCTCGTGCAAGTAAGGAAAGAGCCGAAGGCGAGGTCCAATGGTGTGGGGCTCCTTCCTTCGACTCTCCTTCACCTGTCTTTTTGTCTTGCTTTTCGGGTCTTTAAGGGATGCCCGAACGCCCTGTTAGTTCCCATTTAGTGACTATTTACCAGTCTCCCAGTATGCTAAGTGGCAGGGTCCCTGACTTACACCATTGGTTTGGGTCCACTTTAATCCTTAAGTCGTCTGCTCTCTTTTACTATGTAATTATGTATTACTCTGCTTGTCAAGGGCAGACGACAGCCAGATCTGGGTTTTGATTAAACTAAAATATTGTGAATTTATCTGTTCAATATCTTGCTTTTATCTAGCATTACTATCACTTGCTTGAGAGCCCAGTCGCCCGAGCAATATAATAACCTGCCTGTCCCTCTCCATCTCTGTAGATTTGGTTGCTGTCGTTGATGCTCACTCCTTCTTCTTTGGTTTACAACAGGCTCTTTCTCCTTCCCTTTCCGACACACTGTCAACGACATCCCATATATTAGTCATTCTTCCTGCCGAGCAGCAGACGACAAACAAACATCAACATGGCATCGCCTGCTACGCCCCCGTCGGCCTCGACCTCGACCTCCACATCCACCTTCGTTTCTACTTCTACCTCCAAAAGCTCAAGCTACTGGTCTCGCAAGCTCATGTTTTCGGCCAGCCCGCACCCGTCACAGCTTCCGGCCGGCCGCCAGACGGAGGTCGCCCCGATGTGTCCCTGCCACGACTGCTGGGAGTATGGCTCTCACGCACTGGCACCGCCGCGTCCGCCCAAGGCACCCAAGGCACCAAAGGCACCCAAGGCATCCAAAACCAAGTCTCCGGATCACAAGACTGCAGTCTTGTCTGAGAAAAAGTCGCCGCTGCACTTCCTCAAGAGACTCAACAGTAGCAAAGACAGTGTGGCATCCGACATGCGTCCATTACGACAGCCCGTCAACCTAGAATCGGCCGCCAACTCTATCCACAGCTTGGAGTCTTAGAGGTTGTCTTGTTTTTATTTTGCTCTGTTTTGAAACCACCCAGGGCGACTGGTCTGATATATCGCATGTGCATGCTTCCACGGGGTGCCTTATGTCTCACTTTAAGGTGTCAGGCCTCTCTACTTTCTTATTTTTTTCCTTTATATTTTCTATTATTTCCTATTTATTATACCACTTACTTGTCATTTGCTCTCAGCCGGCGTTGTATGCCCTTCCATAGTCTAGCCAATATACAGCCAAGTCAGCCATAACTAGCCATCCGAGCATCTCGATAGCATACGCCGGCATGGCACATTAGCAACGCTTGGTCAATCCCATCGTTCATCAATAACACGGGTATCAGCCTTGTGGCATGGCAACGTACACCGAGCGGTCTCCGAAGCGGTTTCGAGCTTGCCCGAGGCAAGGCTGTAAGGGAATGGCCATGGGCGATGCGGCACCACACTCGCGATTCGGCCTTTCGCGTATTGACAGTGGCGATCTTTTGGACATGTTCTTCTTTTTTTCTTTTTCTCGCTAATTGTTTCATAAACTATTCTATTTCTTCTTAATTGATTGCCGTTTTACATAATATGTTCTGTTTATTTTCTGAAATAAAGGAGAAATAGAAAGCAACAGTCATGAAAGAAACGATTAAATTAAATAAATAAAATCGGCTTATTTTTAACAGATAATGCCAGCACACCCGTGGTATCCCCGAAGCTACCACTACCAAATAAACAGCTACATACTATGTACGGAGCACATCTTGCACCAGCTAGTATGTAAGTACGTATTGTTTGCAGCGGAACATACCATCAAATGGGACGTCATTCCCCCACCTTATCCAATGGCCTATCAATCTGCTGATCATGATTGGCGTCACATCATATCAGGCCTACTATGTACACGAGCTGCCTATCGTATCGTCAACCCCAACAAAGCCGGTTCGTCTACTTGAGATCCAATTCCATCTGAATGCCTGTTGATCCTGCTATTATTGCGGCGCTGCAGCTCGCCCCCCAGACAGCCACCATCCATTCTCATGGCGGCTCTGGTTTTGCCTCGTCCTACAAGCTGACGGCATCCCGAGCTGGTGACGCACCAGATGCACCGTCCACCCAATATTTATATTTCGTCAAGACTGGATCGGGCCCGGGCGCAGAGACCATGTTCCGCGGCGAGCATGCATCGCTCAACGCCATTGCCGCCTCGGTGCCCCGGTTCTGTCCACGCGCACACACGCACGGCCAGATGAAGGGCGACCCGCGTGCCTTCTTTCTTGTAACCGAGTTTCTAGAGCTAGGGCCGGGCCACTCCGCCGAGCAGACCGCCTCGTTTGCGGCCAAGCTGGCTGAGATGCATAGCCATCCAGTGTCGCCTGAGGAGAGCGGGTGTCCCGAGGACAAGCCGTTTGGGTTCCCTGTGCCGACGTGCTGCGGCAATACAGAGCAGGACAACACGTGGAAGGCATCGTGGGCAGACTTTTATGCCGACAACCGTCTCCGGCACGTCCTCCGGATAGGAAAGAGGAACAACGGGACATCTGACTCGGATCCGCAGCTGGCAGAAGCGGTTGAGCGCACGGCGTTGACTGTGGTGCCGCGTCTGCTCGGGGACGGCCATCTGCAGCGCAGCAGCAGCAAAGGCGGCGGGCCTATACAGCCGGTCGTCATCCACGGCGACCTGTGGAGTGGCAACAAGGCACGAGGCCGGATAGTGTCGTCCCTGTCTTCGTCTTCACCCTCGGCCTCGTCGTCATCGCCGCTGGTGTACGACCCTGCGTCTGTCTATGGCCACTCCGAGTATGAGCTGGGCATCATGCGAATGTTTGGCGGTTTCGGCACTAGTTTCTGGAACGAGTACACAAAGCTGGTGCCAAAGGACGAGCCCGTCGACGAGTGGGAGGATCGGCTGGCCTTGTACGAGCTGTAAGTCATTCCTTGTCTCTCCCTGTCTCTCCCTGTCTCCCTGTTTCTCCGCCGAGCTACTACTGACTTCAAGATACCACCACCTCAACCACTATGCACTCTTCGGAGACGGCTACCGGAGAGGCGCTGTGGGAATAATGGATAAGCTATTGCAGAAATACGGATAGCCGTTGTAGAACCCAGAGCCTACACTGCTTACTGGGCTGGCCTCGTGGGCGACTGATCCCCGCCGATGGGCTGTTGAAGATAACAAGTGACAGGTGAGACAAGGAGGTGCAATGCAGGAGAAGATCAGAGGATCGTTAGTGTATAACCAGCCATATTTAGTATTTATATATTCAAACCTTCTACATATCTTGCCTTTTAATATCTGAAGAAGCTTCACATTGTCTTCAGCGGTTGTCGGTAACTGGCATGAAAGCTGTAGTATGCATTCATGATAGTCGATGACTAAGCACACCTAATCGCGTTAGCAGCTTTGCCCTATGAGGTCAGCATCCCCCAGCACCTGCCACGCTGTGGCCACGGGGCAGCTTCTTGGGGGAGGTCTTGTGCTCTAGTCTCTAGCGTCCCTACGATTAGCGTCTAGCGTTCAACCGCCACCACCTGTGCGAGGAAGGAGCAGCAGAGCTTCCTGTGGCGCCTTCCCTTTTATTTCTATTTCTATTTTCAACCACATCTCACCAGCGACTGCCTTCTCTCCCCTTTTATCGCATCGCATCCGGGGATCCAATCACTGCACTTTTGCTGCACCTCTCACCACGCCTCTCGAACTCTGGTCACACCCCCGAACTTCCATTAAGCTTTAGCACCCTGCCATGGAGCAGTAATTTCGTCGACGGACCGTTCCCCTTTTCTGACCTGTCTCCTCCAACCTCCGGCTATCACAACTCGACCCCTTTCCGACTCATCTTCGGCTGAGCTCGCGATATCTCGAGCCTGCAGATCTTGGCTTTTAAGGGCACATTTGCACAAGCCGTGTTCTCTATTCTTCGACCGGCGGTGCCTTCTCCACCGTCCCCGGATACTTCGCTCCCGTCTCCATCTTCGATCACCCCGCCTCCCTCCGCCGTTCCACACCGCCCATAATGGCCGCCATGAACGGCCACTTTGTTTCTGTCGGCGACGAGCCGGTTGCCAAGGACTTTGAGCATGGCATCCAGGTCATCGACGACGACAAGACCTTTACGTGCGTGACGCTTTCGTGAACACACAATGCCACTCCTGCTAACTCTCCAGCCCGCATCTCAACGACTACCTCCAGAAGACCAATGTCTACAAGGCTGGCTTCAACTACCACCTCATTTCCGTCTTTGGTGCTCAGTCCACCGGCAAATCCACCTTGCTCAACCTTCTCTTCAACACCAAGTTCAGCGTCATGTCCGACACCGAGCGTCGCCAGACCACAAAGGGTGTCTGGATGTCAAAGAACAAGCGCACCGCCGAGGACGGCGGCTCTGCCATGGCCGATAACATTCTCGTCATGGATGTCGAGGGTTCCGACGGCCGTGAGCGCTGGGAGGACCAGGACTTTGAGCGCAAGAGTGCTCTCTTCGCTCTTGCTACTAGTGAGGTGCTCATCATCAACATCTGGGAGCACCAGGTCGGACTGTACCATGGCGCCAACATGGTCCTGCTGCGAACCGTCTTCGACGTCAACCTCGAGCTCTTCCTCAAGGACCGCCACTCCAACCCGCGCTCGCTCATCTTCTTTGTCATTCGGGACTTTATCGGCAACACACCGCTCTCCAACCTGCGCAACACCATTGTCCAGGATCTGCACAAGACCTGGTCGTCCATCTCCAAACCCCCCGGCCTTGAGACCTCATCCATTGACGACTTCTTTGACTTTGGCTTTGCCGCCCTTCCCCACAAGATCCTGCAGCCTGATAAGTTTACTGCCGAGGTCGAGAACCTGGGCCGCCGCTTCGTCGTTGGCGACCGCTCCAAAACTACCGCGGCGGAGCAGGAGTACACCGGTGGCATCTTCCTGCCCGAGTACCACCGCCGGATACCTGCTGATGGCTTTTCCATCTATGCCGAGGGCGTCTGGGACCAGATTGTCAACAACAAGGACCTGAACCTGCCCTCACAGCAGGAGGCTCTGTCGCGTGCCCGTTGTGACGAGATTACTATCGAAGCCATTGAACTGTTTGACGAGCAGATTGCCCCCATTGAGCAGCAGCTTAACGACGCTCTCCGGTCCGGCAAGCCCGTCACTCTGTCCGACGTCGCCGAGGCCGGTGTTGCTGCGCGCGCTGCCTGTCTGACCCTTTTCCAGACCCAGGCCAGCCGCTACCAAAAGTCCATTTATATCAAGAAGCTGGCCGAGCTCGAAAAGGCCGTTGACAAGCGCCTCAGGGACCTGGACGAGGACTGCGCTCGCCTGCGCAAGGAGGAGATGCGCCGTCTTGCCACGATCATCGAGCGCGGTGTCAAGCTCCGTCTCGACGATGCCGTTGGCCTTGTGTTCAACAACCTCGGCTCTGGCCGTGCTATCAGCACGGGCGATGCGATCGGCAGTGCTGTGCCCGAGTCAGCCACCAACGCTACGTCGGATGAGGCTGCCGGTAGCAGCCTGCCGTCTGAAAAGGATCTCTGGGACCGTATCTGGGCTACTTTTGTGGCTGTTTCCGATGACGCCCAGCACCGCTTCAAGCTGCAATCCAAGGACTTCGACGCGTGTGAGGAAGAGATTGCGGCCGGCCTGTGGCGCCTGCGCCGCAAGAGCTGGATCGCCCTGCGCGAGAAGATTGAAGAGATCATGAAGGGCAGCATCCTGCCTAAGCTGGAAGAGAACTTCAAGCACAAGTTCCGCTACGACGACGCTGGTGTACCGCGCATCTGGCGTGCCAACGACGACATTGAGGGTGTCTACACGCGTGCGCGCGACTCTACGCTCGCTCTTCTCCCGATTCTCTCGCGTTTCCGTCTTTCCAGCACATACTCCTCGCCCGAGCTCCCCGCATGGATTGGCGAGCAGCCCGCTGGCGTCTTGCCCGAGGGTGAGGATGGCCTGCCGCCGATTGGCGGTGTCGACCTGGACGGTGGACGGACGCTCGAGGACGAGATGACTGTGCTGAGCGAGAGCAAGCGCCAGGATCTTGCCATCCGCTTTAAGCAGGCAGCCGACGACGTCTACTTCGAGGCCAAGCGTGGCGCTCTTGGCGGCATCACGCAGGTGCCCATGTACTTTTACGGCATCCTGCTGCTGCTTGGCTGGAACGAGCTGGTGGCGATCTTGCGCAACCCCTTCCTCTTCCTGCTGCTGGCAATTCTCGGCGGCGGCACCTATGTTGCCTACACGTTATCGCTGCTGGGCCCCATGATGCAGATGGCTAACGCGGCATCGAACCAGGCGGTCGAGATCGGCAAGCAGAAGCTGCGCGAGTTCCTCGAGAACAATGACACGGCCCGCCAGGCCCTGGCCATGCCGCCGCGTGCCGGCCTCGAGGCGCCGTTGAGCAGCAGCAACAGCAGCAGCGACAACATTGGCCTCGACACGCTGGATGCCAGTGGGCGTAAGCAGACGTCGTCCTCTTCATCGTTGCAAGAGTAGATTTGCTGTTTGTTGTTTGTTGTTGTTTTTTTTATTTCTGTTGACCCCTTTTGATTGCTTTTCATTTTTGATTTCCTTCTTGGTTCTTGCGACCTACATACATTTCTTTTCAAGTACAATTTCAATACATAGCTATAGCATGCGCAAAATGATGGAGAGGGACGGGATGGCAGGCTGGGGATTGGGAACCTGATAGGAACTTATGACTGGATAGATGTGAGGCGATTATTGGGAGAGGCACGGACTCTTTGTGCTCTTGGATGGTAATACAATTTGGCATTCACTTTCTACGCATCCGCGTTTGGTCTTGACGTTGATATTCACATGCATGGTGACTTATGGACAGAAAGAAACTCTGTTAAACAGCCCAAGAACAGCAAACCAAAGAATATAGAAGATTATACATGATATCATGGTGCCTAATCAGCACATTGTGTAACTCCCAGCAGGCCAGACCGACTGCGCAAAAATCAAGTACAAAAACAACGCAGACATGAAGTAGAAATCTAGAAACTCGCAATACCTGCTGGCTGGCCAAACCAGGACCCGAGCTCATCCACATCGTCGTCGCCAGCCTCGCCTGCACCTCGTGCCGCCGCCGCAGCGTAGAAATCTGTCATGCGCGTCACAGAGAAGCCGTCGTCGGCTTCGTCTACCTCCTCGGGTGCTGGCCATTCGACCTTGACGGCGCCGTTCTTCTTGCTGTCTTCGAGCATGTCCTTGGCGGTGCCCCAACTGAAGCGGCACTCGGGGCCCCAGCCAAAGATGGGGTGCATGTTGTTGCGCAGCCACGTGGTGCACCGGCCGTCAGACGGGTAGCCAGAGCCCCAGTCGGGAGTGGCCGCCGCCGATGCCGCCGCCTGGTGGTACGGCTTGTAAAGCACTTCCAGTGCCACATCGCGCGTCACCTTGGCACATACAGACGCCGCCGAGACGCTCGGGTAGATGGAGTCGGCCTTCTTCGACACTGTGATTTGCAGGCCGGGGAAGAAGCGCTCCAGCTTCTTCTGGTACGTCAGCGGTGGGCCCACAGTGTCGACATAGACCTCGGTCACGCGTACGCCGCGCTCGAGCACGCCACGGATCAGGCTGACGGTGGCGTCGAGTGCCTGCACGTTGAGGTTGCTGCCAGCCGCCGATGACGCGGGCGCCATCATGCTGGAACCGATATCGCGGGCCGAAAGCAGCTTGACGGCCCAGCCGCAGGTGTCGTGCAGCGTCGAGCCCTTGCGGCAGACCGTGGCCATCAGTGTCGAGCGCACAGTGGCAGACAGGACCTTGGAGTCGTCGAAGCGGTGGGGCGCACCCGAGACGGCATCGCGGTCGACATTGGGTGCCTCGCCACGGAGCAGTGCGTCGGCATCGGCCAGCGGCGCATAAAAGACGCCGTACACCATGGGGCCCAGCACAGGGCCGCGACCGGCCTCGTCTACACCGAGTACACAAGGAACGCCCGAGCTGTCGCCGAGGCCGTCTGCATGTGATGGCGGGTCTTGTGCTGAGCCTGAGGTTGTGGAAGTTGTCGGGGTTGTAGATGGGCGGAGAGAGGGAGGGACTGGAGAAAAGTGCGAGTAGGAAGCACCAGACAGCAGCTCCTTTTCGTAGATGGAAGGCGGCACAAACTCGCCCGAAGCCAATTCGAGCACGGGCTCTTCTTCCATGTGCATATCGTCGTCGGCCATGTCGGTCAAGGGGGTTGAGGTTGTCGAGGCCGAGGCTGTCGAGGTCGAGGCGATCGAGGAGATAGTGAAGGGGGCGGTTGAGGCGAGACAGTGATAGTGGCTGCGTTCACGGGCTCTTTGGTGCTCGTATAGTATGTATAGATGAATGCAAAGGCGGCGATTGCAGATCCAAAGAGAATAGAGATCTGTGAGTCTAATGTCAGATCAAAAGGTATTCGTCCTCGCCTGTCCCAGTGAAGTCGGCCCTGCTGTGTCTTGCTCCTTATCGATAAGTAAAGCTAACGGTGCTCCTTCCCTCCAGGGCAGGGAAACGCGTATGCGCCGAAGAGAGACGCGTTTTTTGGTGCTGGCCGCTACTTTGGGGGCCCGTTCTGCAGTAACTCGACAAGAATGGGCAGCGTCCAGTAAAAGCTGGCAATAGCTACTGAATAGTGGGCCCATATCGATGCGCCCCTCCGCCATGGCCGTATTAAGTCAAGAGCAATAACAACAACATGTGGAGGAGGGTTTTGGCGCAAAGGAAAGCCAGGAAAGAGCGACTGGCATTGACTGCCTCTGAAAAATAATAATAAACGGGAAGTCGCGACCTGGCTCCGGAACACAAACACGGAAAAGCACCCCCGACGCCCGCACATGTCACGATAATATAACTTAATCAAAACGTATCTTCCAACTCTAATCTACCATTGGCTTTCTGTCCCGGCTACGACCGCACGCATCGACTTCCAAGCCAGCGCGTCTACAATTGCGACGCGATAACACCGTCTGCGATAGCACAATTGGTCCGCACCGACAACGACGAGGGCGACGACGACGTTATTAGAGCCGGCGAGAAGCGAAGTCGAGAAAAGCGAACAGCGACGCCGACATCATCGTACATGCGCAGGACCCAAGCTATCGACGCAATGGCTCCCACGCGCCCGGGTGGCGTGCGGCGCTCAACCCAGGCGAGCGAACACATCTACAAGCTCGGCGAGCGCGGACGGTAAGGATAGCCGGAAAACAGCCCCTCACGCTTTTCAAGAGCAAGACTGACTGTAGACTAGGAAAACGGGCGTGGTTCTCCACGACACAGGAGTGCGCGACGAGCACGGCATGGAACCGATTGACGACATCTTCTCCTCTCCGACACGATCACGCGCCGGCGACGATGTAGACGAGGAAGACGACGAGGAAGAGGAGGAGGAGGAGGAGGAGGAGGAGGAGGAGGAGGAGGAGGAAGAGAACGATTATGACGACGACGACGACGATGGTGGCGAGGCTGACATGGACCTGACTACCGGATCAGGACTCGATCCTGCTGCTCTCATCAACGGCCAAAGATCAGTATCGCGCTTCGGTGTCCACCAGCAACAACAGCAGCAACAACAGCAGCAACAACAACGATCCCCAGCCAAGTCTCTATTTGGCTCTCCAGCTGTTCGCGGCTCTGCATCCAAGGCTGCAATGCGCCAAAACCCTCTTCTACGCCCCCCCTCATCGCCGGAGAACCTTCCACCACAAGATGCAAGCAGTCCCAGTAAGCCTGTGAAGCGCCGTCTGGACTTTGGCAAGAATGGTTCAGCAGATGCACAGCGCCGGCCATTCGCGGTTGCGGCATCAAATGGGACAGCATTGAAGCCGGCAGCGTATTTGCATCCACGCAATGCGGAATATGAAGAGGAGGACGAGGAGGAGGAAGAGGAGGAGGAACAGGAGGAGGAAGAAGAAGAAGAAGAGGATGGATACCAAAATGGTGGCTATGATAACGACGAGTCTATGCACATGGTTGGAGGAGAGCCCGGGTATTATCAGTCAGAAGAGCCCGTGGAGGAACAGGAGTCTGAACCCGAGCCCGAGCCAGAACCGGCACCAAAACGCAAAGCCGGACGGCCTCCCAAAGAAAAACCAGCAGCACCAGCACCCGCACTAGCTCCTGCTCGCAAGCTACCCCCAGGACCACTACAATACTCCAGTCCGGTTGCAGCTCCCAAGGCGGCGGCAAAACGAGGCCGGCCGCCACGGGACTCAGGTGGCAGTGGGGGTGTGCCTGAAGATCCAGAGGAGGAGGAGGAGCAGCAGCAAGCTAAGCGGCAGCGTGTCGCAGAGGCACCTGCACCCGCACCCAAACGCAAAGCCGGCCGCCCACCAGCAACAGCAAAGCGCGCGGCGACAGAAGGGCCAGCACAGCAAGGCGAAGCGGACGAGCCACCAGCCAAGAAAAAGGCAGGCCGGAAGCGGAAGTCGTCAGGTATTGGTGCTGCGACGGCTGCTGTTGCTGCTGTGCCTCGTGGACCGCCGTTGCCAAAGAGCCGTGGCTTAGTAGTCCGGCGACGAGAGCTAGCGGAAGACAACAGCTCGATTGTCCGGACGCGCTCGGGCCGCAACTCGTTCCGACCACTTGCGTTTTGGCGGAACGAGCACGTGGAGCTGGACCCGACGGATGTGCAGCAGGATACCTTGATCAGCAGGGCGAATCATGGGCCTCGCAATTTCCTGCTGCCGTCTGTGCGTGAGATTGTGCGTGTCGACGAAGAGGACCTTGCTCCTGTGCGACACAAGAACGCACGCGGCGGCGCTGGCGGCGCAAAGCGCGGGCCCAAGCCAAGAAGGCGGCGCAGCGACGATGTTGTCGACGACGGTGACGACGCCGACGATGCACCTCAGCGAGATGCATGGGAGACAGAAGTGGGCAAGGTGTCTGGCGACATTGTGGTATGGGAGCCGGAGTATGAGCTGGAGCCGCCGGCGCCCGGCCAGGACGTGGATCTGATGTCTGTCGAGATTGCTCTGTCGAGCGCGGTGATCCAGACCAACGAGGTGCGCGGCAGCTCGTTCCGATTCGCCAAGACGCTGAGTCTGCCGTTCTTTGGCACGGGCATGGTGGACATGCCGCCCGGGTCGGAGAAGAGGCACAAGAACTCGCGCAAGATGCACATGGCCTTCTTTGTGCACTATGGCCTTGTGACTGTCAAGGTCAACGACACCGAGTTTCGCATTGGAAAGGGTGGCATGTGGTCTGTCCCACGAGGTGAGTTTAGGATTTATGGTTCTTGTGTCCTTCATGCTGCTTACCTAAGCAACATCCATATCTTGTATTTACTAACAAAACAGGCAACTTCTACAGCATCAGGAACGAGACAGACCACGAAGCCCGGCTCTTCTTTTCCCAAGGCTGCGAGATATTGACCGTGCTGGAAGACGAAGAGCCGAAGTAGATGTGTGTGATCTGATGCGTTCTTTTTGTTCTTTTCTTGGAAATATGTTTACAATTATGAATTCGCGGATGTCGGTTTTTGATTCTTGATTGCTGCTTCTTTTTCTTTGCCTTTTTAGCCTTTTGGTTTTTGGTTTTTGCGTTGTACTTTCATGTCGTCCAGAGTTATGCTTACTATCTTTTGTCTCGTCTCTCCCTTCTGTTATTATTCCCCAATATACTAGTAGTGGCAATCACCGTCGCCTCGTTCAGATAATGTTCAATAAGCATTCGAGAGTTTATTCGTCCCGAAATAAATCCCCGGCTCTTGATACACAAAAATACATGCTTCGCTATAAATACATCATGCCCTCGACACAGCTACGCCTCACGCTTTCTCGGACATGGTCCTCTTCAGCTTGGCCATATCTGCCTCGTACTGCTCAATTTTGGCCTGCGACGCCTGCAGCTTGTTCAGCAGGTACACTATCCGCTCATTTGTCTGTGCAGGTTGGCGCCACAGCGTGCTCAGCACAGCAAGCTCCTGCTCGACCTTGGCCACCGTCTTGGCCTCAATGGCAGCCTTCTCGGCAAGTACACACCGGTCCAGGCGCGCGGCAAGCGCCTTGTCGGATCCAAGGAACTGGAAGGCCGCCATGTACACGGGACTGCCTGGCTTGATCATCTGCGGACGGCCCCGGTGCGACCGCACTGTCACCAGCTCCGCGGTCGCAAGCGCATCCAGAGCTGCGATCCCGCTGGTACCACTGCCGGCCATGGACGACGCAAACGTATCGGACAGCATCACGTCGTTGTAGCAGACACTGCCGCCGCTGGCAGCAATCTCGCGCACCAAGTACCATGCTTGCTCTGCAGTCCACAGACGGCCACCAGCGGAAGGCGAGCCAGCAGGTGCAGCCGATGCCGACGAGGATGCCAGAGAAGCGGCAGCAGGCGACTTCGACTGCAACAGCAAGAACATCTTGATGATCTCCGACGCGCTCTGCTCGACAATTTCGGATACGGCACGCTTGGGCGTCTGGCCGCTCTTGAGACGCCGCACGAGCGACTCCAGGTCGGTCAGTCGACCGCCGAGAACACCGATACAGCTGTCGAGCTCCGAGATGACCTCCTGCTCGGCCTTGGTGAGGGGTGACGTAAGCGCAGTAGCAGCAGCAAGGCCACCCTCAAGGGCTAGGGCGGCTTTGGCTGCGGCTGTGTTGAGGCTGCTGGGGTCGGTGATTGCGTCGGCAGGCGCCGCAGGAGCAACTGCTGGCGGAAGCTTTGCAGATGCAGCACTGGCAACTGTGACGACAGCATCCTTGGCCTTTTGGAAGGGCATACTGACCTTTTCGATGATCGACTGCTGCTTTTGTTTCGGCTCCTCCAGACCCGCCTTGTCCTTGGCTTCTTTGGCCTTCTTGGCGTCAATGATAGCCGTGACTACCGAAGTGGCCGAGTTGGACTCGGCGTTGGTGCCAGCAGCATCAGCAGCAGCCGCTGCCGCCACCGCCGCATCATTGGGAGCAAAGGTGCCGGGCTGGATTGCAGATGTGCTGTTACCATTAGTCGGTGGCTCTTGAGCTGGGGCTGGTGTCTCCTCTTCTGCGTCGTCTTGCTCCTGCTCAGCCAAGTGGCTCAGCACGTAGTTCATCGCCACTTCGGGTGACAAATCACCCAGGGCAATCTGGCGGAACACGCGGTCGGGCATGGCCTTGACGAGGGCCTTGGGGTAGGACGTGTCCGAGGTGAGGAACACGACGTGTGCAATATTGGCCTGGATCAGGCTTGCAGCCCATTCGGCGAGCTTGTCATAGACGGGACCTGTGGCATCCTCGTTGCGGTGGCCAAAGTTGTCCAGAACAATGACAGGGCGGCGTTCGGGGTGTGCTTCCAGGTAGGCATCATCGTTAAGGGTGGCGTCAACATCGCCCTTGTGGCGCCCATCAAGGCCGACCTCCCGCAGAGCCACCATGGCAGTCTGCAGAATCTTGGTAAGCTGCTCGTCGAGTGTCTCGGAGAAGCCGGTCTTGACACCTGTTGTGCCCTGTACGGCCAGATCGATGAGGCTGCTCAGGTTGTTGGCCCACGAGAAGACGGGCCGGTAGCCAATCGCATTAGCAATTTTCTTAATGGTGGCACTCTCGCCGCGGGCCTCGACAATAGGCTTGCAGTCGACCACAAGCACATCGCGGCGGCCATGCAAGGCTTGCTCGACAACAAGCTCGCTCTTTCCCGATCCGCGGGGTCCCTGCACCACAATAAAAGTGCCTGCTGTCTCCAGAAGCCACGTGTGCAGCGACTCGATCAGGTCGCGGCGGTGCGTCATCAGTGCATCCTTGCTGCGCGAGTGGAAGCCACCCTTCTTTGACTTTTCGCCTTGGGAGATGCCCATGCTGTCGGCAGCCGAGTCGTACGACTGGCGGGCAAATGTCAAAAAGGCGGATGTGCGGCGCTCAAACCACTTCCACAGCTGGGTATCGCGCAGCGCAAACGAGTGCTGGACGTGAGCACGGATGAAAAAGGTGCGGATAGGGTCGAAGACGGCGACTGTGATGGTGGCAAGCAGAGCAGCCAGGATGGGGAAGACAATGCGCGGGTGGGAGGTCAGCCAGTCCCAGAGGTGCCTTGTAGTGCCGGCACGCTGTTCATACGACATGCGCAGCCGCGTGGTGCCGTTGACGACGTGGCCGTGCAGACAGCTGCGAGCCATGACAGCGTCGCGCATGCGCATGAAATCGACAGTCGCATAGCGCGGCAGGATCTTGGAGTCAAAGGGCTGAGACGAAATCTCGGCAATCTTGCCGTAGCGACGGAAGAGACTGTAGATGGTCTCCTGCGACAGCTCGAGATTGGCACTGCCCGACGCGTCGCCGACACCGCCTGTGCCTGACGATGCCGAGGGCGGCGCGCAGAATTCGACAATGACCCGGCTGGAGGGCACTCGCGACGCCAAGTCCTCGAGCCACGGGACGCCCCGGACGAGCCCCGCCCGCATGCAACCAAACAAGGGGTTGAACCAGGGTCGGACGGGATTCGCGACCAGGATCTTTGCCATCTGGGACTCGATATCGTCGGCCGTGGTGCCGGCCGGGTGGCGGAACTTGACAAAAACGCCGCCGTCCTTGAGGCGCGGCACGATTTCGGTGACGGTCAAGTTGAGCGACTCCGGGATTGCACGTTTGACGAGGCCGACGGGGTCGATTACCGATGCTATCGAGACAAAGAGGCCGGACGAAGAAGAAGTGGAAGCAGAAGCCGCAGTCGACCGGTCCGTCTTCTCTGTGAAGCGCTTCAAGAGAATCGAGACCTCATGGTCGTTGTAGTCGGTCGATGTGCGCCAGGGCCGCCACGCCAAAATGTTTCCAATACGCAGCGGGAAGACATTGTCAATAAACAGCAGGCCGTCGCCTGGCTCGGCGGCAATGTGGCCAGAATTGCCATCGCCCGTCGTCGATGTCTCCCAGCGGCGGCCAGAGACGCGGCCATTAACGCGGGAGGCTACCGGAGGCACATGTGGGCGCCAGGTAAGCTGTGTTGTGTTTACCGAGGTGGACGTGGCTCTTGCACATAGGCTCGGAGCTTGGCTGGGCTGCTGCTGGGAAAAGTGGCGGATATATGTTGAAGGCACTGTTGGCGATCTCGGTGATCCTGGTGAAAATGCTTGCCGGAGCTGGTGCTGCTGACGTTGCCATGCACGGGCAGATGGCGGCTGGAAGGCACGACCTGGTAACATCGCGGCTCTTTCCTGTCGTACCCGAGTTGATAAAAAAAAGAAGGCACGCGGGGCAGAGACGAAAGCAGAGCTGAGAGCTGGAAAGGGAAGGAACAGATCCGTTAGATCGATATTAACAGCACATTGTTACCAGAAGAGAAGGAGAAGAGAAGAGGGAGACGAAAAAGGAAAGAGGCAAGCTCAAAATAAAGTACATGGTGGTCTTGCAGCAATGCGCTTTGCAATTTTAGTGGGAAGGAGCATCCCCTCCCTCAGCTCTTTCCTCTTACAGCTTGCTTTCACAAGCTACTATCAATTCAATCGACTCAATGACCTCACACCACGATGACAGCTACCGGTCGTGCGCTTTTACTGCCTGGAAACTTGGCGTTAGTGGGTATTGGAGAAGCTTTTAGGCCGATCTAGTAGACTACAGGCGGTGCCGAGACAATTTACAGCTATGACGGCACCGTTAGACGGCGGCCGCTGTGTCAACTAGAGCCAACTGGAGCCCACTGGAGCCAATCAGAAAGCTAGCCTAAAAAATCAATCACGAGACTTGCTCTCGCTATGAGCGTGGTAGAATCTGATATTGAGTCTAGAGAGATGAGAATGAATGAGGGGATAAGGTTCAATGAGACTTGAAATACTGATGTGAACGACATATCTGGTTTCTGAACATCTCTATAGACTCATAGACACCCGAGCTTCATTATGGGGTGGTTCTGGTCCAGCACATCGCCCGAGGCGGCATCACCAACCTCGCCGTCGACATCAGCAGTATCGTCAACAGCATTGCCGGCTTCACAATTACAATCATCAACACAACCATCTTCACAGCCGCCACACTCGGGCAACTCAACAAATAGCAGCAAGGATGATGCGGAGCTCGATAAGTTTATGGCCATGCTCCAGGGCAATGCCAACGGTGTGAGCAGCGCGGCATCTCAAGCATCTCAAACAGCACAGTCCTCGGCAGCTTCATCTGAAGATGCATCCTCCAAGCTGTCGGCCTGGAAATCAATGTGGCCCGGCTCGTCATCAGACGAGGCAGCATCGGAACCCAAGGAGAAGTATGTGGCGCGCGAGCGGTCGCTGGCCGAGGCCGTGCTGCCGGTGCAAATGTCGTGCCGCCAGGCCTTTGACATGGCGTGGGCGTGCCAGTCGCCGGCTGGACAGTGGAGAGCGGTCTACCGCCACGGCGGCGTGCGGCCATGCAGTGAGCTGTGGGACGATTTCTGGTTCTGCATGCGCGTCAAGGGCTACGGCGAGGGTCCGCTCAAGGAAGAGGCGGTGCGCGAGCATTACCGCAAGAAGGAGATGGACAAGTACTACAGGGCGGACACGCCGTCGAGCGAGGATGTCTGGCGCAGCCGGACCGTCGACGAGGTGCTGGCACCAGGCACTGTCTTCCAGAACAGCTTCCAGGCCGTGCTGAAGAAGGCCGAGGGCCCGGTCGAGATGACGGCGGCATCGGCCCCGGCCAAAATCGACGATGGCCGGGATGATGCGAGCCAGATCCTCGCCGATGCGGAACGGCGCCAGCGCATTCGCAAGGATATGGGATACACATCATAGCCGTCAAGGTTAGTTGTTTAGCTACGTTTAAAATTGTGATTACATATTCAATTACTCGTTGCAAATTGTCATTAAAGTCTCAGCACGTCTTATTAGTTAATAGTTTTTTTCCCCTAACTGTCATGTATTATTATTAGAACTACTCAATCAACCTTTTTTTTGCACCAGCCATTTGTTCACTTGCATGCAGGACTGTTTTTGGAATTTTTTTTGTATTCATTACTATGCCATACCACGTAAAACCGACTTTTCCCGGTACATGCATCATCGCGAATAAAAAAACCTATCGCCGAACAAATAAAACCAGACCCTTTCTCTTGTGACCTAGGAAAATTGCTGCATTCTGTTGGCAGCATGGCCAGACGTGTCTAACCATTGAAAAAAGAACAAACGTTGAATATCATTAAAAATTGAAAAGAGAAAGGAAGGTTGGGACACAACTGCTTCAGCCTTGGGGCGAAACAATTTAGTCGACCTCCTCGACGGTCGGGCCGTCGTCGTGAGCAGCGCTGGGGCCGCCAGCACCGGGGAAGCCACCAGGGGCGCCACCCTCAGCACCGGGGGGGCCGCCAGCCGAGCCGTAGAACTTCATCATGATGGGGTTGGCAACGGCCTCGAGCTCCTTCTGGTGCTCCTCGTACTCCTCGCGGGTGGCCTGCTGACTCTCGTCCAGCCAGTTGACAACGCGGTCAATCTCGGCCTTGAGCTTCTCCTTGTCGGCAGCGTCAAGCTTCTCGTCGACCTTGGAGTCGCTCAGGGTGTTGCGCAGAGAGTAGGCGTACGACTCAAGGCCGTTCTTGGCAGCAACACGGCTGCCCTCAGCCTCGTCCTCCTCCTTGAACTTCTCAGCCTCAGCCAGCATGCGCTCAATGTCCTCCTTGGAAAGACGGCCCTTGTCGTTGGTGATGACAATCTGGTTGGTCTTGCCGGTGCCCTTCTCCATGGCGGAGACGTTCATGATTCCGTTGGCGTCCAGGTCAAAGGTAACCTCGATCTGGGGAACACCGCGGGGGGCGGGGGGGATGCCGGTAAGCTCGAACTTGCCCAGCAGGTTGTTGTCCTTGGTGCGCTGGCGCTCACCCTCGTAGACCTGGATCAGGACACCAGGCTGGTTGTCAGAGAAGGTGGAGAAGACCTCAGACTTCTTGGTGGGGATGGTGGTGTTGCGGGGAATGAGCTTGGTCATCATGCCACCGGCAGTCTCAATACCCAGGGACAGGGGAGCGACATCGAGCAGCAGGATCTCGTTGGTGGACTTGGAGGAAGTGTCACCGGACAGAATGGCGGCCTGGACGGCAGCACCGTAGGCAACAGCCTCATCGGGGTTGATGGACTTGTTGGGCTCCTTGCCGTTGAAGTAGTCGGTAATGAGCTTCTGGATGCGGGGGATACGGGTGGAACCACCGACCAGGACGATCTCGTGAACCTGGGACTTGTCGATCTTGGCGTCAGTCAGGACACGGTCAACGGGCTGGAGAGTAGAGCGGAACAGGTCCTGGCACAGCTCCTCGAAGCGGGCACGAGTGATGGAAGTGTAGAAGTCGATACCCTCGAACAGAGAGTCAATCTCGATAGAGGTCTGGGCAGACGAGGACAGGGTGCGCTTGGCACGCTCGCAAGCAGTGCGGAGACGACGCAGAGCACGGGCGTTGGTGGAGACGTCCTTGCGGTTCTTGCGCTTGAACTCCTGGACAAAGTGGTTGACCAGGCGGTTGTCGAAATCCTCACCACCCAGGTGAGTGTCACCAGCGGTGGACTTGACCTCGAAGATACCCTCCTCAATGGTGAGCAGAGACACATCGAAAGTACCACCACCCAGATCGAAGATCAGGACGTTGCGCTCACCCTCGACCTTCTTGTCAAGACCGTAGGCAATGGCAGCGGCAGTGGGCTCGTTGATGATACGCAGGACGTTCAGGCCAGCGATCAGACCAGCATCCTTGGTAGCCTGGCGCTGGGAGTCGTTGAAGTAAGCGGGGACAGTGACGACAGCGTTGTTAACGGTGCCACCAAGGTAAGACTCAGCGGTCTCACGCATCTTGATCAGGACCATGGAGGAGATCTCCTCGGGGGTGAAGGTCTTGGTCTCGCCCTTGAACTCGACCTCGATGACGGGCTTGCCAGCACGGTCAATGATCTTGAAGGGGAAGTGCTTCATATCAGCCTGGACCTCAGCGTCGGCGAACTTGCGGCCAATCAGACGCTTGGCGTCGAAGACGGTGTTCTGGGGGTTCATGGCGACCTGGTTCTTGGCGGCATCACCAATCAGACGCTCGGTGTCGGTGAAGGCAACAAACGAGGGGGTAGTGCGGTTACCCTGGTCGTTGGCAATGATCTCAATGCGGTCATCACGGTAGATGCCTACGCAAGAGTAGGTGGTACCGAGATCGATACCGACAGCAGGACCCATCGACATTTTGAAGGTTGTGTGTGTGTTTGGTTGGGTGGGAGAAAAGGAAAAGAAGTGAGAGGGAGGGGTATCAAGAGTGTGTGAATAGAAGAAGAAAAGAAAGCTCTCGAGAATGGGAGAGTGGGAGAAGAGTTGGGTATATATGAGAGAGATGAGTGTGAGTTGTGAATGAGGAAAAGAGAGAGGAGGAAAAAAGCTAAAGGAGGGGAGTAAAGTTTGCTTATATGTGTGAAAAATTGGGCAGGTCTCAGAGGGCCTCAAGAAGGCTTCTCAGAGGGAAGGAACGAGAAGGAGGTAGTAAGGCAGTGAGGGCGAAAGTGCGCTCTGGTGGAAGGTGCGAGTAACTACGTGCAGTGTGGTTGGCGGGACACTACTAAAAAGTTGAAGAGAGAAGGTTCGAGAAAGCAGCAGAAACCAAAACGACCCCACTAAAGAGCTTCTTACAGCTATTTGCGCTAAACGCACACCCTAAATCTGCAAGGGGATTGGCAAAACAGGCCAATCAGAAGTGAGCGTGGGGTGTGCCTGCGCTAATGAGAGGATACTGAATGGAACAGGTGGAAATAGGGAAAGAGCGAAGGAGGGCGAACAATGCTTCCTACCCTCTTCTCTCACGTATCTCTCTCAAAGAAACAGAGGGGCAGACCAGAAAGGAAAGTGGGCTGTGGGTAGTGGGCTGTAAACTGTGGGCTATGGAAGGTGCTGGACTGGCTTCGCAGTTGCCGGGCGTCGCTAGAGATGGCCAGGCGATGATGATGACATGGAGATGAGCATGGGCCACTCCAGAGCCGCGCAGAACCCTGGAGATGGCTCTAGATTTTACGATGCACGAGTAGATGAAGCAATAGCCATTGGTGAAGCTCCCACATAGGAATACGGAGTAAGGCGTCACTGGCCTCGTTGAGCTGAGCTCTGCGTGAGCCTGCCTCTCTGCTCATCGCACCTGCCCAAAGCTATGATGCAAACATTTTCCCCAATCGTCTCTGTCCTTCTCCATGGTGCAGAATACTCCACATCTGCTATATTCACCCCACCATGAATAGGCAAGCGACACAATCCACACCCCTCCCCTCACTCACCGTGTCATCGCCTCCAATTACAATTACGTGTATGGCTTTGATGGAGAGATGGATGGCCTTATCATGCACAGCTGAGATGAAGTTGAGGTAGAGGTTGACTTGAGGTCAAAGTAAGCTGTATTCCTATGTAAGCCTGAGCCTTTTCTCGAGAAGGGCAAGAGCCAACGTCGAGGCAGGAACACGAGGCTGACGGGCACGGCATTTCGGAAGAACTGTGTGCTTTCAGAGTGTGTCATGTAAAGGGCATTTCGGGAAGGAGGTTGGCCTACCAGACACATAAGGAAAGAGCTGCCAGCGAAGGCTATATTACGGAAGGAGCGAATCGCAGCTTGTCCCTGCGTTCACTGCCCGACTGCTTTGCACGGCCGATGGTCGATGGACTGCATGGTGACAACAAAGGGGATCAGAAGCTGTGCTCTTTTGGATTCCGAGTGGGCCTGACAGATTAAGACAAGACACAAGACACAAGAGTCAGCGAACAAGAGACCCAGCTGCACGCCTGCCGCAACGACCCAACTGCCAACCCCTCCATCGTTGTATATCACAACTGTTTCTATTGCTTATGTAATCATGACACATCCTACCTACAATGTACATCGTCGATTTGCAGCAACCAAGGGCTATTCTATTGCTACGACGTAACTACAGATGGGCTGACGACTCTAGAAGGATCCAGCAGAGTGAGTATGGGGTATACGGACAAAGGAATGGAGCGTTCACTCCCCATTGAATCCATTCTGCAAAATGGAAAATAGGAGGCGCCCCAGTAGAAACGGCCAACCTAATTGTAGCCACGACGTAGACGGCGGCACCACTTTATAGCCTGGCATTCCAGAGAAGCAGAGCCGCCGGTGAGGGCATTTGCATAGTGGCTCTATTAGAGCATCGCCTTGGTGGCAGAGTCCCCGGTGCACCCGATGCCCGCCCTGGCCAGAGATGGGCAGCGCTGGCACCAGAATGAAGTGACATGACTAAGGGTGTTTTACGTATGTCTGTGCCAGGGTTTGTATACACACCCGTCTGTACTTTGATTTATTGCTAAAAAGTACCAACCTTTGACTGCTAACGCCATCTCGTCTCGTCTGCAGCGGGATTGGTTTGCCACCAAGGCCCGGCGGGAGTGCGGAACTGGAATCGGGTCGCGCTACAACAGAACAAAAGGGTGAAAGAATGAACGAATGAAAAGGCACTTCCGGGCACTGCTAGATGAGACTAGGCACCGTGAGAAACATGAGAATCGAACGCCGTTTTAATGTTGGTAGTGATGGACAAAGGCTGCCGTTGCACATCACGTGACTATATAACAAATGTCAACACAAATGTCAATCTAACTTGAGCACCATTTGACCAACAAGTCTGTATATTGTCCAAAAATAAATAAAACGGTAAATCTATGAGAACCCAATCTTTATGATCTGGTAATTGCTCAGGCCAAACATGGGCGAGCCAGCCTCGACAAAACAAAGAGTATGCCAAAATATGCCAGCCGGAAGAGATCATCGCGGAAATTGTGACAGATGCAAGATGAAGAAATGATAAAATGAACAAAAGAAATAGACAACGACTAAAAGAAAAGATAAATAGATAAAACATTAGCCCAGGCATTCCAGCCTATCTATGACTGAGGATATAACAAAACCTGTCAAAAAGTATGACCAAAACTAAGATAGAAAATGGAAACGGGTCATTCAGCAGCCACACTGGTGGATGCCTCTAATAAGCCCTTTAGAAAGGGTTGGTCGGGCTCTGGCCTTGACTCTGGCCCTGACCGGACTGCTGGCCACGGTTGGCAGCCAGGGTACGGCCACGGCTAGCATCCGAAGATCCGGAAACAGCGCCCTGGAGGGGCTGCATGGGAACACCGGCGGCGGCTGCCGATGACGATTCTCCAACGGATGTGTACGCAGAGTATCCCAGACCCGCTGCGGCAGCGGCACCAGCAGCCGGCGGCGGCGGAGCCATGTATGGGTTGTTGGTGTTGCTGGTTGTGTTGGCGTACAGGGGTCCGCCTACGGCGTCCTCGCTATTGCCAACACCGGGCGCGGTGCCGCGCTCGAGGTCGATCGAAGGACCACCACGGCGGGAGGATGTGGTGGACGTGTAGCGGCTAATGTCGACAGGGACGTGGTCGCCACCGAGGTGCATCGGCGGCAAGCCCTGGCCAGCGTGACGACGACCCTTTTGGCTGTGCGTCTTGAGCAGATCGCTGCGAATAGTGTCCAGGTCAGTCGACCGCGACGCGGAGGATGCGGCACGCTGGCGCGAGCGGACGCCAGCACCAGAGTGTGACAGGGATGCCGACGGGTGGAGGTGGGTAGTGGATGTGGCAAAGGTATCCTGGCGCTCGCGGCTGAGGGAAGAGTCGCGCGAGCCGTTGTTGAGGGTGTAGGCATCGGCGTCGGCAAGAGGGTTGCTAACATTGAGCTCGCGCACTGCCTTCTGCTCGTTACCCTTGCTGTGGCTGCTGCTGCGGCTTCTGCATTCGGTCTCGTCATTGTGCAGGTGGGACGCCAGGCGCTTCGCCGTCTTGTCCTGCTCAAACTTGTCGCGGGCAGCCTTGGCAAAGTCGTCGGAGACAGCCACCGAGTAGGTCGGGTTGGCAGGGCCACCAGCAGCCTCGCCGCCGCCGCCAGGAGCGTGAATAGGGATTCTCTTGAGAGCCAGAGCCAGGGCGCACATGAACTTGGACCGGCGGGTGGCGCGCACAATGTCGTTGTGCCAGTTGGACTTGTGCTTGATGGAAACCTTGAGAGTGAGCTTGTCGAGATCGCCGACGCCGCCGACGCTGATACCAAGATCGGGCTGGAAGTCGCGGCTGTTGTCGGGATGGCGCACAAACTTCTCCAACTCGAGACGGAGCAGCTCGATATCCTCAAAACTGGTATCAAAGGACACGTTGACGTCGAGGGTCTCGCGCATGGCCTTGCTTCGCGACACGTTCTCAATCCACAGGTTGTTCAGCACAATGTTGGGCACCTGGACGACCTGCATCTTGTCGATGCGGACAAACACGGTGTACAGCAGCGAGATCTTCTCGACCAGCAGGGTTTCCTTTTCGGGGCCGGTAATGTCGACGCGGTCACCGACATCGTAGGGGTGCTTGACGAACAAGAAAATGCAAGAACCAAGAATCTCCTGGGTGGTGACGGCAAAGACAAAGGACATGGACAGCAGGGCGGTACCGGCGGTCGAGATGGTCGTGATGAAGCTGCTCTGGAAGAAGGCGAGGAAGATGAAGATGACCAGGAGGAGAACAATGAAGAGCAGGACCTGGTCAAAGGCAGCCAGGGCCTCGCTGATGTCCTTCATGCTGTTGGCCATGGCCTTGCGCTCCTTGCCAATGGACACGACCTTGCGGACCATTTCGTCGAGACTGATGTCTCCGTTAGAGTCAGCGTCGATGGCGGCGAAGCACTCATCGGCGTCCTCCTTGTGAGTGGGGCCCAGGACCTCCTCGATATCCTCAGGATAGAGAGCTTCGTTGTCCTCGGTGACAAAGGACATCCAGATACGGCGGGCCAGAGCCTCGGACGAGCGCGACTTCTCGAGAGCCTCGACGACGACGGAATGCGCCGAGTTGGGGTTGAAGACCTGCTTGCCTGTAATCTCCGAGGCAAGGTTACCAAAGACAGAGGTGACCTTGTCACCGAAACGGCCAACGTTGCCAATGATGCGCATGGGCTGGGCACCCATCTTGCCCTTGTACTTGCCGCCGCGGTTCAGCATCGCCTCGATACTATCGTTGATGATGTAGTCCTCTTCGGCGAATTCGTCGCAGTACATGGGGAACAGGGCGCGAGAAGCGTCGTACATGAGACCCAGCAGGTAGATCTCGCGCTTGGACTCCTTGATGCGGTTGGAGTAGGAGCGCTGGTGGTAGCTGATGCTCATCAGGTGAATGATGGCGCGCTCGCCGAGAAAGACGGCGGACGAGACAAAAAGAGCGCCGAGGATGTTGGTCATGGTAGAGATCCAGCCGATGGCGGTGTCGTTGAAGAGGAAGCGGAAGACGAGCCAGGTGACCAGGGCCCAGAACAGCAGCGAGAGGGGAATCTCGAGGCCGCGCAGGACGGTGGCATACTTGCGGGTGCCGGAGCTGATGACACCGCAGAAGAACATGAAAGCCAGGGGGATGAGCTGAGCAACGATCTTGCCAGCCCAGAGACCAGCCCAGGAAGCCTCGAACCAGATAAAGAGATGGAAGAGGGGCGGGCCATAGGTCTTGGTCACGGGGTCGGTAGTGGCATCAGTGGTGACGGAGCCGAGAAAGATCTTGTTGGTGTTTCCAGTAATGGGAAGCAGGACGAGGGGGACGGCGAGCAGAACAGCCACGGGGACGACGTAGACGAGGTAGCGGGTGACGACGGAGGCAGAGACGAGGCGGGTGTAGAGACGGCCCATAAAGTTGAGGCCCGTGTCGGAATCGAGGCTGTTCTGGCGCTTGAGGTTGTCGGGGTCGTCCTTGGCGCGGCGACGGCCAATCTTACGGGAGCTGCCGCGGTGGAAGAGGCCGTGTTTCTCGTTGTGGGTGCTGCCGCCCGAGGTGCCGGGCATATCGGCACCGGAAGACCGCATGCGCTCGATCTCGGGACCTACTCCGCCTTGGTTGGCTTTGCGGGCCCCGAAGGAGGCATTGGTGCGGATCTGGGAGAGCGGGATGCCACCTCCGTCTGAATCCATTGGAGAGTTTGCGTCGTCGTTGTGCTGGTTTGAAATCGGTTGAAAGCCCTGGTACTGGGGAAACCGAGAGGTGTTGATAGGAGAGGTGGGCGGCATTCGAACGGTGGGAGGAGGTCTGCTTCTAGATATGAGACTGTCAAAGTCTCACAAATAACAAGCTTGAGTGGGGGAGAAGAGAAGGGGAAGAAGAAGAAGGAGAAGGAAAGGAAACGTATTAAACAGAAATCAAGAGGATGAAGAGACAGATACCAGTCTTGTCGTCTTGTCTGGGTGCTGGGCGGCTCAAGGCTAGCTTAGAGCGATGGGGAGTGTACAGACGGGGTATGAGGGGTGTATGAAGAGAAACAAGTTCCGTGCTCCAGATGTACGATGTATGTACAGTAAAGATGTACACAGAGACAGATACTATGCAGTGAGTAGGGACGTGGAAAATGAGAGGGGGGGGAACACGGATGAGTGCAGTTGAAAGAGTGACGGATCTGCGTTGGGTGTATGACAACAAGCAACGGTGCAGATACAAGTTGAAAAAAGGCAGGCGTGTGATGAGAGGAGAGATAACGCGAAGACGAGGTAGTCAGAAACTACTATGTAGAGAGCAAGATGGGATGGCGAGACAGAAACGACTGTGGCTGGAGTGACTGCACGGATGAAATCTAGGGGAAAGGAGAGATGTAAAACAAGTGCAGGGGTGTCGTCGTAAAAGGGGACGAGAGGTAAAAACGAATGTACAATGAATGGTGTAGATGTTATTGGAGGGCTGGCGATCAAGCGAGAGGGAGGAGCGCGTAGGGCGGGTGTACTCCGTACTGTAGATGCGAATATGTCGATTTGACGATGACGATGTTGAGTTGAGAGTGAGGCTGGTGATGCACGCGTAAAGAGGGGAGAACGAATGGGTCAAGAGGCAGGAGATCACCGTCAACTGGACTTTTGAAGAGGAAGGGACGAGGAAGCAAAGAGGTCAAATAAAGAAGGAACAATGGAGGAGATGCAGAAAACGGAAAGCGCGCGTGAGGTGTCGTCAAAGAGTTATCAAAGACGGTTTCAACAAGGCAGGAGCGCGAAGCTATTAACACAAGTATACTACTATGTACTATGTATGTAATACATGTGCATCTCCACATGGAAATTTTTTGTTATTTTTATTCCAGGATTTAAAGATAAAATAAAAGATAAAAATAAAATCAATTGATAAAAGCCAGCACGGAGACCCCTTACGCCTTGCCTTGCAGCCAGGCCCGGGTGGATTGGCAAAAAAGGGGGTCCATTTCTGAAAAACCGGTTGTGCTACAGGCGGTTGTGGGGCGCTAACGCGGTGGAGATCTCCAGTACAGGGGACGTCGTGTAGTGTACAGTGTACATGGTAATATACTGTGACAGGCAAGAACGTCCCGTACATAGTAAACTTGACGCTGATAGTGGACAGTGTGCGGTAACATTGGCGATCTAGAAGGCGGCGAATGAAGGGGCCAACCACCAAGACAAACAAAGGCATATCTATGAATGAGATGTTTTTGTTTTAGGTTATGGGGCAAGCTGGTAAGAGTTGAAACAGGGGTGACTGTATGACGCAGCAAACGAATAAAATATGGAATAGCAGAATAGCAAATAAAGCGACAGGCAAATGGCAGATGGCAGACATGACGAGAGACATGAGAGACAGGGTGAGAGACATATGAGAGACGAGATGGATGTCAGAGTTTGACTTGAGAGCAGACTGGGGAATGGCAATGACGAAAGAGTTTGGAGAATGCAGTCAATACGTGGCGAGACACGCCAACTTGTGCAGCATGTCTACGATGCAAAAATGCGGCAGAGACGACGACGACGCACTGACGAGTATGGGATGCAGAGTGAGCCAGAAGAATCAGAAGAATCAGAAGAAACAATCAAATGATAAAGACAAAAGACAGATCGAACAAATACATACATAGTAGTATGTACATACAACGGAAGCCAGCCGCGTTTCAGGTTATGCTTGTAGAGCCACGGCGGCGTCGGCCCACTGGCTACGAAGAATGACATGGCGGTTGCGTGTAGTGGGTGTAGTGGGTAGGCCAGTGGAAGAAGTAAAAATATTCATGCTGCAGTCGAAGCTACTATGTAGCAGCTTCTCTGCAAAGCTAAAAGAAGAATAGACGTGCAAAGAGCGGCTGGGAAGACGAGTTCGTTCGGACACCAGCGGGTGCCTCCACCGAGATGTTGAGATCGGCAGTCTTGAAGTACATAGTACTGTAGTAGTATGTAAGGACAGGGACGAGGGAAGACGGATTACTGGGAGACTAGGTCTATTGGATGGCGGTGTTCTTGACATTGGATTGGGGATGCGATGGATGCGAGGTAAAGGGTCCGTAGTATTGAGAGGCGAGAGGCGGGTGGATGGATGGATGGATGGGACGAGACATGGAAGCGAGGTGAATGTGGCAATGAATGGCAATGGATGGCAATGGGATGGCAATGGAATGGCGAGCATGTAGTACGATACGTGTCAAAGCCTGTACACACATACGGTATTGATTGTGTTATGATGCAAGTCTTTCGTAATAAAAAATCAAAACCAAGCAAGCAAACTCTTCTCCATCCGCTGTCGACTACAGACTATGAATGTATGGCCGCGCACGAGACAGTTGCACTGTTCTTGTGTTCTTCTACTTGCAGACATCGTACTGCCCCGTATGCAATGACGTTTGGTGGCAAAGACAAAGAAATTCTTGTCGAGCGCATATTAATAGAATACGCTTGCTGTCGTAGGGCAGAATGTAACCGTCGCAGGAGATGGAGACGGTTCTTTGTCCAGGCTCGTGTTGATACATACCATCAAGCCGTCAAGCCGTCAAGCCGCCAGACATCGAGAGCCGTTCTCAAGAAGAAGCCATCCGGCCAGGAGCAATGTCGATGACTGCATGCCGCACCAATGCAGGAGTGATGCACGGAGGATGACAGCAGTGCCAGGAAATACGTAGGTACAGGCAGTCCCTTGGCAGCCGTCGTGGCACATCCCAGCCGCTGTAGCACATGTAGGACATCGAGATCAAATGCTCTGCTTGCGAGTATGTTCAACTAGCGATCATCCCCATCCTACTACATAGTATGTACGCGATTGCGGCCATGGCGTGATGGATGAGCACATGCCAGCACAGGTGTCACAGTTGCAGCCGTCACATGGCGCATGAACGCCTTGCATTGTAGCCCTCGGCCATCTGAAGACCTAGCCGTGCACCGCACATTGTACATTTGCAATCACATTTACATTTGCAGTGTGCTCCGGCTCTCCGTCTCCCTTGAGAGAAGCCCGCGAGATTGCACATGCACACCTTAGGGTGGAGGGTGGGTGGTCGTCTTGCGCGTCGGTGCATATCCATACTGCAAGAGACAAGTAGTGGCAGGATCAATCAAAACTCGGGGCAGAATCTGGGCAGCATCCTGGATAGTCTGGCATAGTCTGGCATAGTCTGGCATAGTTTGATAAGTCTGCTCCATCTGCTCCATCCAACTGCAGCCACGCATAACCACAGACGAGGCCTGCTAGCCGCACGCCACAGGGTTTCGCATGCAAGCTTGAAGGAGCCACTATATAGTCCTCCGTACATAATTACTTTGTAATTACACTGTAAACAGCTCTCTTCATCCATCTCATATGCCTTGGAGTCTGCCATGTTCACTCCGTGGAACTCGATAAAAACAAACAACAATTCTCGGCACGCTGCCTGAAGACGGGGGGGATGTCCCGAGGATGGGCAATTACTGGGGAGCCGATATCTCCGTTTACTTGGTATTTAAATTGCTACGTAGACTAAAGATCCTGATGGCTACACCCCTTCTTGTTCTTGGCTGTTTGCTGTGTCTGTGGAGATGACTCCATGGAGATGATATGGTAGGCATGGGCATTGTCTGCTCTGGGCTGCTGACGTCAGCAAGGTCGTCGCTTGTCTGGAAAAGGAAGGCTGATGATTAATGCTAGATACTATGTAAAGAGAGACGGCCTGTTTGTCATGCCAAACAGCAAACGGAGACAGAGAACAGACGACATACAAAACCTACAGCCCATTCTAGAAACACAAAGCATAAGAAAACAGGCACTGAACAGGATATACACAAAAAAACCGATACAGAGGCAGCGTAGGCAAAGAGAACGTTGGTAGAAATGTCCCTTTTGGCCACGTGACATCCGCCACCATCTTCACCACTACCACAATCATCCTCTACATACATGGACATTTCCAAGTTGGGAAGTCACGATAGTTCATTCAAGGGAAAGGCGCAACCTTGCAGGCTCAAAGTAAGCTTGAATACCAATACCATGCAGTACGACAGTACGATAAGATAAGGACGCGCTGTGGATGAGGTACCTGAAAATGCGCCAAAACAGCTGCAAATCTAGCGCCGCAAAAGTACCTTGCATAACACGGGCAAGCTCCCCTCCATTCTTTCTGCTACAGAAAACCCAGCGAAAAATAGCGTGACTGCCAGCAGCATTCAACATCCGACGTCCATCGGGTGAGCCTCTGTGCGGCATCAACGGCGATACACCACCCCCTTTTGTCTATTGTGACTTCTCGGTCTGCGAATATCTTCAGGCAACACACACCGATCCGCCGGGAACAGTGGATACAGCATGCGCCTTCCACCCAGCCAGGCCTTTGGCGGCCTTCGACGGCTCACAGCAACCGCCGCGAGGCTGTCGGCCACAAGGCTGCCCACCTCACAAGCTGCCGTCTGTCGCGTCTTTTCTTCTTCGTCTTCTTGTCACTTCTCTACCCCTCCGTCCTCTCCGTCTTCTCCGTCTTCTCCGTCTTCACAACCCGACGCCTTGAAACCACCACCCACTCCCCCCTCCCAAGCACCACAGCCCATTGTCGACGTCAAGTTCATCCGCGAAAATGCAGACGTCTACGCTGAAAACTGCACTCGCCGCAACTATGCCGCCATGGCCGCCTATCCCGCCCGCATGGCCCAGCTGCACGAGCTGTGGAAGGCCATCCAGATCGATGCCCGCACCCTGCGCGAAGAGACAAACACCGTCCGCAGACAAATCCAAAACGCCCCAGCCGCCCGCGACGAGGCTGCCGCTGACATTCCCAGCCGCGAGTCTCTCCTCGAGAGGGCCCGCGTCCTCAAGCAGCAGCTCGCCACAGTCAAGACCGACGAGGCCCGCCTCACCTCGGAGATCCAGCAGCTTGCCGCTGCTCTGCCCAACCTCACCAGCGCCGAGACCCCCGACACCGAGCAGGACGTCCTGAGCTACTTCAACTGCGACGGCGAGGCCCCCCACGGCCGCCCAGCCAATGACACCGGTTCCGAACACCACACCAGCGCTTCGCTGACGCAGACGCCCGACCTGTGGCGCTCGCACGTCCACATCGGTGCCGAGCTGGGCCTCATGGACTTCTCCGCCGCCTCCGCCGCCTCCGGCTGGGGCTGGTACTACCTGCTGGGCGACGGCGCCCGTCTCGAGCAGGCGCTCGTCCAGTATACCCTCAATGTCGTCCACCGCCACGGCTGGCAGCTGGTCTCGCCCCCGAGCATCGTGCGCAGCGGTATCGCCGCCGCCTGTGGCTTCCAGCCGCGCGACCAGGGCGGCGAGCAGCAGATATACACGCTCGAAGGCCTGCCCCTCAGCCTCACCGGCACCTCCGAGATCCCCTTGGCAGCTCTCTATGCAGAGTCCACGATCGAAGCAACCACAAACTCCGAGTCGGGCGAGCTCAACGGCCTTCCGCTGCGCCGTGCCGCTGTGTCGCGCTGCTACCGTGCCGAGGCCGGTGCGCGCGGTGCCAACACCAAAGGCCTCTACCGCGTCCACGAGTTTACAAAGGTCGAGCTCTTTGCATGGACCGAGCCGGATCTCGATGCCGCCACCGAAATGTTTGATGAGCTCGTCGACATCCAGACAGAGATCCTCTCCAGCCTCGGCCTGCCATGCCGTGTCCTCGAGATGCCCGCCACCGACCTGGGCGCCTCCGCCTACCGCAAGATCGACATCGAGGCCTTCTTCCCCGGCCGCTGCCGTCCCAAGGGCGAACAAACCACAAGCGCTGCAGGCAACAGCCCGGCCGACTACGACTACGCCACTGGCTGGGGCGAGGTGTCGTCTGCGAGCATCTGCACAGACTACCAGTCCCGCCGCCTGGCCACGCGCGCAAAGATCAACGGCGGCCCTGTAACATTTCCATGGACTCTCAACGGCACAGCTCTGGCTGTCCCGCGCGTGCTGGCTGCTATCCTCGAAAACGGATGGAACGAGGAGACCAAGTCCATCACAATCCCCGAGTGCCTGCAGCCTTGGATGGATGGCCAGGAGACGATCGAGGCAACGAAATAGAATGTCGAAACATGTATTGCAGCCATTTTGTATAAAAACACATATACCAAGTCACCACTTCACGATGCTTAACGAGAAATGAAGCAAAAAATGTAAACATTCAGTAAAAGTAATGTCCCGAACAGAGACGATTCAAAAATGTGTTCAAACAAGAATGATGAAAAACATAAAACAGTACAACTCCGAGCCCAATAACAAAATCAAAATCAAAACAAAACAAAAAACAGGCTCAAAAGACAGGACAAAACAACCAAAAAGTATGAAACTCAACAAAACCAAAGATATAAAACCATAACCCCTTGAATCAAAATCATAAGTCCGTCATTTCTCAAAACAATCAATCTCTTCCGTACAACACCATGTCACCAGGCCCCTCGGACATTGCCGGTGCTGAGCTCACCTGGCTGCTTGTCCATTGGCTCATCACGTCGTCGTCTTCATCGCCAGAGTAAAACTCGCCCGATTCGCTCTGCGTGTCACTCGTCACCACCGATGTCCCAAGGCTCGATCGCCGAAGTGTACCCGCCTCGCTGTGCTTGTCCACCTCGTCATCATCGCCACACTCTTGGAACTCGTCATCGTACTCCTCCTCTTCGCCCTTCCGCTGGTACGGAACAACTGCTGCATCCGCCTCGTCGTTCCTGGATGTGTCGTAATCGTCATGGCTGTCGTTGATGCTCAGCTCATCACTCTCCTTCAGCGGTGCGTTCTCCTTATCCATCTCCAGTCCCCCGTACCCCTTTGTAGGCACAAGTCCGCCCCAGCTGCTCTTCCGTAGGCTGCCAATCCCACCAACATTGCCACGCACGCTGTTACTCCGACGGATGCTGCCACTGGAAGAGCTGCTGTTAATCTGGCTCAAGGACAGGATTCGCCGAGAGCCGTTGGCACTGCCATTGGCTGCCACTCCGATCGGCGAGTTGGCAGGCATCGGGCTGCGCTTCGACGACATTGCCAGCTTGAAAGCCGTCCGTGGCTTGTCGTCGACGTGCATGCCGCGGATGCCGACCGTGGGCTCCTTCTGCTCCTTCTGCTCCTTCTTCTCCTTCTTGGAAGGCACAACACGCTTGCGGCTCATAGCCTCGCGTCCCTTATTGGCCTTGGCCATTAGGAGAACACGAGAGTGGTCCATCACGCCCTCCAAGATCCGCCGCTCAAGGCCCTCCGCACGTGCCTCCATCTCGTGGAGCTCTTCCCGGCGAAGGTGCAGCGCGGTCTCCAGGGATGACACATCTGCTGTCAACCGGATCTTGTTGCGTTGCATCGACTCTTGATCCGCCCGCAGATTCGCGACGCTTTCCTTGAGGCGTCTTTCCTCCTCGCGCAAATCGGCAACGCTAGTATCGATGTGTTCAAGCTCTGCCTGCCGCCGCCCAAGTGTTGCAGTCGTCTCGCGCAGAGTCTGCTCGCGATCTTCGTGGTCATCGGCGATTCTCTGAGTCTGAGTGGACATGTATAGCGCGAGGTCCGAAGCAGTACGCATCACCTGCTCATGGACCTTCTCAAGAGTCTCCAGCTGAAAGAGGGCCTTGTCAGCCTTGCCGTCCATGGACAGGGAGCTATCAACAAGTACATCCAGCTTGTCGAGCTTCTCCAGCTGCTTCAGACTAACAAGAGCCTGAGATGTGTTGTCAGACTGCTCAACAAGATAGTCAAGCTTCTCAAGCTTTTCCAGCTGCTCCAGTTTCTCCAGCTGACTAAGCTTCTCTAATTGATCGAGCTGCTCAAGCTTCTGCAGGCCCTCGAGCTTCTCGAGCTGCTCCAACTTGTCCAGCTGGTTAAGCTGCTCCAGCTTTTCCATCTGCTCGAGCTGGCTCAACTTCTCCAATTGTTGCAGCTGATCGAGCTTCTCAAGATCATCAAGCTTGACAAGAGAGAGCGAAGTAACCTCAGCCTGGTCGACGAGATAGTCGAGCTTCTCCAGCTTCTCCAGCTGGTCGAGCTTGTCGAGGCTATCGAGCTTGGCATAAGCATCCGTCGATACTTGGGTGTGGTCAATGAGCTTGTCGATCTTGGAGTGCTGCGAGTCAAATGCACGGCCAGCTAGCTCCGTAAGGTTGACAATTTCATCCAGCTTGGCAAGCTTCTCGAGGCTGGCGAGGGTCTCCGTCGTGGAGTCGGACTGCGCAACAAGATAATCAAGCTTCTCCAACTTCTCAAGCTGGTCCAGCTTCTCCAGCTGCACAAGAGCCTTGTCGGTGTCGTCAGAGTGCTCAACCAGACGGTCAATCTTGGCAAGAGCCGCGTCAACAGCTAGGGTGTGATCAACGAGGGCGTCCATCTTGTCGAGCTTTTCGTAGGCTTCGGCAGCGCGGTCCGAATGGTCCACGAGCTTATCGAGCTTCTCGTGCATCATTGTATCGTCGTATGTCTCAACCGGTGGCGGCAACTGCGGCTCAGGAATAGCATCAATAATCTCCTTCTGCATGGCGACCACAGACGTTTTGGAGTGCTCAAAGTGGTCGTTGACAACAAGCAGGACATCCTTGATGGTGTCAAGCATCTGGGGATTGAACTCGGTCACCTGGCCTTGGACATCCTGCACAGCTGCGAGAGCCTCTTGGAGCTGTTCGCGCGTCTGCTGGTGATCGGCCTTGGTGTCCGTGTGGTTCTCTTCCGCCTTGGTGACCATATCATCGACACGGGTGAAGACAGTCTTGGACGCCTCCTCCATCTTCTCCAAAGAGTCAGTGACGGCAGAGCCAAGGGTGTCGACAAGAAGCTTCAGCTCCTCAGCAACAGTCTTGGTGCTGACCACTGCTGCCTCCACCTCAACATCACGCTCTTCGCCAATCCGTGCCTTGTCGTCGGCGGCCGCGTAAAATTCGTCAAACTTGGACATCAGCTCATTGATGCGGTCGTCAATCTTTGCCTCCAACGTGTCAGTGGTCTGCTGGAAGCGCTCGTCTGACTCCAGCTTGACACCAACAACACCAGCTCTCGATTCCTCAAACTCGTTCTTCATTGTCTCGTACAAGTCATGAAGGTCGGAACTGTTGCGACCAATAGTGTCGCTGAGAGAGTCAAGAATCTTTCCGACCGATTCCACGCCAAGGGCTCCATCCTCAAGGCGAACCTTGACAGTCTCATTCAGGACCTCGAGGAATGCCTTGACATCACTGATGCGCTCGCCGACGCCAACAATCTCAGCCTGCTGGTCCTCGGTGGCCTTGGTTTGGGCGGCAGAGACCATTTCCAGCTGATCCCGGACATCGCTAACGATAACAGACAGGCTAAGGAGGTCGGCCTTGGACGGTAGACCGGTGTCTTCGTCTGCCTGGGCCATCTTCTCGACGGCGGACTTGACTTGCAGGCAAGCCAGGGCAATGGCATCAACATCCGTCTTTGTGACCTTTTCAGGATCGTCGAGGTTCTTCTCGTGACGATCCTTCATCTCATCAAAGCCACTGGCCACCTGGGCAACAAGAGACTCGACCATGCTGATATCCTCACGCGACGACAGGCCGGCCATCATTTCCTTGAGGTCAGTGAGGCTATGCTGTGTCTCGAGTACAACAGCCTCGATGGAGTCAATGTGCTCTTTGCGAATGAGCTGCTCGCCATCAATAAGATCGTCAAGGCGCGCCTTGGTGTTGCGCAGGATTGTCTCAATGGCCTCCACATCTTCGCGGGATGCTGCATCTGTCGATGGACGGGGTGCTGCATCGGCAACCTCGGCCACCTCACGAGTAGCAAGTCCATTGACAGACTCGTGGATGGCATGCAGTTTACTCTCCATATCAGGATGCTTAATGTCCATATCGCGGCTGCCGAGACCCGTGACGGACTCATGGATAGCATGAAGCTTGCTCTCCATTTGGGCCAGCTTTTCTTTCCACACCGGGTCCTCATCCATGTCGCGGGAAACGGGGACCTCAGCAGCTTTGGGCTCGCTGGAAATCTTGGTCTGGGCTGCGTCGAGAACGTCGACTTTGCTGCGCAGCTCGGAGATGAGAGACTCGAGATTCTTGATGTCGTCATGCTTCAGCATGTCAGCAGGAATAATTGCATTGTTCGCTTCGTAAGTGGTGACAGCGCTGCTATTGTGGTCACGTAGACCGTCAATGTCAGTACGGACTTCGCTGAGGCCGGACTTGAGGGCGTCAAGAATCTCATCATTGGCGGAAAAGTCGGTGGGCTTGTTGCTGAGTTTGTCGATGCTGACGCGCAGATCCTGGAGACCCTCCTGGATAGCATCGAGAACTTCTGTTGTGCTGTTGACATGGCGGGTTGAGATTTCGTTGCGCAGACAGCTGACACCATCTTGAAGAGCCTCCAGCACCTCTCTGTTGCTGGCAGGCGCCGCAGAGGCGTTGGGGAGTGCGGGGACGAGAGAGGAGTTGACGGTGTCCCGCAGAGAATCAATTTCCTCCTTGAGCAAATCCTTCGAGTCCTCAGTAGACTTGGACATTAGGTCAGAAATCTCATCGCGGAAGACATCCAGGGTGCGGATAAGGCCCTCGGAGAAGTCCTGGTGGGTGACGGCAGCGGCAACCTTGTCAACGTAGCTCTCGAGGTCGAGACGTAGCTTCTCAAGGCCATCTCTGGTTGCGTCCAAGACCTGCTCGGTGTCGCGGCCATTGGCAGCAACGTTCTGCTTGGCCTCGTCAGACACGGCCTTGAACTCTTCGCGCATAAATTGCATAATCTCGTGAAGACGCGAAACAACCTCATCACTGCTGGCCTCCTCACCAGTGCCAGTGCTAGTAGAGCGGAGAGCAACCAGCTCGCGGTCTGATGGCCGAGGGAAATCGAAACCATCGAGACCCTGCTTAACGGCTTCCACCATGTCCTCGCGGGTCATCTCAGCGCCAATTGCTGAAGGAGCCACGGGGAACTCAAACTCTTCGAGACACTCGCGAACAGCACCGAGAATCTCGTCGCGCGACATGCCGGCAGGGGGCATCTGAGGCGGCACAAAGTGCTTCATGCCCTCAACGACTGCCTTGAAGACCTCATCACGGGTAGCGCCAGCGGGCTGTTCGTCGCGTGGGGCGTAGTCCCGCAGGCCTTGCTCCAGGCAAGCCAGGACCTCGTCACGCTCGAGTCCAATCTGCTGGATCTCGATCTCGGGCTTGTACATCTCCCAGGCATCCTTGACAGCCTCAATGACATCTTCACGAGACAGCTCCGGCTTACTAGGCTTGCTGTCGCGGGCGTCCTTGAGAGCAGCACGCATGGAGTTGTAGACCTCCTCGTAGTCGACACCTGGAACAGCACGTGCAGCTTCGGCAGCAACATCGGCGGTCTCGGAAGCGGACTGGCGGCGGTGTTCACGCATAAGATTGTTCATGTGCTGTTTCATCTCGGTAAGACCCTCCTCGACGACCTTGGCCATCTCGGCTTGTGTGGCAGCAGCCGGCTTGCCTTCGTCACGGGCGTTGGTTTTGACCTCATCTAGACGACGGCCAATTTCACGACCCATTCCAAGGACCTCGCCGCGAAGCTCACGAACAAGAGCCTTAACTTCGGCTGTGAGGCCGCCCCCTTGGGCAACGCTATCCTTGACAGTCTTGATAATCTTAAGGACATCGTCGCTGATGACATCGGCAGTGCCGACAGTTGGTGCAGAGGAGCGGCGCTGGTCGTTGTGGTGTGAGCTTTGAAGCAGCAGTTCGGAGCGCTGGGCCATGGGGCCTTTGTGGCTGAAATCAATCTCAAACTGCGAAGAGCTGGGATCGTCAAAGCTGCAGTTCCGTGGGCGTGGGGGTGCACCACTGACATCATCGCCGAGATCAAATGTAGACGAGGCCATGACAATGGACTGAGCGTTATGGGTCTGGGCCTGGCGGTCCTTGACAAATTGGACAAGGTCCTCCAGCTTCGTCGCAGAAGCCATGCCGGCCAGTTTGTCAATGACATCCACGAGTCTCTTAAGAAGCATGTCCTGGCCCTCCTTGGTGCCCATCTCGCGCATAATACGCTCTAGCATGGCGATTGTGTTGGGGCCATCGTTTCCGCAGAGCGATGGTGTGCTCATGGAGTCGCGGTCCAGAGACGCGGCGAAGCTGTTTGGTGATGGGATCCGAGGTAGAGAAAACGGCCGGGCATTCTTAAGCAGGGGGGAGGTAGTAGACTGGTGGATGTGATGAGGCTTGTTGTCGATAAGAAAGGGGCCGCCTGGGTATGAGTCGCGGGAGCGAACAGAGGCAGCCTCGCTAGACGTTGTGATGATTTCACGAAGGCTCTTGCGGATGTCTTCGTCTCTGGCATTGGTAGCCTCTTTGAGGCTCATGAGGTCGGTCGCATTGTCGCGACTACGTCTGCTGAGTGCAGCCATATCCTTCTGAAGAGACGTCGCAATGTTGGTGAGGCTGAGAATTTGCTTCGACAGGTTCTCGACGGCTACTGTTGGCTGTCTGGTCATTACGACCTCCATGCCGGTGTTGCCAGTGCTGGCACGCATGCTTCTGCTGCTGGCAGCACCGCCGGCGGAGCTGTTGGCTGCGGGGTTGAGGCTGGACGCTGGGGGAGGAACAGGGCCATATTCGGGCTGGGCAGTTGGTGCCGGGAAGTTGTGCGCAGGAGGCTGAGGAAGCGACTGCGAGACGGGAGGTTGTGGCAGTTCCCTGGGAGTCGGACTTGATGTCACCATGCTGTTCAGAGCAGTCATTGTCGCGGACTGTGGGGGTGTGTTCTCGCCGAGAATGCTCTGCTGTGGCCGGCGCACGATCGGGCGCACAATAGGTGTCAAGCTGGGGCCGGGGCCGGGGTTGGGACGTTCATCGACAAACGGGTCGTCGTCGTGATGGTTTCTGCTGTGCGGTGTAGATGGGCGCTTCTCGGGCGAGCGAGGCATAGGGCTGTTTGAGTCACGGCCACTGCCGTCGAGCACGATGCTCAAGTCACGGACAGAGCCCGAGTGCATGGACTGCATACGGCGGTGAGACTGTGAGCGCGTAGCAGAGCTGGGGTTTGAAGATAGAGAGCTCGACGATATGGAGCTGGCATACGCGAGAGAGGCGCGGGGGGTGCGTTCTGGTGACGCTTCGGCTATGCGCTTAGAGAGCACGTTGGACATGAGAGAGCTTTCGCGGGCCTTCTCGTTCATGGCAGCATGGGCATTCTGGATGGCTGTGGAAGTGCCGGGCCGCGAGGTGCCGACACTGGGAGACTGCGGGTTCATGGGCAACGGTGGCGGTGCCCGTTCGGGATCAGAGCTATCCCACCTGTTTTTGCGGTTCTGTGTCAGTCGACGCCACACACCCGCCATTGCTAGAGAGACGATGGGAGAAGTAAAGGGAAATGATGGGAGAAGAAGCGGAAAAAAGAGAGATTACCATTCCCATACTCTGGGAACCGGGTGGAAGAGGGGCTTGATAAATGACGATGTGTCTGTTTGGGGCGAAAAAAAGCAAGTATCTGGGGCCATGTATAGGAAGGGTAGAGCAGGACGAGGAGAAACACAAGGAAAGGTGGAAGAAGGGTGAAAGGTGAAGGGTGAGAGATTCAATATTCTTGTCTGCGTCAGGCTGGACTTGTTTAGACGCGTGACGAGTGCAATAATGCTCAGTCGAGGAGGACCAATATCAACACGTCGACGCGAAACGAAGCATGCAAGACAGGAGATAGGAACACAGGAACACAGGAGCACAGAAGCACAGAAGCACAGAAGCACAAGAAAGTTATGCAAGATCACACGCACATGGGAATGAGAGAGCGTCCATAGTCGGACGACGATGAATGCTGGTGTCTTAAGACTCTGTCGGTATCGTAGAGCGCGACGTCGCGCTCGATGGGAGCCATTGTTGACTAGGCGCTGTCAACGGCCGCCTCAGGAAAAAAGATGGGTTGTGGTGTCGACTGGAATGGCGCGTATGGGAGAGGTGAGGAATGCTGGGTCGAGGATGTTTGTATTCTTTGATGTTGAGAGTCGAGACTTTTCAGAGGAGGATGAGGAATGTAGAATTTAATGGAAGAATAGATGCACTGATGTCTGTAGACAAAGAAGGGTATGCGGATGCAAGAAAATAAGAGCGCGCAAAGCGGTGGTGGGAAAACCGGTGAAAGTTACAAGGTAAAAGAGAGGTGGAAAAGGTGTGAAAGTGAAGCCGAAGCTTTGGAGCTCTTTGGAGGGAGGAGGGATATATCACAAGATATTATTGCGTGCGACGTAGTTACTCTGTCTGGAAGGAGCTGACCACAGGTATCGACCGCTCTTTCCTCGTCGCGACCACAAACAAACAGCAACAGACTGAGCCAACGGGGGCCACTGTTTTCCGGCGGCAGCGTTGATCAAAACAGGAAAGAGCTGAGAGACGTGGGTAAACAAACGGGTCCACTCGCTGCCGGGGCAACGACTACATGCACACGTCAATAGAGTGGGTCCGGTCTATTTATTGGGCGCTAGCGTCATTACTAAGACAAGTCGCACGACGCGCGATGGTGAGGAGACTCGATATTTGCTGTATGACTCTGTAGAGTGAAGTTTAGAAATAGTAGAGTATGTTAGTGGGCAAGTAATACGCTCTAATTGGGAGAAGTCGCATCTCTTTAGAGTGACAAAAGTCTTAAGGCACACAGTCGGATCCGAGTGTGCAGTGTAGGCATTGGAAGAAAACCGATGATGTCAACAAACCCGGCAGACTCGAGGAGATAGAAGATAGCAAAGTGTATTTACTTGTGCGTGATGGGTATCCGGTGTGCGTAGAGGGGTTCACGGGTGGCGACGCAGATAGCAGCGGCGTTCCTGTAATACCGCGCCGCAAGAGCAGCAGCCAAGGAGATAAGAATGCAAAACGTTGAAATATCATGGAAACGGTCAATGTTCAGGGAGATGTTCTAGAAGGCAAGAAATATGAGAAAAGTATGAGAGAGACGATGACAAAATAGAAACAAAAGAAGAGAAGGAAAAAGAAACTCATAAAGAAAAGGAATCAAAACTGCCCGAGCTATTTTAGTACACAAAAACGCCGTCTATCCTCACACCGAGGAAACCCATCCTCGTCGGCAGGCCTTACACCGGGTTCAGCCGTACCCAACTGCATTCGGGCTGGCCATGCCAAAGTAGTCCATACTTTTGGTGCCTATCAAGTTGAGAGGGCTGGTATAATTGTACATCGTAGATGTCAAAAGATCAAGATCAAATCTGCAGATGTTGCTCTGCCAATTTACCGCTTCAGGGCAGTGTCAAAGGCAGGGATAAGGGTCTGTGCCAGCCAGAAGGAGAAGACCAGCTTGGGGCCAGTCATGAGCAGCTGTTCCGTTAGTACGAGATGTTCCAGGGTATCAGGACTTGATGACTGTATCGGCGTCGACATACCTTGGGGACGAGGCCCTTGAAGAAACTGCCCAGGCCCTCGTTGCGGGCCATGTTGGACAGGATGCGGAAACCGCCCTCGGGGTTGTCAAAGTTCTTGTTCTGGATGCGGGTCTTGATGACGTCGAGGGGAGCAGAGACAACGAGCGACGCAGAGGCACCGGCGACCGAGGCAACAAAGTTCTGGAACCACGAGGCCTTGTTGTAGTCCTCGAGCTTGAAGAGGAACTCCTTGGCAAAGGCAGAACCACCGAAGAGCTGTGGGTTAGTATTATAAAATGTAACGAATCGCTATGGCACGTTATAGACTTACTGCAAAAGAACCGGGAGCGTTGCGGGCGGCGGTCCAGCCCCAGCCACGGTACAGGCCGAAGCCCTCGTCGCGCACAATGCGAATGACACCACGGCCGCGGAAAGCCTCGGGGTTCGTCTGGCGCTTGATCTTGAGGACGTCGAGCGGCAGCAGGACAATCTCACCAATGCCGACAAGACTGCCGGCAGTCGAGTGCAGCACGGCCTTGCCGGTCTTGGCACCAAAGACGTTCTCAAAGCACTTGCCGTAGTGGATGGTCAGGTAGTCGCGGACCACGGGCTGGCCGCCGTACTTGTACACACGCTGCAGAACCTTGTAGCCGGCGGCGTAGCCCAGGCCGGGGAACAGGGAGACGAACTTGGCGCCGGCCGGGGCAGTGGCCTTGCTCTTGAAGATGACCTCGTTGAGCTGCTGGGTGTTGGCGATCTGAGGTGGCGTTAGTTCATGACAATTGGCGGCAAAAGAAGTCTAGCGGGAGTGCATGCATACCTTGCTCTCGTTGCTCATCAGGCGCTTGGCAATGGTGTCAACCTATGCACTGTTAGCATCATTGTCGTCGTCGTCGTTGTTGTTGTTGTTATTATCGTGCCGGTTGACACCGGCGTCGCAGTATCGGGGTCCTCGGGGAAACATACCGGGTGGAACACAGCCAGCTCAGCAATACCGGCAGAGCCTAGAAAGTTAGTAAAGCACTCTACAGCTACAACAGCTGATACAGCGCCGGTGCATTCTGCATTCCGGCCTTGCTGTCGTCACTTACCGGAACCCAGGACACGGGCCAGGTTGGACTCCTTGGAGCCGCCGGTGGGAGGAGACATTTCGGCGAAAGAAGATGTGGGGAGGTAAGAGGTGAGGTAAGAGGTGCGGCGAGGAGGGGTGTCGGCGTCGGTGGGCAGACAGCGGGTAAAGAGGCGCTCGGGAGAATTGGCAAAGCAAAGGTGGACAGTCGAAAACTCGCGATTTGGGTATTGGTGAGAAAGAGAGACAAGGTGGGTGAGTCGTCGGAGAGAACTGAATAGGAAAGTGCAAGGAGCAGAGAGCGTTCCGTTCCTTCCTCATGAGCTTCGGTTCGAAAAATTTTGACCGGGGAAAAGACGTGAAAATCGCTAGCGCTATCGGCCCATGTAGGACGGTAGTAGTGGTCTACTATGTAGCACGCTGTGTTAGAGGTCTAACACGGTAAAATGGGTCGGAATGGAGTCAAATGCGACCCTTTTTGGGTGGTGCTACAAAGTAGGTCTTTTAAGTGCTATTGCTGCTGTTAGTGCTTCGCGCGCTAGTGGACTGGTGTTCATCGCGCCTTCCTCTGCCGTCTCCTCTCTCCCATGCGCTCGCTCTTTCCAAGTACAAGTTTTTTGAGTTTTTCGGACAGACGTCCCTTATCGGTGGGGAGCTTCTAATCTAAGTGGGGACAAGCACAATTCAACTGCCGTCATTGGTTCACTTCGGCGTCTTCAGAAGTCAATTGACTGATGCATGTCACATAGTAACATAGTATTACAGTCAGCCTTTCCAGGTCGCAGTGGGACTCGAGCTTCTCGGCGAAACACAACGGCGAGTCATCGGCGAATGCTTTTTTACTCCGTTGTAGAGATTTATAGGTGAATTAGACAGAGTTGAGATCATTTCTAGTGTGATAGAGTGTCGAGGCTGGCTATAGCTGTTTTGATGAAGCTTATGATTATTCTTGTTCTATTTCTTTGATTTTATTCTGTCTTTTTTTTTTAATACAATTCTTTTAATTGAATTGAATTATTCAGTTGCTCTGTGTTAAGTGTATTTATTTATGATTTTGTTCATATTTGTGTAAGAATAATGAATGCCTCAGTAACTATTCCGCCTTGTCATCCTGGCGAGTTTATAACCTTTTTTTATTTGATTTCCCTGACGCTCCTGTCTCTAATAACTTCAAAGATCTAGTCAAACATTCTTCGTTGATTTTTTGTTTATGTATAAATATCGCTATTTTAAATGACTTGACATCGCTTATAATTTGTTATACAGAAACCAGCCACCCCTGAACAGCCAAACGCCCTTGGATCATGATGCCATCCTGGCGATCAAATAGAGGAATATAAAAAAAATAGATGCATACTCTCATGCACTTCGTCCAACATTACCTCCACAGCGGCGCCGTCACTTCCACGGCCGGCTCGACAACAGCACGCACGCGGTCGGCAAACATGCGGTTCGCACACTCCACCTCGAGGTCGTCCAGCCACACCTTCGCCTCCATGTTGTCCACCTTGACAAGCACGCCAGGCACGGGGATGCCGGCGGCGTGCAGACGCTCCAGCTCGATGCGGATCTTTTCGCCCCTGCGGGCCTTCTTCTCGTCTTCGCTTGTGCTTTGTGCAGTCTCTTCTGCAGTCTCTTCTGCAGTCTCTTCTGTAGTCTCTGCTGCTTCTTCCTCTGCCTCAACAATCCGTGGTTCGGCAATGGGCGACACGTTGTCCGCACCAAACTGCGCCTCGAGAAACATGCACAGTCGACTGAACTGCTCCTCGGGTGTGATCTGCGCGTGCAGGTTGCGCACGGGCAGGACATGCTGGTGGCCGTGATCATGGCCATGGCTGTGTGAGTGTCCGTTTTTGCCGGATTCTAATATCTCAGTTAGTGTTACTTCTCATCACTCATGAAGATATGAGGATAGCTAGAAAGGAATAAAAACAGAAAAAAAACTCACGCTTCACAGCTGCAGGACTGCTCTCGACAGAGAACAGCACGGCCATTACGGCATCGGCGATTCCGTCATTCAGCAGATTGCCCTCCCACTCGAGTTCAATCTCGCCATTGGCATAGTACCGCACAGACACGCAGCCCATGACGTGGTACGCTGCCACCAGCTTGTTGAACTCTTCCTCCGCGGCCTCTTCCTCGTCGTCATACATATCATCAGCCTCGTCCTCAGCCTCGCCATCGCCGCCACCCTCACCCATGGCCTCATCTTCACCAGCAAGCCTGCGTTTTTTGTGCATCTCAGGCAGCTCTTCAATGGCGCCAAAGGTGCCTTCCAACGCCCACCGGATCAGGTCGATGCCGGCCGCGCTTAGTGTGAGCCGCTGCCGGCACATAATCGTGGTCGTCGTGAGTCCGGCAAACTCATTTAGGTCCTCGGGCGCCATGAACGATAGCTTAAAGTCGTTTTGCACAAGGACGCCGGTAATGATGGGCCCCGACGAGGCATCCTGGTCTGCTTGGTCGGTTGGTGGTGCCACGGTTGCCAGCCGGCCGACAACTTTGGCAATTTTGTCCGTCTTGAAAGGGATCCGGAGCTCATCGCAGTTGCGGGGGCTGTACACCTTCATTTTGTCCTTGTCTGCCTTGCCGGCATTGAGCGAGAGCAGCTTGGACTTGAGACGCATCATGTTGTGCTGTTCGCCATGGACGAGGATTACAACCGGTGCGCTGACCTCCTCGATAAATTCCCGATTCTCGTTGCCGTCGACATGCGCCGCAAAAGAAAACTCCTGAACACTGCATCGCCGCGGGATCAGGACCTTTTCAGTATCTGTTCCCGGCCCGCGCCGTCCACCTCCCGTGTAGCTCCGCGACATCACGGCCTGGATGTGCTCCGGTTCCTGCATGATCTGCTTGGCCATGGTGCCCTCGACACTGTAACCCGTGATGATCACGCCGTTCTTGTCGCTCGGCGCCCACCGCTCGAGCAGTTCACGACTGACACCGTTTTGCAGCATACCGGGGCTCGCCAGCATCACGCAGCCGCCGATATCTTCGAACCGGTCTAGACTTTTGAGCGAGCGAATGAAGCGGAAATCCCACGGACCGCCACCTCCGGCCGTATTGCCCGAGGCCTCGGCCTCTCTGGCACGCTCTGCATAGAGCCGCTTTATATTGTCGTTCATGGCGCCCGTATATGTCTGGTAGACGACCATGCACTTCTTGGCTAGGTTACTCGCGTAATAGATGGGGAAATTCTGAAAGTCGGCGTGCTTGCTCCAGTACTCGTCCAGAATCAGTAGCAGCTCTTGGGCACGGCCGAGAGCGAACACCGGCATCAGCACGCGGCCGCCACGGTTCAAGATGCCCGTGATCGACTTCATCAAAGCCTGCTCGCGTTCCAAGCGAGGAACGTGCGAGGCGATGCCGTATGTCGACTCCGTAATCAGCACGTCAATCTTGACGCCCTTGGGGACCTCGGCGGAAACAAGGTGCCGATCAAGCTCGCGTGAGTAGTCGCCAGTGAAGAAGATCTTGAGGCCCGCAATCTCGACGAGGAACATGGCAGCACCCAGCACGTGGCCGGCAGGGTATGGTGTGATCCGGATGCCGGAGACTGTGTGTGTGGTGTGGTAGTCGATTGCCTCAATCTGCCGGAATGTGCTGAGATGGTCTTGCTCGGTGTAGACAAGCTGTGTTGTCGGGTTGGAAGATGTGTTGCCCACGCGAACACTGTCCTGGATCAGCCATTTGTAGATGGCCTTGGTCGGGTGCGTCATGAAAACACGACCGCGGAAGTTCGTCTTTGCGAGGACGTATGGTAATGAGGCGGCATGGTCGATGTGGAAACTGGCATGTTAGTGTTTGTGCAACCGTGATCCCCGTACGTTTACAAGCATCGTATATCAGCCTTGCCCTCCTGTCTCTCTACCGTCGCTCGGGCCACAAGGGTGAAACAACAAAGATGGACGCCCGGGTAGAAGCAAAAGTGGTTGTATTGGTATCTGTATACAGGAGGTATATATGGCATATATTCCGACTGCCCGGGCGTGGCGTTGCAAATCTGCAGAACTACTGCAGGTCTGCGTACAAAGCTCAGACGACTTGTCTGGCTTTTGATATCATCCACCGGTTGGCATCCCCCAAAATGGATACGCGAAGCTGCCTACTATAGAGCAATAACGCCAGCAACGCCAATCCCCAAGCCATCTAAAGTCGCGGCAAACAAGAAAAACTGCCCACAGTATAACAATGAAATTGCCAATGAAGAAAGTACATGTTCACATGCATATGGAGCTGGCTTACTGGCTAATTAGGAGGACATCAATGGTGCTGAGGTCAAAATCGTCAAAGTAAGGAAGGGAAGCAATGCCATCATAGGCAGGGTGCTGACCGGCATCAAGCATGACAGTCTTTCCCTTGTACTGGATGATATGGCAAGATCGGCCGACCTCGTTGCCGCCGCCCAGACACAGGAACAGCAGCTCGTCTGCTGGGTCGATTGGCTCCTCAGGCGCCGTGGCCATCGAGGCGGCTTTCCGCTTGGAAGCCATAATGGGGCGACGTTGTATGCGAGCAGCCTGTGCAGACGAGCTATACAACTGGATATGTGATTGGAAATGTCGGATATGTGGCTGGAGGCGCGGGTTGAAGATGCGACGGTGACGGCGACGACGACGGCGTGACAGCAAGGGCGCTGTAGTCGTTTTCTGAGTGCTAAAGCTCTGCGTTTCGCTGCTGAGAATTTATGGACAGGACAGCTTCGCTAGCAATCGATATGTTCGATATATAGTTCGACAAAGCGTTGCTGTGTGTCGTTTTGCAGGGCAGTGGCGTGGTCACAGAGGTCGACGAGGTTCAAGCAAGTCGCGATGCTGGTAGTGTCGTTGGACGCCTGCTGCTTCCTTCCGTCTTTGTCTAGGTCAGAGTGCTACAGCGCATGCAGCTCCTTCTGGTTCTGTATGTAGAGTAGCCTGTTCTAACTAGAGACGCGACTGGCTACTAGCGGCCATTCATTCTTCCGCGCCCCGACAAGCATGGAGAGCGATATCACGTGCACAGTACATAAAGTAGTGGGTCCTTTTGCCTGAGCATGCCACGGTCCACGGTCGCTCCTTCCTTCCATTGCCTCTCTGTTTGGCGCGAAGGCAATTTGGTGGTGGTGACTGCTACTCTCCTCGACTCTGTCTCCTGTCGGCCTCTCGTCTCTTCAACTTTTACCTTGCAGATTTTGGGCCTCCACCACCAACACTACAGCATCACATATCAACACAGCATCACCAGATCATACAGCTACGATCCGCAATTGAACCGCAGACATCCGGCAACCCATCGAGGAACAGTCGCGTTTAGTGCTGACGGACGCTTTTTGGCCTTGCTTCCCAGCACGCGCGTCGACGAGCCTCGCATCCAGCCCCGACCATCAACCATCGCGCATTCACCAAGAGTCTTCCTGGTCTCTTCGGAAGTATTGCATGGTTCTTGATTGAGAATTCAATACTAGGGAGCCTTGATAGGCCTGCCTGTCCACCAGGCGGCGGCTACTCCAACGCCCAGTTTGACGGACACTCGTCTACACTCCTCAGCGCGCCATCACCGGGCATCTGGCATCTCGACATATTTACCTTATACCCCAACAACAGCCTCTGCTACGCAAACTACCTGTCGCCTTTTGATAATCGTCGCGCGTCCGCTGCATCGCCAAATTTTCGACGACCATGGCGCAACCCCCCCCCCAGGCCTCCCAGAGAATATTCTCCCCGACGACACAGGCTAGCCCCTCGCCTAACCCACACGTCCCTGGGTTCATGGGCCAGCAACCACCGGCTAAGAAGCAGCGACTTTCCCCTGCGCCATCACCACAGGGTCTGGCCCAATCTCCTGGAGCCATGTTTTCTCCCATGTCGATGAACAATGCCCAGAGCCCAGCAACCCCCTCGACACCCAACGCTGTAGCATCACCGATCCCGACACAATCTGCACTTCCTCTACCTCTCCCTACATCTGCGATGCAATCAGCCGTGGCGTCGCCGATTTCCACACCGTCAAACCTACCAACGCACCTCAGCAACGGCAACTCTCCCCAGAAACTGCACATCCCTGTGTCATCCCCCGGCGGCCAGCAGGCATATTCTCCAAAACCTTTCAACAACACATCGGCTCCCCCGACTCCGAGTGGGCCTGGTACGCCTTCTGGCATGGCCCTTCCGCAGATGGGGGCTGTTGGCACACCTGGCGCAATGGGCAACGGAAACGTTTTCATGCCAATGGCTGTGACGCCAATGGCGCAAACACCGACGGGGATTATGGGTCCACCATCGAAACCGGCCGAGCGACCTACGAAAGAATACCAGTACGACGTCGACGATTCACTGGCAGGAACGGGCATCGATCTGCGCCAGGAGGAACAGTTTCAGGCCGACTACTTTGCCGGCACATACAGGCCAGAAGCGCGGACAGGATTCCCAGCAAACATGCCTGGTAGAAGAAGCTCATTTTACGGGTCTTTGGCCGCCAACCAGCCGGCTGAGACGGTCGATGAAGCCAACCAGAGAAAGTTTGAGCTGGAGGCTGCAAAACAGGCGTGGACGGATGCGTCGCGGAGCATGGCCTCTTCACGCAGCAATGCTCTGAGAAATCGGTTTTTGGAGTTCAACACGCTTCATTACCGCGCAGATAAAATAGCCAAGGAGTACGGACTGGGGGTGGTGCTGGATGCCAAGACAGCAGCGACGTCGACAAAAGCGCGCCAGGAGCCGGAAGTTCCGAAGCCAACACTTGCTGTCAAGACCGAGGTGGGCCCTGACGGCGTGGCTTTTGTGTCGACACTGTCGAGCTCCATTCCGGAAGACACTTACCTTGCAGACCAGCTTGCGCTTTTGTCGCTTGCTACCAAGCACCGGCTGAGAGAACTGCTGGAGGATGCTCACAAAATTGCCACAACTCGGCAGACCACCTCGCATGGCGTTGTTCCTGACGACTGGTTGGAAGCAGCATCACCGCTGGCGGTTGCCGGTGCTGGAGAGGGCAAAACCGCATCTAAGCGTGAGTTTTTAATGGCTCATTGAGTAGCGATTTCAAGACAAGACAATGTTGATTAACAAACAAACACAGGCCCAGCAGAGACGGAGCTGCCAGAAGACCTCGGCGAGGTAGCCAAGAAGATTGCAGGCGCCAATACCTTGATCCAGAGCCTGCGGGTTGTGGGTAAGGACGAACGCAGCGTGGAAGAACAGCGGCTATTGAAGCGACAGAAGCGCGAGGAGAAGAAAGCAGATCCCACATCAGGGGCAGCAACTCCGACACGGACGGGTGGCGCGCCGGGCACACCCGGGTCTGTTGCACCAGAGCCCGAAAAGGCGCCAACGAAGAAGGAGATGAAGAAGAATGCTGCAGCCAAGGTGGCAGAACAAAACGACACTCTGAGTGCGAACAGGACCAGTATGGCCTTCTTGGGTGGCCGCAAGAAGCAGTACTCGTGGCTGTCGGGCGGTGGTGGAGGAGCCAAGCGAGGCATGGGTGGCGGCGGCGGCGGCGCTGGCAATGCTGGCGGCGCTACTGGCTCGGGCGGCGGAGGTAGCGGCACTAGCACCCCGGGCCGGCGTCCGGGTAGTGGACCGGTAATGCTGACGGGCGAGGGCCGGACGAAATGGGGATCATGGCGCGAGGACGGCATAAAAGGCAAGGACATTCAGCTGCGCGACCTTGTTCTTTCGCTCGAAGGCGACGGCCGTGAGCGGGTGGCATTGCAGGCGGCCTACCACAGACTGGATAGGATGCCGGCAGTGCCCAAGTCTGAGTAGAGCTACAGGGTGTATAGGCCGCGACCGTGACCGCGACCGCAACCGCAACCGCAAACGCGACCGCCTAGCTGTAGCCATGACGCCACCGAGATCGAACACCGTGTCCGTCAATTCCTCGGCAACCCCGGCCCCAGCCACAGAGAGCCACACCGCCCTTGCTGCAGATGCCGCCGTGTTCTGCTATAACAGATTATGGTACAACACGACAAAGTGCGCGTCTCCGACACCATGCTGGATCAGGCTCCCCACACCGTGTTTGCATCGTGGCATTATGGGCTCAAACCCCCTTGCCTGCTCTGTTGAGGATAGAGCAGCTGTTTTTGTATGTTTATCATGTTTTATCTGTTTCAATGGTCTTTGAAACACTCGCGACACTCGACACATACGATATTTTTGATTTTGGCGTTCTTTATGCTGAAAAGTGGCGTTGGGAACTTTCGACATTACTACTATTATTACTTTTTATTTTTACTACTTTTTGAGACATTGCCTGTTTAGGCTGCCTGCCAACCCGTTGTTCACATGTCAGCCTGTGTCCATCTCCGGATAGGGGAGGCTGTCGTCGGGGTGCCGTGGAAGTGGTGCCGAGGATGACGCTTGTTTTTTTAACCTGTTCTTTGCCGATGGCTATACATAGGCTCGGGTTGCCTTGTTTATACGTCATCTAGCCCTAAAACGTCACAGCGAACCTACTAAACAATGAATATTCACCACCTCTTTATCACAAACTCATGCAGTTTGGAATTGACTGGTTACGGATATGTCTGTAGTGCATCGTAGACGGTGTTATTCTTATCACCGATAGCCACGTTGGCTAATCGCCTAATCAGGGCCCGCTTACATCATCCGTATCAACGTCATTCATAAAACGGCTCCGATAGCAGATGAGACAGCACCTCTTAACAGCACCTCTTGACATTCTTTTATCCAAAATAAATCCACAGAAATATGGCTATTGCAGTAAGTCCTGAATCGCCATTCACGCGTAGACACAGCTGACAGCCAGGCAATCGGCCAGATCTGCTCAACGGCGTCGGTCGCGCACAACCTCGAGCAGTGCATCACCCTCGTCCGCCGTGCCGCAGCTGCCGGTGCAAAGGTTCTGTTCCTGCCCGAGGCCGCAGACTATATCGCGACATCACCGCAAGAGGCTCTGGCACTGGCCCAGCCCGTGGACAAGTCCCCGTTTGTCCTTGGCCTGCAGTCGGCTGCCGCCCAGCACAGCGTCGGCGTGCATGTCGGCATCCACGTGCCTGTTCATGTCACAGCCGCCGCACAGGGCTCCAACCAGGTGATGCCCACCGTACAGGCTAGTGTGTCGAGCCAGTCATCTGCGGACTCTACCATCACAAAACTGTTCAACCGCACCATCTACATTGATGCATCCGGCCACGTCACGCCGTACGGCAACTACGACAAGCTGCACCTGTTTGACTATGCTGCCGCCGGGCTCCGCGAGAGCACGCAGACGCAAGCCGGGACGAGCATCCTCCCGCCCTACGAAACACCCGTGGGCCGCATCGGTAGTCTGACGTGCTTTGATATGCGCTTCCCCGAGCCTGCGATTGCCCTGGCGCACTATGCCAAGCCGCCGGCGCACATCATCACCTATCCGTCAGCATTCACTGTGCCCACGGGCCGTGCACACTGGGAGGTTCTTCTGCGCGCGCGTGCGATCGAGAGCCAGTGCTATGTCATTGCGTCGGCACAGGTCGGACGCCACAACCCTAAGCGGGTGAGCTACGGACGCAGCATCGCCGTCGACCCCTGGGGCAAGGTATTGTGCCGCCTCGGTGGAGTCGTGGGCGGCGAAGACGAGAATGCAACCGGCCCCGATGTGGGCAAAGCCGAAGATGGCGCCGAGGGCCAGCTCGGGCTCGTGGATATCGACCTGTCTGTATGGGAAGGCGTGCGCGAGCGGCTGCCGCTGATCAGGCGAACGTAAGTGTCTTTTTTTTCGACCTGCTTTGGGATTCATCAGCTAACAAACCCCAAATGAAAGTGACGTCTATCCCGCTTTTGAAGTCTTTAATGCGTCCTTCGAAGCTGAAGCTGATGGAGAATGAGGTGAACGGTATATATATTTGTATATTCAGAAGGCTGGAATGAGATAACAGCAGCGGCGTTTGGTCCGCTCTGGTTACCAAAATGCCAGCGACCAATGATGGGCGCATCAAGATACCAGATACCGGATACCAGATACCAGAACTAAAATACCAAACATACCAAGATAAAACAACAAAACAACAAGCAATAAAACAGCTGGATCATTGACGACATCTTCTACCCATGCTTCAGACTTCATGCTGCAAGCAACAGCCTTCTGGGCCGGCCACGTATGTCCCGGTAGGTCGCCTTTCGCCTTTCGTCTTTCGTCTCCTGATCTTTGCAATACCGTCTTCCCAACCCATACCCGGAACGCCAAACAAATGCAAACAGCGAACAGAGCAAACAATGCCAAATAAGGATATAGAATATCATGTGAGAAATACGCAAAGATGCAAAGATTGCACGCATCAACGCCTTACGAGGCACCAGTACCATGCGTCCACCAAATCCATGGGCCATGGCATCTAGCGCTGGACAGGCACAGGGGTGGCTGGCATGTTGCGGATCTGCTTGATGAGAAACTCGCGCTCGTCAATAAACTGCTCGTCCTCGGTGCGCTCCTCGAGAAAGTGCGACAAGAAGTTGAGCAGCTTGTCACGGTTCATAATGAGGATCTTCTGGACGGCCATGGACTTGTTCGGGTTGGCGACAAAGACCTTGAAAACATGGAACCCTTCATACTGGACCATTTTCCGGTCGTCGCGCAGCAGGTTCATGCAGATCTTGAGATGCTCGCCCGAGTCGACATAGCGCGTCATGACGCTGTAATTGGAGCGGTCCAACAGAATCTCGCCCAGCAGCTTGATGGACTGGCGCTTGGTGACGTAGCTGTTGGACTGCACCAGAGTGGTGTTGTATCTGCCGAAGAAGAGGTCAAAGTTGACAGCGAGGTAGCGCGGGACCAGTTCCTTGTGCCGGGTCAATACTTCCTGGATGAAAATTAGCAGACGATAAAAAGAAACCCACAAAACACACTAGACGGTAGAATACACACTCTGAAGGTGTTGAAGGCATCGGCGGCCACCTCGAACGAGCTCGTGTCGATCCACTTGAAGAACTGCCAGAAGATTCCGCGGCCGCTTTGCACGCGGTTGACAGCAATCTTGGAGATGCCGCCAGCACTCGAGCCGCTGTTGGGGTCATTGTCGGCGTCGTCGTATAGCACAACGGCAGCAGCAGCCTCGTGCTTGAGCACCTCGCGCAGGATGGAGCCGGCGGTTGTGGCGCTCTCCTTGTGGTCGTAGCCGTGGCACAGGGCAATCAGCACCGAGGGGGCCTGGTTTGCAACAAAATCGACGGCGAGCGGAGGCGGCTGGTCACGAGGGTCTGCGACGGGGTAGTTGCTGGGCGGACGGTAGCGGAAGACAAACGAGAAGATGACTTGTGCATCCTTGCGCGACTCGAAGGGCAGAAGATGCAGGATCTGGGGAAGCACGCAGAGCACCTGCTCTTCGACGATGCTGTGGACAAGCTGGTAGACCTGCTCGGGGCTGGACTCGACGTCTGGGATGTCAGCCGGTGTGCAATGGTGAATGGCGGCTACAGATGTACTGTAGCAGATCGGAAGTGGTCGACTTACCCGGCGTTCCTTGAAGAATGGCCTTCATCTGGCTCAGGCATTTTGGCAGATTCTCGTCAATCTGGCTGGTAAGTATAGTGCTTGGTGTCCAACCCTCCCGGCAGTAAAGTAAAGGACACCCACCTTGGGGTTATTGGCAACGTCTACGCGAGCGAGCAGGTCATATGTCTGCCGTGCCAGCTCGGCGGCATTGGTGCGGTTCCGGCCGCGGTTGAAGAAGAAGGACATGGCGGGTGTCGGCGACGAGTTCGGGCTAGGAGAGGGCGAGGCCGGCGAAGATGCCGGAGGAGACGAATGCGAGGACGACGACGACGACAGAGAACGACGACAAGGTCCAGTCCAGTTCAATTGGAGTCGCAATGGCAGTCGCAGTTGCGCGAGAACTCTGGCGTGGTGGTGGCCGCGAGGCTGCAAGTAAGAATAATCATAAGACGCGGACGTAGATAAGAAGGATGATGTCGTCGCGGCGAGAGACGTTGCAAGAATTCAAAGGCCAGAGGTCAGAGGTCAGAAGCAGAGGTACAGGTTGGGGCCGTCTTCGGTAGTGTTCAGACAGTGCAGAGTGTCCCGCATGTGAGAGGAGGGCTCCTGCCGTTTCGAGGTAATGAGGTGTTGAGCTGGAGGAGCTGGAACGGGGCCGATGGGTCCTCTACTGCTCTCTATTTACATCAGTCATCAATGCCTATTTGGGGTTGTTTTGTTGTGCTCGTGCTCCTGCTGTGTTTGGGCGGGCCCCACCCCCCTTTACACGGCCCATGCTGGGAAGTCGCAGCAACCAGCAACCAGCCCGCTAGCCAATGCGGGGCACCCACTGAACTATGTATGTATGTTTATCACTGTATCTTTAGTCGCAGCAGTCTTGGTGCTGTCATAGCACGAGGCTTGCAGGGCCGCTAGCGTGTTATGGCGCTTGGAGCGCTATTTGCACTACACCCACCCGAGTGCGTGACGAAAGAATGTGCGGCAACAAAGCAATGCTGGGCGATCCTTGTTATTGTTTCCATTGCACTTTTGTTTGCTTGGGCTGAGGCTATTTGATTTATTCAATATTTCACTGATTGTTTATAACTGTATAAAGGCGTGGTCGTAACGGTCGTGAGTTGAATTTGTACGGCGGCGAGCAGACAAAGCAGGCAGTTGCTGTGTAAGCCCATCCGGTGCAGAGGGTGTTTGTGAGTACACAAACGTCATATACCGGCCGGGGCAGAGCCTGTTGTTTATCTTTGCTGGCCTCCTGTCATCTTGATACCTGACTCGGCTTGGATAAAACGGCCACTGAATATATGACTAAGCTTTGTATATTGAGCTGTCAAAAGGCAAGGGCGCTTTGACTCTTCCTTCCTCATTTGGCCTTCTTCACAGCAGCCTGTTAATGTCAGCACTGCATTACTTTGTAGAGAATGGTATGCAGCTTCAACGTCCTCGCACCCAAGGCACCAACGGCAAGCCATGCCGGTGTTACTGCATACTGAATCTCTATGCAACATCTAAACTCACCAGATAACAATTCTTCAACTTCATAAACTCGGCCGCACACATATCCTTGTGCACAGAGTTGTAATCGGCGACAATGCACTTGCCATACACGGCAGCCTGCTTGTTAGCTTTTCCCTTCTCCCCTTGCCCTTTCCTATCTCATCCGTTGTCGTCTAGCACCCGTCACTGCCGTTGCCATCCCCAAAGCCACCACTTACCTCTGTCGAGCACTGCCCGGCGGCCGCGGCAATTCGTTGGATTGGGCGTGCACGTGACTGCATTTTGAATGTCTGTTTGAGGCTGTTGCGTTGCCGTTTGCTCTTTCCCAATGTAGTCAATGTAGCCAGATTCGACTTGACCGTTGGGATGTCCTTCGTTCGTTTTGAGTCGTTTTTTTAGCCCGTTTCGTCTCGTCGGTTGTCTCTTGCTCCATTCGCTCTTCTCTTTCTTCGTCCCATGCACAGACCATTCCCGATCCGGCAACAGGGCCCACTCTTGCCATCTAGGGCCCGTCCAACGCGCTTAGCCTCTTAACGCGTTCGTTCCTTCCTTCTTGTTCCCCTTGCTGGAGAATGGACCGTGGACCGCGGAACGTCAACTGGAGCTTTTTTGCGAACATCGCGCAAACTTGCTCAGCCAGAGTGCAATTCAGACTGCTGCGCACGCCCTTCCCCGCGTCCCGACCCTTTCCCTCACTCCCAGCATATCTCTCCAGACTACGATTTGCGAGTTTACATCCTTTTCTCTGCAGCTTGCATTGTTCTGCCACCAGCGCCGACCTTGCGTCCAGCTTGCTCGAGTCTTGCAAATAGCTTCACTTTCAGCTCACCATCCCTTTTGGCCCTGTGCTCTCTTCTCTGATATTGCCGACACTCCCATATTTGCTATTTGGCTGGATCGTGCCCCTCTATCATGCCTTCGCCGGCGTGCTCTCGACCCCATGCCGTCTCACGCTCCGCTGTCCTCTCGAGACGACAGGATCCGGTCGTCGTCCGTCCAGCAAGTGGGCGACTCTCTCTACTATTCCAACGATGGTACGCCTTTGATATCTCTACCACACTAGTTCTCACTGTCGACATACTAACTTACAGATATCGAACTCCTCTACCAGGTCGTCGTTCTCGGCCAGGAGATCCTTCCAACCCTGCCCAGGCGCGACAGGCTTCCGACCATGGCTCTCTTTCGCGCCGCCGATATCGTCTATCCTCGATATGGCCTCAATCCAGATGGCGAGTATAAGCTTAGCAACATAATTTTCAAGATCGGTGGTATGCGCTCCACCGACAACCTTCTCGACCGTTTCCGGGATGTGCTGAGGGGCATGGGTATTGAGCTCGAGTACATCCAAGAATCCAGTGTCGACGGCGACGGCAATATTGACAACAACAACGGCTTTGAGCCACCATCACCTGCACGGATTAAGAAACGCCGGCGATCATCGTCCTGCCGGTCGTCTTCGCGGCATCGCCGCAACCTCCTTCACCTCCAACACTCTCCGCATCCGCATCTGCATCCGCAACCACCACCATCTCCATCGACACACTCTACTACCCCTTCATCACTACACGAACGTCTCGCCCAAGCTGTTGCTCATTCAGAAGCACAAGCACAAAAACCACAAGGCCGGCGACGGCGCAACTCGGACACCGCTGCCGAACTCGCGATCAGTGTTGATGCAGACCAGCACAGCCGCGGTCGCGACGTCAACCAGGCACACCAAGGATCATACCAGAAGAATCGCTCTATATCCAGACATCACCAAAGGCGCAGGTCCGACTCCCAGGCGCCATCGTTGCTTAATTATAAGGAACACTTTGGTCAGATTAGCGAGCCTAGAGAGCCGCTACCCGTCCAGAAACAACCGTCACGCGCGTCGCGTCCCATAGCCCCGTGGCTTTCTCAGATCCCACAATACACAATTGATGCAGAAAAGACAGACGGCGAGCAGCAGCAGCTGAACATACCCGAAGACGATGATCTTTTAGACGACGCAGACGTAGTAGACGAGGCGGACGAGGCGGACGAGGTGGAACGGGCTGATGAGGAGGATCGGGACTATGCCGATGAGGGCGATGATGAAGACTACAACGACGACGACAACGACAACGACGACGACAACGACGACGACAACGAAGACGACAAGCCTGCCAGCATCGACGAATATACACGGTCTCTACAGATGCTTCTGCCTGTAAGGGAACGGCAGCAGCACGACAAACATTATAATCATTATTCTAATACAACCCTGGACGACATGCAACACACCCAAGACGCCCAGGACCGCCATCATCTCCTTCACACACACACGTACCAACACCACCAAGAGCTGCCCTTGCGCACTCGCCCCCTCGACTCCTCCATGCAGGCGGCGGGCTCATGGACCGGGGCCCAGTCACCGCAGTCTGCGCGGTCTGTGGTGTCTGACAATGATGAGGATTATATTCCCAGCGACACGACTATGCAAGAGGAGCTCGAAAAAGGCCCGGCGCCCAAGGTCGATCCCCTGATCATGGCCAAGGTGGCAGACACCTATTTTATGCGCTTCGCCTTTCTTGGTGGCATGGCCGTAGAGGCTTGGAGGACCATTTCTGCAGCTCACCAGGGACAGGAGCAGTATGCAGCACAGATCGACAGAGAGCTGTCTGGCTCCGAGGCACTGCTAGTCTGGAACGATGTAGCCAAGGCACACATTGACGACATGAGCGGCAGGATGAAGGAGGTCCAGGACATGAGGGATGAGCGGCCAGTCACAATCTTTGAGGATCGTGTAGATGACCATATCGAAGACCAGCTACCACAGGATACTGCAAACCTGATGGCCGATAACGGAACCGGAATTGTCGCAGCCGCAGCAGAAATTGCTAGCAATGCCGAAGCTGCGCAGGCGGAGGCAGACGACAATCTTGGAGCCGACAAGGAGAATCTACCCGCCGACGACATGGCCTATAATGTGGATGCAGATGTGGATGTGGACGAAGATGACGATGAAGACGAAAATGAAGATGAGGCTGCCGAAGAGTACCGCCTCCGACAAGAGCAGCGAGACCGGCTTATGAACCGAGCTGCGCGCGTCTACACCATCACCACACTCTTCAACGCCGTCAACCACTGGCACACCATGGCCTATGAAGAGGTCAGCCGCACAAAGGTTGCCCGCCGCCATATCCTGCGCAAAAAGGTTTTCTTTGCCTGGCGCGACCAGACTGCCAACGACTACGCCAAGGCCGCCACGCTTACGCTGGGCTGGTTTGTGCAGCGCTGGGTGTCTGCATTGTGCCGGGTCCAGCACGAGGGTGATCATCTTGCTGTTCAGTTCTATAACCGAGACCTGGTCACTGTCAAGTTTTGGACCTGGCTTAGGGCGCACCAGGAACACACGGCGACAGCCTGGGCCAACGACCGCATCAAGAGAGATGCCGTCAACAAGTGGTTCGACGCCCACGCGGCCGAAACAAGCATGGGAGAGGACGCCGATCTTCTGGCACGACATGTCCTGCTTAGTACAGCCGGCAACCAGTGGATCGACCAGACCCAGACCCAGGAGTCGATCCTGCTCCGTATCGAAGAGCAGGAGAACGAGACATATATGCGCGCCGCCGTCCAAGACTGGGCCAAGGAGTGCTTCTGCCTTGTCCAGCTGCGCACCGTGCAAGGCGGAAACGAGAAGAGAGACAAGGAGAGCGCGTTCAACGTCTGGCGCCAGAGTGCAGCCGACTCGCAACACCGCACTGCCCAGCTCGACCTCGACATCACCGAAGAGTACGTCGGGCACTGGCAGCGCGAGACGCGCCTCGCCGTGTTCAGGGCAGACTATGAGTTTGACCTCAAGGCCGAGGCCGTGCACAGCTGGATCCTGGCCGAGAAGCTCGCATTTTTGATGCGATACCGCGATGAGCAGCTGCTCCGCAAGACATGCCTGTCTTTTAAGACACACTTTGGCAGACCAGACAACCCGGCACACGACGGCCGTCAAGGCGAGCAAGAACGAGAAGACGAGCTGGCACACACTGCCGACAACTTTTACAAACTGGGCATCTTCTCCGACCTCGTCTCGGCGTTCCACGCGCAGACACAGGACAACAGCCTGATGCAGGAGGCAGCCGAACAGATGGACAAGGAGGCCTTGGCCAACACGTACATCTGCGAGGACTGGTCGACTGCGGCCGTCGAGTCTGTCCAGAACGAAGAACTTGCGCGCCGCGGAGCCTTTTACGTCGGCGTTGTCAACTCGCTAGACGGTTGGTCTGCGCATGCACGTGCTGTGCGCGAAGAGCGCCTGCGCTCGACATATCGCAACTTCCGCCGGCAAGCCAAGCGCCAGGCTGCGACCGAGTGTGTTGCCGCGTGGAGCAGTGCTCTCGACGACGTGGGCGACGAGGCCCTGGCTAGCGACGGCACCGGCCGCGGCGGTGGCTATGACGTGGCCGACGAGCTGCGCTACGAGCACGAGACGCACACCATTTTTGCTACCCTCAACAACTGGATTCTCGAGACCAACGACCGCCTGTTCCAGCAGAGCGTGGCTGCCGAGGCCGACACGGAGGTGTACCTCAGCCGATGGAGGCTGCAGCTGGCAGGCTGCGAAAATCTTGGTGCTGCAGCGGCCGAGCATGATACGGTCACCCTAATGGCGGGTCGGTGGGACGACTGGGAGCTGCAGGCTGTACAGGCACGCGCGCGTGAGCACACGGCTGCTGCGCTGCACGAGAAGAACGACCGACGGCTCGGCAGGCGTGTTTTGGCGGTCTGGCAACAGCAGCTGACAGGGCCTGAGCTGGAACCTGAACTAGACACTCTCCAGGCCAGTAGCTATGGCCCAATGTCAATGTCGGTAGGTCGCTGGCCGGCCGAAGGTGGTGGCGGCGGCGGCGGCGGCGGCGGCGGCGGCGGCCTTCGAACATCCGCGTCTCAGTGGAGACTTGATTCTCTGGCTTCGTCGCCGCTCGTGGCCCGACCAGACCCTCCGCGCGGTGGTGTAAGGTCGGCTAGCAGTCTCCTGCACCCGATAGTCGAGTCACCCATGGCATCGGCTCCTGTCAAGCGGCCGCTCTTCCCCAAAGGCGCGATCGATGGTGGCGTCGCCGGCAGCTATAGTGTTTCAATCCCCGGTGGCTCCGCTCCGGCAGTGCCTGCTTTGTATGGCCCTTCACCAGGCGCTGGCCCGCTGCGACGCCTTCATCGGTCAACCGTGACAGCACCGGCATATAATAGATATTATCAAAAGGAGTCCGAGCCCGAGCCTGAGCAGTCACTGCAACAGCAACAACAGCAGACAGACACACCCTATCGCACATCGACAGTACCCAGCAGCTCCTTGGCAACATCCGCCACGCTGACGCCAGGCCGGGACTCCCACCGCCACCTCTTGCTCCAGCGCCGGCTGCAGTCGGCTGCGCGCCTTGCCGACTCTATCCAGCTGGGGCCCATGTCCGAGTTTGATGACTATGATCATGACTATGATCAGAACGATGACGATGGCGAGATGGAGGCTACCCAGCTGCACGATTCACGCTATGGTGGCAACGATGATCATGGATACCCAGGATATCAGGATTATCAGGATCATCTGGGAGACCCGGGGGTCGACAACTATGCCGACGTGTCGTCCGAGGGCGATGATGATCTTGTCGGAGCCGATGCCAACCATCAGAGGGGCCGCCAAGGCAGTGCTATACCGCCTGCCCGACGCCAACTGTTGTCTCTCGACCAGTCTACAAAGACGCCGACGCGCTTTTTCAAGTCCGAGGGGCTGCCTGCACCGTCCACGAGACCTCAACAGTCTCGGTCCCAGTCGCAGTCTCAGCAGCCAAGCCAGCCCATGTTTCCCCGTCCTGCAGGTGCCATGAGCGCTGGTATCGCCGCCACTAACTCGGCACCGGCCAGACGTCAAGCTGGGTTCTCGCTTCGAAAGGCTGCTGCTGCTACGGCAGCCGCTGCGGCCGGTGCACCGCCTATGGCCTTTGACCCGGTAACGACTACGCCCATGGGACCGCTGCCGTCGCCGTTTGAACGTCGCCTGCGTGCGGCATACGGCAGCCAAGGCCGGCCGTCCGACGCAGACGGCTACGGCGAAGAGTATGAGGAGGAGGATGGTGGCGACGACGGCATGGACGACCGATTCGACACTAGATTTGAAGACGAGCGGCCCCCAGCCCAAGTCCGCAGTCTTGCTCCTGTGACGGCGACGCCGCTGCGGCCGCTGCGAATGTCAACCCTGTCCATGCCGCGGTCGGCTGCCCCGGGACAGGGCACAGCAGGGCGTCCTGGCGCACGAGTGACGTTTGCGGATTCCAGTCGTTGATGCTGGGAGACTCTGCACCTGAAGTTTTGTTCTTTTTCTGCCCATATTTTTGTTTTTGCCTCTCTTTGTTATTTTTGTTGTCCTTGTCGTTATTTCTGTCTAGCATATACGATGCTTTCCGGTTTCAGTATATATATCCTCCTCCCTTGGATCGCCTTTTGCCTTTCTTTCACCTTGGAGTTTAGGAGGTTTGTGTTTATTTTTTTCTTCTTCTTGGTTTTCTGTCTTCTATCTCCTGTTCATCATGTTGCTGTTTATTATCATCTTCTTGGCTTCTGCAAAAGCAACGGCGTCTGGGAGTCTCATGTAGCGTTTTATACTCTACACAGTCCTTATATCTAGCATTTTGCATACAATGGCACGGCCTCTTCTACCACATCAGGCGGTGACCTGCTTGGTTTTCCCAAAGACATTGCTTACATAATATCGCATATTGGCATCCTTCACATTATGCTCTTCATCTGAAATATATAAATCGAAACAGTGAGGGTATTTGAAATCGTAACGACCCCAGCGGCTATGCCGACGCAGGGGATAGTACAAACAATAAAATATGTAATGAGAAAGACAACGCACGCAACCATGATGGACCATCCCTATGCAATACCAAAAACCCAACTCCGGCCCCGATCTATAAAACACAGACGGGCAATGAGCAACATTAATCAAAACTCCTATCCTTTGGCTTTCCATCTTTCCAGCCCCTGGAAAGAGCCAAGTATGCCAGCATAACAATACCGCGTGAGTGTCCAAGTGGAGTGTCCTCCCAAAGCCACCAAACTCCCCCAAATGCAATAGAAATGATAAACAAAAAAAAAAAGCAAAAAAGAATGCCGAAAATATATAAACAAAAAGAAGAGGTTGAAAAATAAAATAAAATAGTGTGGGCAGAAGAGAAGGCAAAGACGGAGAGCAGCGAGAACACGAGAGGCCGGCTCAGATATCAAAAGTGTCCTCGTCCCGGTACGTGTCTTGCAGGCCACGCAGGACGGACGCTCTGGTGCGGTCAAGCTGCTGGTCGCGCTTGTACAAGAGGTGCAGCAGGTGGCGGTACTTTCTCTCCCAGTATGCAGCCAGTGCAGCATTGTCTTCGGCAGATGGCGCGCTGCTGTCGCCGGCAGTGCCGAGATTGGGATGGCCACCGCTGCTCCCGACAGATGCCTGCATCGTGGAAAGAGGCAGACCAAAGTTGATGGGCGGCGCCTGGGTGTAGTCGGCAGCGGTGGTGTTGGCTGCGACTGTGGTTGCGGCTGCTGGACTGTCGAAGCGGCCGGTGCTGGTGAAGTGCGCCGTGTTATAGATGGGGAACGCCGAGTTGTCCTGGCCGCTGTTGAAAAAGGCGGCCGAGGGGTTATGGGAGTTCTGGGAGTTCTGGAAGTTCTGGGCCTGCTGGACAGCGACGGCAGCAGCGGCGTTGGCGGGCGAGTTTGAGAGGTTCGCGGGGTTATTGGAGCTCGAGGGGTTCAGGTTCGCGGTGCTCGAGGAGGTTTCGGCGAGGCCGCAGGCGCGGGCCACGGCGGCCTTGACGTCGTTGGTGAGCTTTCTCCAGCGGGCGTGTGGCACGGCCTCTTGGATGGAGAACTGTCCGCGCACGTCGCCGTAGCGGAGCTCCCAGCTGCACTCGTACTTTGTATATTCAGCAGTCCTTTCGAGGCGCTTAACACGGACGTCGGTGTTGGCCATTAGGATCTTGCCGCCTGCTAGAGCAGCCAAATTTATCAGAAAAGCTTCTTTGGATGGAGCAGCCTTGGTAAGGTCGTTAATAACAATCTCCACTAGGGCAGTTGCTTCTTCGACACTGCACGGCGTGATCTTGTTGTCGTTTTCATCATACCAGGTAGCGGCGAACATTTCAGTCATAAAGAAGGCTTCGAGCTCATCAATGTTGGTGCGGTCGTTTGGCGAGCCAGAGCCGAAACGAGACTGGTACAGAGGCGGGGGCTTGATGGGGTCTTTCCACGCATTCTTGCCCTCGCCCGGCTTGTGGGTGCTGTCGATAATGGGGTCTGAGGTGTAGCTGGGGGTGGTTTCCGATGTGGTCGGGGGGCCGCCGGTCGCTGTCATGGAGTGGTGCTGCGGGTGCGGGTGCATGGCCAGGGGCGAGTGCTGGCCGCCGAGGTGGTGCGGGTGCGCGTGCTGGTGCGAGTGCTGGTGCTGGTGCGAGTGCTGGTGCTGGTGCGAGTCCGGGTGTGGGCTCTGCAGGAGCTCAGACGGCACGAAGCCCATGGTGGGAGGCATGCCAAGATGGCTCGCGCTGTAGCTGTTGAGCGAGATGTTGTTGACGGTCTGGCTGACGGAATGGGGCATTCCCGAGACATGCATGCCCATTTCTGGGCCGTCAGACATGACGTTGCTCTGCAGTCCGTGCATGTGAGACGGATGTGCCAGGTGCACGTTGCCCTTCCGATCGGAGGCGTCCTGTAGCGAGAGGTGGTAGCTAGGCCGAGCGGCGGCGCGCAGCTGGGGGTCGATAGCTCCGGAGTAGGCCGGCTGGGGGATGGGCGGGGGCAGGATGCCGCCCGGTGTGTTGCCGACACCAGGCATGGACGGCACGGCATGGAGGTCAGGGTGGGCATGGGCGGCCATGGCCGACGGCGGCAGGGGCGAGATAGAGGCTGAAGACTCCATGTGGGGGAGGTAGGTTGAGGTTGTCTGGGGGGGGAACGGCGGCGTGGTGCGCTCGATGACCGAGACGGGAGGGAACGAGACGTCTGGGGTGGAGGAAGAAGCATGGTGATTACCTGCACGGTTGATGGGGGGGCGGCCACGGGTCTTGCCAGAGCCACCTGCACCACCGCTTCTCCACGCAGACGAGACAACCTTGGCGCCGTGGCGGCGGCCGGGACGGCGGCCGGAGCTGGCGGGAGAGGAGTTGGCCGGCGGCTTGTACTCGTCGCCGGCCCAGAAGCCGCCGTGCGACATGGACGAGGACATGCTGTCGGAGCCGGTGCCCCACGGCGGCGAGGCGCGCATGGTGCCGTCGGGCGACAGCTGCTGGGACGAGGCGTAGCCGTAAGCGTTGGCGCCGGCAGTAACGGTCTGGCCACTGGCCCAGGCCTCAGCATAGGTGTTGTCAACGCGCGGACGCTGGTCTCTGGTGGTCATGTTCATGTATTCCGAGTCTGTGTCGTCGTCACGCTTGCGGCCGCGGCGCGGCTTGATCTCTGGAATCAAAGCGCGCAGGGCCATGTCGTCCTTGGCAGCGACGCCGTCACGCAGAAGCTCGCCAATGGGGTAGTTCTCTGGCGGGATCTCGGTCCAATATGGGTGTTCCCGGCCCATGAGATAGTCGAAAAATGCATTCACGTGCATGGAATGCATCCAGCGCTGTGAAAGTTGTGTCAGTGGGGGAACGTGGGAGATATGGCTGTAGGAGGCTGTAGGAGGCTGTAGGAGGCTGTAGGACGGCGTATGACAGCAGTCTAGCAACCCCGTCACCACTTTCGCTAACAATAGCAAGGCAACAAATAATAGCAAGCAATAGCAGTGACAAGTAGTAAATAGCAAAAGCAAAATAAACATTGGACCAAAGCAATACACACCTTGAGACGGACGGCATACTGCTGGATCTTCTGCGAGCTCTGGCCCTTGTCCTGGTCCGGCGGCTCGACACCAAGCTTGAGGGCCAGCTCGGCCCAGGTCTTGATGGTGCGTTCCTCGAGCTCGCGGATCAGCAGGTAGAGGATGTAGATGCTGAAACTTCTCCCGTCGCTGCGGGGCGGTGTCCGGAAGGCCTCCCGCAGGGCAGTCGTGTCGACGTTGGGCGAGACAGCCGGGTTGCAGGCGAGGATGAAGCCGACATAGGCGTCCTCGATGGAGCCGGAGTCGACGTTGCGGTCGGGCAGAGAATGCATTGGCGATGCTGGGTGGCCGATGTGGCCGTGGGCGTGGCTGTGGCTGTGGCTGTGAACGATATTGCTACTTGGCGGCTGTTGGGCGTGGATGACGCTATTTGCTGGAGAGTATGCCGAAGCTGAGCCAGCGACAGAGGGAGCTACTGATGATGGAGCCGAAGCTGAATTGGCCATGTAGAGGCCGTTGGCGGGATGCTGCATCACGACGGATTGCTCATGTAGGAGACAAGACGACAAGGCAGGGGCGACAGGGCTGAGAGGCCAGAAGAAAGGCTGAGGGAGGTGGGAACACAGAGGGAAAGAGAATATAGAATATAGAATATAGAATGGAATTTGGAATGTAGACGAAGAGACGAAGAGTAGACGAAGGAGGATGGGTTGGGAGGAGAAAGGGGGATAATAAACAGAGAGGGAGGAGGATGGGGGCCAACTCAAGTAGAAAAAAAGAAAAGAGGAAGAAGCAGCAGAGAGCTTGATGAAGCTATATGAATGTTTATGTATGAGGTGCAGAGGAGAAGGAAAACAAAGGAACGAAGAGAAAAGGCAAGGGGAGGAGGGAGGAGGAGAGCAAACCAGATATTGGAGATGGCGATGGGGAGGAGGAGAGTGAAGAACTAAATAACAGGCCAGCAGCTAGATGAAGATATAACAGACAGTAGTGGTGATGAGGCAAGGCGCAGAGCGTGTAAGCGGAAAAGAGAGGGGGGGGTGGCCGAAAGAAGAAAAAAGACGGTCCACCAGAGACGAGGTCGAGGTCGAGATAGGGCAGATAGATGGCAGCCATGCACAAGAGGCAGAGGCAGAGGCAGAGGCAGAGGCAGAGGCAGAGGCAGATACAAACAGACAAGACGGAAAAGCCAGGCATGGACTTTAAAGAAACGGTGCAGACGATACATGGCCCGAGTCGAGAGGCCAGAGGTGCAGCGGTGCAGGCCAGAGGCGAGGCCAGCGTAGCGCCAGTTGCAGTATGTATGTATGTATATGATGTCGAGTACAGGGTACAAGAACACGGCCAGCAACCAAGCCGCAATCCACGTGGTTGGCAGATGTACAGAGCAGGGCAGGCTCGCGCATTGCAGAGCAGAGTGCATCGAGGGGGGGTGGGCGTAGTCTACCTCCCCAGATACCAATGGGAGAGCGTGAGAGGTGAGAGGAGAGGAAACAAGGTCAAGTGCCGGACCCAGCAGAAGGGTTACAGCAATGCAGGAGACAGAGATAGAGAACGGCTAGAATACCGTCCATGCAGAAGAACGGTCGTGTGGCGATATGGAGTGGCGGCCAATGGACGACGAAGGGCAGAGGGGGGGGGGGGTCTAGCACAAAGGGCAGGCTGCGGGAGCTTGAGGTGGAAAGAGAGAAACGTAAAAGTACCAGAGCTACGGCTAGGGTAAACATAATTGAAGCGTGTGTTTTTTGTTCGTTTCTTTTTCTTTTTTTTTTTTTATTATCTTTTTCTCATTCTTTTTTCTTTTTCTTTTTCTTTTTCTTTTTCTTTTTCTTCGTCTTCTTTTTCCCTTTCCTTTTCTTTTCCTCCAGAAGAACCTCCTCGTCCTGGTCGTCAGCCTTGAGCCTCCGAGCCATGCCCAAAGAGTACTGGCTGCACTCCACGTCGCCCGCGGTCTCACCGGAGCATTCTCGAGAACCCAGGCATCCCCTCATATTTTGCTGTGTGCACGGCCGTGGACTAAAGGGACTGGTGCTTTTGTTTTGGTGCTTTGGTGGTGAGTGCTGCGTGGTGATTCTACAATGCACAAGGCAGGAGGTCAGCCTCGGCCAGTAAGAAGCAGCAACAGAGAACCGCAAGGTGATTGTGATAGTCGGCATTTGTGCGATCGTTCCTTCCGTGTTTGGTCGTAACTACTTGATATCTGTCTCCTTCCCTACGGGGTACACTCTATGTATTCTTTGCTAATTTGCCTGTTTGGCTGCTTCCTACTTTCTGTTGCTGCTGCAACATGCTAAATTTGCCTACATTATATGCAGGGGCCTCAGGGACGTCGCTGTCAAAGAATGCCGTCACTGGCTGCAGGCTGTTTGTAAAGTGTTGGTAAATGCAAGCAAAATGGTGTACTCATCGAGATAGCAGTACAATCCGAATAAAGTACGAGCTAAATCAGTAAATATAAAAATAAAAAAGTAAAAAATAAAAAGTAAAAAGTAAAAAAGTAAAAAAGTAAAAAATCGTCAAATGCCAAAATAAAAAGTGCAGGTGCAACCGGTGCTGGAAATGGAAACTACGAGCGTGCACGACAGCGCAACTGCCCCAAGCAGGTGATAGGTCGCAAGTCGTATTGACCGCAAAGGCTGCAACCAAGAGGAAGCCGCGATGCATGTGTCGCAGCTGCAAGTGCAAATCGAGAAGGCAGACAGTCTTTTACACAATATTCCTTCAAAAATGAAAGAACGAGTGACGAATACAAGGAACTAAACGAGAACGACAAAAGGAAACACACACAAAAAAAAAACAAGAAAGCGAAGACAAAAACACTACCAAAAAGTGCAGTGGCGTTGATTACAGGTGGTCAAAGAAACGAGCGAGAGAGAGTGAGAGGAACGAAAAAGAAAAGAAAGAGAACGAGGTGGTTGCGCTTTCCTAATTCGGCGGCTGCTACCGTACTGAGGTGTGCTGACCGGTTGAGCAAGCACTGCATGCATGTACTGGAAACCCCGAAACCCAAAATCAGGGCACGAGCCCGATTGGTACTTTTGCTGCAGTCCCAGCAATCTCTATGATGACCCTTTCCAGTTTCCAGTGCACGGAGTACTTGCTAAGTAAGCGGGTTTCTTGTAAGCAGTTTTCTTGTAAGCAGTGTTCCATTGCAAATTGTACGCCATTGCGAGCTGGCGCCGAACCAGTACTTCCGCGCCCCTTCCGCCATTGCCATCGCAGAGCAAGCTCCGCAATGCCAGCGTAGGCGCAGATCGCAGTTGCACCTGCCTGGCATGACGATCTTGCACTGTGTCTCACATGGCTTGGAGGGGGCCTAGAGCGATCTGGAGTCTTTTAAAGTCCCGTGACCTGGATGCTGGGCCATCCGGGCGGCTGACTAAGGCCGACGACAGCAGACGTGGCGGTGGCAGACAGGAATACAGTAGAGACTGATAGAGAACAATAGAGACGACATGCAGATGAGGCCATTCCGCTGCTAGTAGATGCTGTAAATACCATGTCGATGGGAGCAACCCGGCGCAAGTACGCAGATCAGCAGACCAGCAGACCAGCATCAGATGATTCTGCAATGAATGACGAGAGACGCTGAAAGTCCATGTGTGTGTCGTGCGTCTTTGGGTCTGTGGTATGCGATACACGCATGGGGTTGTTTGGACGACGGCTCCGAGTGCCGGCGCAAGTCGAAGCAGGACAGAGCGCGGTAGTAAAGAAGCTAGCAAGAATGATACGATTATGGCCAACCCCAGGCCTGGCCACGGCCGGCAATGTCTCCGCGGAGGGTCAATGGCCATGCTGGAGAGCGAAAATACGATGGACACCGCGATAAGAATCGATAGGAATGTGACAATGTGATAAGAGTACGATACAATGCGATGCCAGATGTGGCATCGGCTTGCAAGGTGACGGAGTGAGCGAGCATCAACAGATGGAGATGGTACAAACTCGGAAGCTAAAGCGATCAGGTCTGTACGTCTATTAAGAAGCATCATGTACTATGAGTAGGCTCTTAGGTTACCAGTCAAGCTGGCGGCGTCGTAGCTCAGGTACACCTCTACAGTGATCGTCGCACGTCCGGTGACCGTTGACGACATCAACAGTCGAGGGCTGGGGATGGGCACATGGACTGACGATCGGTTCTAGAAGTTGCAGATTTGCAGGTGTTGCAGATTTGCAGATGCTGCAGATATTCGCAGCTAGATGCTTTCAAGAGCGCATTGTAGTCGTCTTGATGAGCTGCAAAACAGGGATTAAGCGAGCAAAAGGACGACGAAGCATCACCACGCCATGCGGCAGCCGGAGCAAAATGTGCGACAAGTAAACAAAAGAAACCAAGCAGCAGAGTAAACCGAAGCAAACAAAGACTGGAGGACTGCTGTAATCCGCACCTGAATCGTCATCAAGCATCACACCGCAAGGACTCGAAAAGTAATCATGACGATCTTTAGCTTCACACTGCGGCTCCTACAATGATCAAGTCTTTCTCTGTATCGAATACTAATCAGCCTCGTTGAGAGACCCATCTCCAATACATACTGTAGATAGCAATATGTATTAGGCCATCTAAAGGTCTGTTCGCTCCTCACAGTGAGAAGCCAACATGCGTGTATTCCTTTGACTGAGGGATCCAAGACGGTATTTCTGAAAAGAAAGCCAATACCAGGGCACACCGCATGCCCATTGTTGATGGCCAAATTCCGGGTCGAGAGAGTGACCCTTGAAGCGCAGTTATTCCACACTGCTAAGTTTGTTCTGTAACGGTCTGCTCTCTAATTGTCCAAAGCCCATATAAAACCTGGCTAGCGGTGCTTGAAAGTTTTTCCATATCCATGCTAAGTTTGATAAATACAAGGTACTTACTTACTTGTTGGCGACGACCAGGTGAAGAGGCGAGGCGAGGAGGGCTAAGAATAGGCAGCAGAATTAGAGGAGAGCTGAGACATGCATAGTAGATGTTTTGGGGACGTCCATAGTAGACACTGAGTAGAGGTGTGCTAAGAAAAAAGAAGAAAAAGAAAAGAAAAAAAAGGAAGGAAAAAAGAAAGAAAAGAAAAGAACAAGCCAAGGGGCAAACTGCTAAGCCCGCCGTTTCATTCGCTACCACTGCAACGGAGAGCCTCCGGAAGCCTCTGATAGGGCAGGGCTTGGCGCGGTTGTGGCAGAGAAGAGCAGGCCTGAAAGGCGCTAGAAAGGCTAGCGAGAAGCTAGAAAGACGCGAGAGAGCAGAACTCAAAGAAAAGCGAGACGACCAAGGAGAGAAACGAAGGGAAAAGGAGAGAAAAGAAGGAACACGACAGGAAAAAGAAAAGAAAAGGGAAAGAAAAAAGAAAAGAAAGAACAGAATAGACCATGACAGCCACCCAAACCACGCCATTTGACGGACGCTTCCCCCCTTAGCGCCGTGATGCACAGCTAGAGCACCGACGACGACGACCCCAGAGGCAAACAAGGTGGCTTCCGCAAGCTAGACAAAGGAGGGTGCATAGGCAGGGAGGAGGAAGAGGAGGAGGAGGAGGAGGAGGAGGAGGAGGAGGAGGAGGAGGGAGGAATAGAAATACACCCATAGAAATACATCCATAGAAAAGAAAAGAACCATTCAGGGTCCGGGGGGATCTGCAGTGCAACCTCGCCGTGACCCAAGCAGCCGGGCTCGGCGGGGACGTCTATGCACGACAGGGCTGTTATGTTTTCTTTTCTGGCTATTCCTGAGCATCTCTGGCTACTTGGCTACGCCGTGTTGATGTAGTGTGTAGTGTGTGGTGCGAGTGCGTGGCTGTGGCTGTGGCTGTCTTCTGAAATCGGAAGTGGCGATGAAGCACAAACACAATCACAATCACGAGAACAAACGACGGCGACCTCGCTCTGCCACGGAGAAATTGCAGAGTACGGAGAAACTTGTGCTGATCAGTGATCACCATGGCCTTGTGTCGGCGCAGAAATCTTGTAGTCTGTTTTTTTTTTTGGTTTGAATTTAGGGTTTGTCTTTATTTAAATCTTTATTAATTCTGCTCTTTGTTTTCTCCATCTAAAGTAGCCTGAGCCTTGCTCTAGTGCTGAAAATGTCCGACTCTGCACTCTATTTTGTACAGTACAGTACCTTGATCGCCACCTAAAGTAGCGGAGCTTACGCAGTCTGTACCGTACTACAGTATGTACCGTGCTATGTAAGATACTGTATGCGTGCCTGCCTCTCTAAAGGTACCCCTGTCGGAGCCGGCACCGTGGTGGCGGGGAATTGGCTCCCGCTGTCTCTCTCCAACACGCCGCCTGGAATATGTTTTTCCACCTTTTTCTCCAGTCTACCAGCTACTCTGGCAGACTACTGTACTGCAGTTCCATGCACTCTGCAGAAACCAGCGTTGACTAGCCTGGTCCTTTGGCAGCCTTCAACACAAGGACCACACGCATGGACAACGACAGTTTCACGTGGATAACCGCAAAAGAGGCAAAATACGCACATCTCTCCCGTCTTTCCCGCTGCGTTCACTTCCTCCCACCTCTTCTCCCATACAGTGCCCTCCAGTGCGCTCTACACCCTCCCATCCGTCTAGACTGGTCCATTGCGGATCGGAGGTGTTTTCTTATGTCTGCTCTTCCGCATCTGTGGGCCTGTCAAAGAAGGACCTCAGGTTCCCCAAACGCAAAGACCAGAGAATAAAGGCAAGGCTGCGACGTCTGAAAGAGGAAATAATCGCACGGGACGAAGCCGACGATGCAGGTGTGCACGGGCATGTGAAGAAGGCCCGAGACGAGATGTGGTGGTGATGTTTTGTTCATGGCGGTGATGGCGGTGATGGCGATCATGACCACGGCGGCGAGAAATCGGGATCAAGTAAAAATCAGTCAAATCAGACAAATCAGAACAGCCAGCGCGCCAGAACGTCAGAATACCAAAATAGAGCCGGAAGACTCAGCAATGCAAGGATGCCGAAATATCACCTGCAGGGCGAATATTACGTATGTCCAGCTCCACGGCACACCCAACGGCCGTTGCTTTCCTAATCGAGACACTGTGCATGACTTTCAGCTTGCCACGGCGTCGGTATCCCTCTGCCGGTGCCCCTATTCTTACTACTGTGTATGCACGTTAATACCCCTGGCCAGCTCAGCGCATCCCCTTTCTTGGTGATGTCATGGTTTTGATATCTTTTCGACATATATTTTTTGTTTCAGATCGGCCTTTCTCGGTATCTACTTTGGTCTGCTGCGCAGTCCCGTTTATCCGCACTCTATTCCACCGACAATTACAGCATCGCAACGCGCAGAATGCCTCTCAAAAGGAAACTCCATACAACACACGACGTGCGCAAGACTTGTGCTATGTATCAAAGACTACCAACCAAACAAATGGAAGAACGCGGATGCACAACTGCCGCGCGCAGAGCATCGCGCATGCCGTAGACTCGGGGCTAAAGCCCTCCGTGCTGGTGCGTCTGCCAGTTGCGCAGTCTTTCTGGGAGATTGCCAGAGATTGTCAGAGATTGTCAGAGATCGTCAGAGGCTGGTCGAGACTGTGCGGGTCGGGTATTTAGTCCGCAATCTTGCAACGCTCTCGACAGACGTTTCCGAAAGAGGAATACGAAGAGTGCACTGTCTTGGGATATGACGAGGGAACGGCGAACGAGGCGATACTGACCGGACGTCGAGAGGAAGAACCGTGCCGCTGATGGCACATGAAGACGAGCATGCAAATGCAGAACCGCGCTGCTATCTCTACCAACTTACTACTGCTCAATCAAGCACCCTCTACAGCACCGACGGCCGTCCATGTGATAAGATAGCCTTGCATTTCCCGCTAGATCACCACATCACCTGCTTGGCGCCGGAGCACCACGAAGCAAATAGAAGAACACGCCAAGCTCAAGCTCAAGCTCGAGCTCAAGCTTTAACTCAAACTCAAACTCAAACTCAAACTAGACAAGACTGCACAGCTGGCAACTGAGCTACACACTTTGTGCCTGCGCGCAATCAAGATTTAGCCGAGCGGAAAGACTGCAAATGAGGCCACTTCTCATGCAAAAGGCCGCCTAAGCCTGCACATGGTAGGGTGAGCATCCAGCAAGTAGAATTAGTAAATACATACAATGCCGGTGATGCTCCATGCCAACCCCTCTCTAAACGCTTGCAAGCGCGCTGCCTCTGCAAAAGGACGAACCGGGCCGCCTGGTGTCGGCGATCATGGGAGTGCCGGTGGTAGATGCAGATGCGGTCAATGGGTCGATGGGTCGATGGGTCGAGGGGCCGAGGGGGTGGGCATGACGATGGGAAAAGCCAAAGGAAAAGTATTTAGCAAGCATTTGCATCTCCCACATTCCAAGCGGGCAAGGGCACGTAAAGTAGAATATGGCTGCAGATGTCAAGGCCATCAAAAGGACCCAGGCCGCGTACGGGAAGCTTGCGCTCAAGGGGGGGGGGGGGAAACCTCCTCCTGTCTAATCCCTGTCTTATCAATTAGCCCAGGGCGAGTGTGAGGAGGTGGTGGCCTGTCGCGAGCGCCTTTCTGCCGCTCTGCAATCCAAACACCGGACGCTACACCATACACTACACCAGACACTACACTAGACACGCGCATTGATTGACGTCTAGGGCATGGTGCCTGGGAGTTTAACCCGGATTCCACAAACGCTCGGCATTTGCTGCAAAGACGGTGAGCAGTGACAGGAGAACTAACATAGCGTCGACACATGGAGGCACGGAATCACGGACACACGGACACACGGACGTAGAAATAGTGTTAAATTCGATGCTGATGTCTGTTCTCCGGTTTTGATCGCCGCGCCCTCTTCTTATTGTGTCGTGTCGGATTTCTTATCGAATTACTTATCGAATTACATAATCCAGCACATCTGATTATATAAGCATATATTGCAATCGACACCCCCATCATCCATGTCACGTCATAATCGTTGGAACACGGTCTGAATTGCCATCTACTACCAGAAAAACCATGCTCTAGCTATCCATCGTCAATCGCATCAATCGCTCAGAAGCAACCGCGGCCAGCAGCCCGGCCTAATCTCGATGAGGCTCTACAAGGCTGATTTCAGGCAGTCAATCGGTAGATCAACGCCAAACCCACGGCCAATCGCATCCACGGCCCTTTCGGCATCAAGGACGGGAGTGCTGTCTTATTCATATACACGGTATGTGAGCATGACTGTATCGTCAGTGGTCTTTCCTGCTCCGAGCATCCCGCAATCACAAGCTAGAATGGGCACGTCTTAGCCCGGCCCGTCGTGTGTACTCAGTAAGGCGCAACCTTCCCCAGTTTCCTGTTTCCTGTTTCCTGTTTTGTTTCCTGCGCGCTTTACGCTCGCTCGTCACGCTATCACGTGAACATGCTCCTTTCTGACAATTTCATTTTTCCATTTCGTCTTTTATTCTTATAATCTCTAATTCTTTTTAAACTTGCGCCCGTCACTGTAATCATACACAACCCCCCCTCCCCCCCCACCCCCGCCCTCCGCCTACTTACTGCTTGTCCTCCTTGTCCGACTCGTGCTGCGAGTTCATGCGCGTCTTGTTGCGCTGGAGACTGCGCGTGGCCACGCCCGGAAAGTACCGCGGCTCGGTTCCAGAGTCCACAGTGCCGCTGGCCGTGCCCGCTGCCGGCGATGCCTCCGACGACCACGTGTTGTCCCGCGAAAGCATCTGCGGCGATGCCAGCACTGAGCCGGCTGTGATCGTAGCCATCGGCGTCGCTGCAGCTGCCGTCGGCGGTGGCGCCCCAGACACAGACGTAGACGTGTCCACGGCCAGGATGGGAGAGCTCGTCGGCTTGGCTGCTGCCGGAAGAGAAATGTAGCTCAGGCCTGCAGTCGGGCTCGCTGCCGAGGCGGAAGCCATGGGCGGCGTCTGCAGGAGCTGCTGCTGCTGCTGCAGCTTCTGGTGCAGACTCGGCGCCGCAGCTGCCGTGCCGCTGCTGTCGGCCTCATTCTCCCTGCCGGACGTCGGTGCACGCGTGTACCGCTCAATCATCTGCCACTCCTCCTTGAGCGTGCTGTAGCGGAACTGTGTGCGGCGGTCCGGGACGTTGGTCTTGACCATCTCGTTGCCCTCCACGCCCGGCTTGTAAAACTCGGACCCAACCCACTGCTGCTTGATCGCAAGCTCGTAGCCGCTCTGGATCACCGAGTTCTTGGCTAGCTCGCACATGTCCACGGGGCTCAGCTTGTAGATCTGCGCCGCCACCGCGTACTCCTCCATCAGCGGCTCCTTGGTGTACGCAAACTGCAGCGGGTCGTCCGTCGACAGCGACACGTTGAGACCGCGCTTAAAGTACTGGTGGAAGGGGTTGCGCTCGTATGCCAGGAACAGCGCATTGTTACTCAGCGGCGACATGGCAATGCCAATCTGCTCCAGGTAGAAGATGTACTGCAGCAGCGGCACCTTGCGCAGCAGCAGGCCGTGGCTGATACTGTGCGAGCACAGCAGGGCTGCCGCCAGATGCTCGCTGTCGCCCGCCTCGCCGCAGTGCGGCCGCAGCACAAACGTGCTGAACCCGCGCTGCTTGCGCCACGCGTTGAGCGTCGCCATGTTGGCAAACAAGTAGTATATCCAGTACGTGTACGGCGGGTTCTGGCCCGACGTCCACTCGTTGGGCACGGGGAACTTCTTGTACAGCCGGCGCTCGACCTTGCTCTCGTCGTCGACGCTGTCAAAGCCGATCACGCGCTGCAGGAACACGTGCAGCTTGGGGTACTTTTGCGGGTTCTTGGTCGCCTCAAACAGCGGCTCAAAGACGTTCTTGATGACCTGCTCAAACGACTGCATGAGGCCAGTCGCCTTGTACACGTCAAACAGACGCGGGATCTGGATCAGCCACCGCACATTCGGCGAGAACAGCTTGTTGTCCACAACCCACGCCGCCAGCTTCTCCCACTCGTTGATGTTCTTGCCGTACACCGATATGCGCCACTCGGCCATCTGGTACTTGCTCGACTCCAGATCCGACATGACCTCCTTGGTGATCTCTGCCAGATACCGGCCGTCGATGTCGTTGTCTGTCTTGAGGAAGATGGTGCGCAGACGCGACTCGCCAATCGGGTTGTACTTGAGGTTGAACTTGTCGAACCGGTGGAAAGTATCTTTGTGTGCCTGATTGGTCAGTACATGATCGTGCGTGTACGTTGGGATCAAGAGATTCAGAAATTTTGAAACAATCCAGGGATACGTACGTGCATGTCCAGCGTGTCGATACTGAGATCGTAAGCCGTCAGGTTGATACTTTCAAACACCTCCTTGAGCGTTAGGTGCTTGCCGTCGCGGTAGAGCACAACTTCGTCGGGGCACTTCTTCATCTTGCTCTTGATGAAACGCAGCAGATGCTTCTGGTTCATGCACGCCGAATGGTGGACGTGCGTATCCACCTTTCTGACATTGTAGAAATCACGGTGAGGCACGCGCTTGGTGTCGGCCGTCTCCTGGTACTCGTTGAGCAGCGTGTACATGCCGAATTTGCCCTCCAGGTACTGCAGGCGGCGGTAGGCGAAACTCTTGCTGGGGCCGTCGGCCGACACATTAAGAATGGGCTCGAGGTCCATGTAGAACTCACGCAGCGTGGGAACATTGATCACAGGCGTGTCGGCAGCGGCGGCCTTGTCGTTTTCAAACACCTGGTATACGCCCGTGTCGTCCAGGCGGTACGTCATCTCGCTCTCGCCCGGCAGCGGCAACAGATCTTCCATGTCAAAGTCTTCACCGACATCCTGGCCCGGCTTGCGTTTTCTAGACGAAGCAGGCTTCTTGGGTGTCTCCGGACTCAAGCCGTCAAGGTTGGCAGGAATCGAAGCTGACTGTTGCTGCTGCTGCTGAGGGAGAACCTGGCTGCTGGCAAGGCTGTTGCTCACACTGTTGGAAGCACGAGCCGCCTCTGGATGCTCCGCATGCCAGACAGGCTCCGGCGGCGGCGGGTAAATGTTCCAGCTGGGGTCGGTGTTGGGATTGTCCATGGGGCCTTGCAGAGAGAGGCGAATGTACTTGTGACGCAGGTCGATGACTTGCTGGATATTCTTGAAGATGGACGTGAGTTCAGCCGTGACCTGGGGATCCGCATCGGCGTAAGATGTGCTGCCAATGCCCGCAGGCTCGCCGATGCTGATACCGGACGGGTTGGGCCCACTGGCTGCAGCGGCCGCCCCGAGAGCTGCAGCCGATGACATGCCTGCGCCATGGAGTAGATCGGGGCCCATATCACCACCAATGCCGCCAGCGCCACCGACGCCGCCACCAAGAACAGAGCCATCGACAGCGTGCATGCTGTGCATGCTCACAGATGCGTGGTCGTGGATATCGAGTCCTTGGCCTTGGCCCTGGCCTTGGCTGTGGCTGTGGCCGCGCGTGTGCCCAGTACCAAAGGTAGACGAGCGCTCTGGGGCCCGCGCAACCACAGGGGTGGCAGCTGCGTTTGGGTTTGGGGAACGGGGCAGGGCAGAGGGGGTGCTGCCGGCGTCGGCGTGGAGAGGGCCGCTGTGCATGACGGGGCTTGTGCTCTGCTGAGAAGCGGCCTTTTGCAGATCCAACTGGCTCAGCTGGTAGAACAGCTTAGCGTCACTCTGGCTCATCTGGCGCTCGGCAACAGGATCGTAAAAGACACTGCGCTTGGGGATGTCACGAGGCAGGATGCCTTCGCAGTCACCTCGGTCACTACCGTCCACCCGGCCAGATTCCTCCTCCTCGTCGATGCCCTCGTCGTCGCTGTCTCCGGTACGCTCAGCGTTGTCAGGATCACCACCGTCATCCAGAGTCAGGTCACCGGTGAAGCCAGAAGGACTCTCGCCAGGAGTAAGATCGTCGTCGTTGCCTACGCTAAAGTTGGCGCGGTGTCCGATTGACGAGATGACGTTTGGGGGCGAGTTGGACGCGGACCGCGACTCGCTTGCAAAATCCCGGGGATCTACAGATGTTAGCTGTGGCAACTTGGTCGATTAAATCACAAAACCACGAGACCACGAGACCACAAGACCACGAGAAAATGGCCTTGGAAAAATGTGAAGATGAAATGAAGATGAGTATAGCATGACATGGAATTGCAAAAGACAAATCGACAAGAACAACGACAACGACGAGGGACAAGAGCTCGTATGTGAGGTGGTACAGCGGGGAAACGTACCAGCCATTGTTGCGGCAGCTGAGCAAAAGAGAGGAAATCGAATCCCTTCTATTATTATTATTTTCAAAAAGGAGTTTCGTAAGTGACTCTCAGAAAGCGTTGTTGTCTTCGCAGTGTCATGGATGAGCGGCCCGTGAGAATCGATGGACGGCAGCCGTTGAGAAGTGCGAGACCAGGGTGTGAGTGAGTGTGAAAGATGTATGAAATAGGAAAGAGCTGCTAGTTTTAAACTAGCGCTGGTTCCCGCTATATTTGGACACAAAAAGTGTCGTCCGTGACTGTCCACGTGATATAGCTTGCTCTCTTTTTCTCTTTTTACCCCACTAACGGTATCGCGCTCTTCTATCTGCGGAAGACACTCCCATCCCGTCCGCTCATCGTGTCATACAGAGGACTCATCACGTGAAGCTTGCTTACTAAGTAGCTACTGTCGCACGTGTCGAGTCACGGGCTCTGCCACGCTAGGAACCGTTTTCTCCACATCTTGTCTTGTCTACTCCTCCTCCCTCCCTCGCTTCTCCTCTCTGATCTCCTCTCTCTTCTCCTCGTTTACTTCTCCTTATTTCAATGCATACCAATGATTCACCAATCATGCAATCATCCAAATCAAACCAAACTGACCAAAGCATTCCGGGGGTCTCTAACTGTAGCAGTGTAGACCAACCCCGAGTCCAAGGCGCTGCTTAAACACCGCGAAATGTCCTGCTTACATCAGCAACACTGACCCACTCGGGCTAGTACCCAGGCAACTGTAATTCTCTGTAGTGTCGCACATAAGTACATTACCCCAGGGAAGGTGCGTGCTGTCGGACCAAATAGGGGAGAATCACAGGCGCAGGAGCTACCTCGGCTTCGGGAGGGGAACGTCATTCACCTGCAACACGAGGCAGGCGCGCTCCCCATCGACCCACGCAGCGACGAGCGCATGCCGACGACATTGTATTAATGCGACTTCCCCAAGGGGAACTTTTGCCTAGTCTGGAATAAAGCATCACAGCCGTCTCCTCTTTCCACCTGCTGTATCCCTATGAAAATAGAAATAACACACGACGAATGCCGAAATGAGCTGTGAATAAACCCACAACGTTGATGTTTTGGATTCTCAATTGACTTGACCTTGTTTTATCTCTTGTCTGTTGACTTTTTTTTTTTGACTTTTTTTCTTTTTCCGCTTTCTCTATTCTACTTTGACCACTGCAATCGCGGACGAAGCTCTTCAGCCTCCTCATCGCCACTCAGACGTCCACAGCTCCCAGCTCCCAGCTCCCAGCTATCAGATACCAGATACCTAGGTATACACAGCTTCTATAACTTGGCCATCTCCATCTACCCGCTCACCAACATGGCTCCCGTCGCTTCCAAGCCCGTCGCCGACGCGGCTCCCGCCCTCCCGGCAAACGACAATGTCGCCCACGCCATTGCCGGCGCCGGTGGCGGCATCCTCTCCACCGTCGTCACCTACCCGCTCATCACCCTGTCCACCCGCGCACAGGTCGAGTCGCGCCGTGCCGACTCCTCTTTCCTCAAGGCCGTCAAGGACATTGTCGCGCGCGAGGGCGTCTCCGGCCTCTACGCCGGACTTGACTCGGCCATCTTCGGTATTGGCGTCACCAACTTTGTGTACTACTACTGGTACGAGTGGTCCCGTGCTGCCTTTATCCGTCGTGCCGGTGCCGGCAATGGCCGTGCTGCTGGCCAACTGTCCACGCTCGAGTCCATGCTTGCCGGTGCCCTGGCCGGCTCGGCTACCGTGATCCTGACCAACCCCATCTGGGTCATCAACACGCGCATGACTACGCGCGGCAGCGAGGCCAAGGGCGAGAAGAAGGAGGGCGATGCTGCTGCTGCTGCCGCCGACCCCGAGGCTGCGCTTGAGGAGAAGAAGATCAAGAAGACGACCATTGGCACTCTGCTGGCCCTGCTCAAGGAGGAGGGCCCCCGCGCGCTGTTCGCCGGCGTCGTGCCCGCCCTCGTCCTCGTCATCAACCCCATTCTGCAGTACACCCTCTTTGAGCAGCTCAAGAACGCCGTCCAGAAGCGCCGTCCCATCACCCCCGGCGTCGCCTTTGTCCTCGGCGCCCTCGGCAAGCTGTTTGCCACCAGCATCACTTACCCCTACATCACCGTCAAGAGCCGCATGCACGTCTCCAGCAGCGAGGAGCGCCAGGGCGGTGTCACGGCTGCCCTGCGCCGCGTCGTCGCCCAGGAGGGTTATGCCGGCCTCTACAAGGGCATCGGCCCCAAGGTCACCCAGAGCGTCCTGACCGCCGCCTTCCTCTTTGCCCTCAAGGATGTCCTCTACAACCAGACTGTGCTCCTGCGGTCACGGTCCAAGGCCGTCCGGGCGTAAGCTTGATGTCGTCAGTGTTTTTATGTATATATCCCACGGGGCGTTTCCTTAGTGTGGCTGTGTTGTCGCTGCTGCTGCTGCTGCTGCTGTTGTTGTCGTTGTTGTTGTTGTTGTCGCTGTTACTGTCTGCCCCCTTGGGATGCACTACGTTTGGCTTTCCTTTGCAAACGCGTCTCCAGACTGTCAATGTAAAATATGCTCTTTTCTTTGTCTTTTTCTCTCTCTTTAGTGCTGATGTCACACATGGTTTGAAATAAATCATTGCTTGATTAGGTGCAGCTGTATGTTATCTCGAGATCCGTTTAAATTCATCAACTAAAATACATGCCACACACTAAGGGCCAACCTTGGGAACAAGCCACCACGCGTGGTAGCTGTCGTCCGGCTTCGGCACTTGCGCTGTGAGACTATACGCTTCCGGGGCACTGCTGCCGTCAACCCGCTCCACCTCCTTTCGCAAGACAGACACGGCAAGCCCCGCAGAAATGGCCGCCTTGTACATGTTCTTCGTACTTGATACCCACCGCCCGTGGCAGTTGGCTGCGAACGCTTCTTGCTCGTCGAATCGCGTCAGCGCCTCCAGCCCTTTCTTGGCGCCGCTCAGAGCCTGCTCCGCGTACTGCAGGATCGATGCCGTGCTATTGCTGGCCTGCTCCGCCTCTGTCTTGAACGTCGCAAATGGCGGCAGCTCCGGGAGACCAATGACAGCAAACGGTTTCATCCGCACTTCATACCGCAGCTCGTCGGTGCCGTACGGCCGCACAGGCGTCTTCAGCAAGCCCGTGCGGTGCAGCGATGCATATAAGCACGACAGCGCATCGGCAAGCTCCCACGTGACTGACGCATCCAGCATCGTCGTGCGCAGGTACAGCAGCGACTTGGAAAAGGCCTCTTCGTGGTGCGCCGCAAAGTCCCGGCCGCCGTTGCGCTGCTGCAGCTCTTGTAGACTGCGTAGCGTAAACGTCCGAATCCGCTCGGCGTGCTGCACCCGGCGCTTGGCTAGGTAGCTCAGGTACCAATACATGCCTGCCAGCTCGTCCGGCAGGTACACCTCCAGCTCAAACCCCAGCTGCACTACCCACTCCATAACCCGCAGCTTGTAGAGGAATGCCCACGACGACAGCGGCAGCGCAAGTGCACCGCCGCTGCTGCGCGATAGCGCCCCGCTGGCATGGCCACTGCTGGCAAGCTCGTCGACAACAGTCTGTATCTGTGTGTCAATCTCCTCCACGTCCAACTGCAGCGCCTCCCAGTCCCGCAGCAAATGGCACATCATGCGCCGCGACCGGCTCCGGTTCTGGCACATTGTCCGGAAAATCTCCAGATACGACGGAAACGAGCGGATGCGGAACTCCTCCATGTACCGCGATATCGCAAACCGGGGGTCTTGCACTGCTTCCACCTCGTCGTTGAGCGGGTCCAAGAGGCCACTGCCGGGCAAGACCACAATGGCCAGGTCATTGTCCATAATCTGGCGGATGCTGTGTTGGCCGAGCATAATATTGTCAAAGAAGATGAGGCCTTGAATAAATGTACGAATATATACCAGCGGTTGTGGCTTCTTTGCTTGAAATGACTGGACAAAATTCTGCAAAGTTAGTATGAGAGGGAAAAAGAGAGAAGAAAGGCATAAAAAAAAGCCAAAAATAAAAAGTAGAAGAAAAGACAAAATTTACCAGTAAACTTTGAGGGTCGTTATACTTGAGGACGGCAACCGCCTCGGCGGCGTCCTCGGACAACCGCGTCCAGTGCCCAAGAGCCTCGTCGAAGGTGGGCTGCACAATCGGCCGCGGAGGCATAGTGCTGGCCAGCTTTCCTTGCATCTCCGTGCTGAATGCGCCTGGGATGGCAATGCCCAGCGCGTGCGAGCCCTTGATCCTCTCGACAGCTGCCGTCATCAGAGTCCACGGTGTCTGCAGCGAGTCGGGCTGGACTCTCAGCTCGGCTAGTTCCATGGCTGTCAGGAACGTTTCGCGGAATTCCAGGCGCGACTGCAACGCTTCAACCACCTCGCCGGACCAGCCGTGGTCTGTGGCGTCGACTAAAGCCGCTCGCGCTTCTTGCAATTCCTTGCGGATCTCGTCCTTGCTTGTGTCTTCGAGAAAACACAGATTGTACGAGTTTGTGGCAAGGTCTTCCTCCTCGTAGTAAACCTCGTTCCGGACATTCGTATTGACGCTGCCGGTTGTCGATATCAAGGCTATGCAGTATGCGCGGAGCACGGCATGTGCAGTAGACCGCTTGCCGGCCAAGTTTGGGCTCCGAATATAGTCTGCCTCGTCCAAGCAACGCGGTGTCGGGATCAGGATGCCGGTAATGTACAGGCATGTCAACAGGGTCTGTGAGAGGGGATAGCCAAGATGCCATGCCATCTCTAGACATAGCAGCTGGTCAATTATTCCAATTATCTCAGTTGGCTGTAGTGCCCGCTCAACCTGGTAGTCGTCGTCTTCTGCCACAACGCAGCCACTGTCCATTTTGGGGTCCATGATCTGAGAAGTCAGTATAAAAATAAAAATGTAAATAAAAATGTAAATGAAAAGCAAACAATTTCATCCAGAAAGAACATTAGCAGTCTCACCTCGAGAGCGCCGACAGCCTCAAACAGTGTAAAGTATCCATCCTTGACAAGCTCGCCAGGTCTCAGAGCTGCATTCTGATTAGCAGGCACTCTACCACACTTTAACAGTTTTGCCAAAAACAATATCATCTTGAGGGCCTCGTACTTGCTGATGCGGCTTGGAAGCGCGCTGTGATGTCTGTCGCTACAACGCCCTCACCAACCAACCTCGACTGAGGAGGTAGCTGCAGCGGTTGTGATGGTGGTGGCGGTGCTGGCCTTGGTGGCGCCCGGCCGATACTGCCGCCCAGGGTGAGACTCCTGATGGCTGTCTAGATGTCAGCAGTCCGCGTTGCTTGCCGTCTGCCAAGGCTAGACTTACCCTCAGAGACCGGCGACTCTTCACGGGGAACCCGGAGGGCCGCCCGCGACCTGTCCTCCATCTCCCCTCTAATTGAGCTGATATCGATGGTGTTGATGCCTCTAGTGTTTCCGAAGCTACTGTGTGTCGTCTTTAATAAAAGTGAGGCTGATGGTGTGAGACGGCGTCCAGACAGCTCTGCATCAAGCGCAGTGTAGTTTTGGCGTCGACGCTTGGACTCAGTGAGGCGAGCACATGTAATGTGGGCGCATAAATTCGGTCGCACAAATAAAGATGACGGGTTTGATGTACGATGGCTGGTGTGGTGTGAGTGCCATGCGATAAGATGTGTTGTGCAGCGGCAGATATCTTGTGCATATGACCGGACAGCCAGATGGTTAGACAGGCAGTCAGACACTCGTCAGGACCGTCTAGGAAGGAGCTAGTTGCAAGGCACCATAAAAGTTCGCGGGATAGGGACGGGAGGAAGGACCGACCAGCGCCTGACTACCTCTTGCCATTTAGGATTTATGATTCACAGTTTTCTCTTTCAGTTTTAATTTTATAAAGGTGCAATGGTGATGCTTCATTTGCACAATCTATTTAACTCATTTGAGTATTGGTCACCAGTACTTAAGTTCAAATAAAAATGCGGCACTGAAAGGAACCGGCATGGAGGGGCACGCGCGATGCAAATTTGCGTCCAACACTCAAAAGTCCAGGCTCGGTTACTGTGCTGCTGGGTGCGCTAGCGGTGGCCTGCAGCCCGCTAGGACGGGGCTCTCAGGGACGTTCCTTCTACAGAGTATTACCGGACCAATACGGAAGGCACTCCTCCCTCTCAAATCAACATGCTGTCTTATGTCATCACAAACCAACAAACAGCACACACCGAACTCGGCCTACATGACAAGAGGACAGCTGAACACCGAACAAACACTGCAAAGCATTATGAATTCGTTTGATATTTTTGTGGCCATTGTTTAGCTTCTATATGAGAACAGGACCTTTCAAGACAATAAAAAGACAAGATGCAAAAACGCAGAGAGGCAGTCGGCCTGGGTGGTTGGTGTCCCAGCCAGTCGGTCGAAGAAGAGGACGGCAAAGAGGCACAGAGAAACGTCCGTCTGAAGCTCAGACACGGCTCCTCTGGACTTGCATCGTTTCTCGGGTCCGGCCTCTCAGGCGGAGGAAAGTGCTTCGGTTCGGTTCGTGGTCAAGCGGTTGGAGTCGATTTACTTGGCGGCGGGAGTGTTGGACAGGCTAGTGACCTCGCCCTGCTTGCCGTTCTATGTGGCCGTTAGTTTTCTGGATGGCATGTCGGTGTCTGAGAAACAGATCAGGCAGAAAAAGCTTACCTCCCACTTGAAGAAGCGGATATCGGTCTGGCCGCGACGCTCGGCAATGATTCTCTTGTCCTCCTTCAGGCCGGCGCGCAGAGCACGGCCAGCAACCGCCAGAGCGCGGTTGTAGCTGCAGTAAAAAAATCCGTCAGCAATTGGTCCTGTTTGTTTTGATCCGGTTGGTCGGCATTGCCGTCAATTCGGGTCGCCGGGTGTTCAAGCGCGGCGTCTCCGGCATCTCCTGTGACGCCTCCTGCTCCGTCTCCTCCTCCTGAATGACTCACGTCAGGCCGGCAGCTTTCCAAGCAGAAACCATTTTGAATGTGATTGAAAGAGTGGGTGTGTCGGGGGGGTATAGGGTGGTTCGACGTGAGGCGGTTGTGGTTGTCGTGAGGTGGATTCGGTGTTGAGGTAGCAAAGGGGAAAATCTGAGAATCTAGAGGACAAGCCAAAATAGCTCGGTTGCGCGACATATTCCGGCCGCCTTACCGGTTGGGTCACGTGATTCAATTATGGGGAATGAACGTCGGCCATCTGCCATGGCTGACAACCTCAACAACAGCTGAAGTCGAATCAATGGCACAATTGCATTCATTTCTCGACCAATTTCAATTGATAAACTACCTCACACCAGTCGGCAATCTACTTTCTTCAGTACGTGATGCAATAGTATATAAGTGTATATGCGTAAGTAAAGGTCCAGCAGCGCTGTTCGGACTGTTGATACAAATGCTTTTCCTTTCTTATTTCTTTCTTTTTTTTCTTCTCAGAAGAGGGTCTTCGTCTTCGGAAGGTCTTGGCCTTTTCGCTTTGCCTCCTGCAAACATGCAAGCACTCGTTCTAGACAACCGAGGACTAATAAAACAAAATTAAAATAAAAAGGATCAAGGATCAACATAATCCAACCAACCGGCGCAGCTGTAACGGCAAATAAATGAGAAAATGAGGATAAGATAGATGGAGAGATGGAGAGAGGGATTGAAGGAGGAAATGAGAAAAAAAACAATGGTAAAACAACAGTGACTATATGCCCTTCTTCTCTATATCTACCTTACACGGTCAAGCCAACATCCTCGGCAAAGGGCAGAACGTGCAGGTCACCGACGGCGGCGAAAGATGCCTTGCCGGCAACAAGCTTCTTGGCCAGCTATGAAAAAGTCAGTTTTTTGGTCAAGAAGAGGATTTGGTCAAGTGGACAAGAAAATCAAAGGGGGCAGCAGAGTCAAGGATACATACAGTCTGGAGCTTGTCGGCAGTGACGGCCTCAAAGACCTTGCTGACAGCGGCGGGCTGGAACGGCTTGGCGCCGTGCAGGACAGCGGTACCAGCAGCAGTGACGGCTGCGCTGGAGGGCTCCTGGGCAACAAGGGCATCGAACTTGGCCTTGGCAATAGCCTTGGTCAGGTCCTCCTTGGAGACAGTGCCGGTGGCAATGCTCTTCAGGGTAGCAACAGCGGCCTCGGTGGCTTTCCGGACGTCGGTGGCAGTCTGGCCAGTGATCTCAATGGTCAGCAGACCGGCGTCGGAGTAGACCTGGTTGCTGGCAGAGATCTGGGAGCCGGGGATGCCGGCAGCAGCCTTGGCCAGCAGGGTGAAGCCAGGGGTCCACTTGATGCTGGAAGAGCCGCCGAGCAGGGCAGTGAGGACGTCGGCAGCGGCGTCAGGGGCGTTCAGGCCGGAGGTGGGGAAAGCGACGACAATGGCGTTGCCGGCAGTCGACTCGATGCGCTGCTGGCCACCGTAGTACTTGGAGGCGGCAGAGCTCAGCTGGGAGCTGGGGGTGGCGGGGGTGGCCTTGAAGAAAGGCTCAACCCACTTGCTCAGGGCAACCTGGGTGGCACCATCGGCGACAACGGCAAAGTTGGGGCGGGCGTAGGCGACAGTAGACAGGGCGGCGACGGCGCCGTTGCTCAGGTAGCTGCCAACAGGGGTGGTGGTGGAGGCGTTGAGGGCCTCACCCAGGCCGGTGTGGAAGGCGACGGAGTGGGCGGCATCGGTGGCAATGGCCAGGGGGTTGGCAGCGTACTTCTCCTGCTTGATGTGAAGGACGGGCAGGATCTCCTCATCAAGCTCGTGCTCTAGCTGGTTAGTATATGTTATGAGTCTTGCATTACAACGCGTCATATCTCAAGTCGGCCGCCGGGGTGATCTGCGGATATGGGCGGCTCTTGGAGGCTCCTGGGAGGTGGTGATGCCAAGCATGCAACCACGACAGAGCCACCCTACCACAACACACCCTATCCCGATATTCCTCCAGCTCGGTATGAAGTGCTTACTGTCGAACTTGGTCTCGGCAACAACCTCGCCAAGCAGCTCGGTGAAGTACGGCAGGTGCTCGCGCAGGAAGCTGGCCTCGAGGACAACGGCCTCGCGGGTGTGGTAGGAAATCAATTGGCCGCCGAGGAGTTCAGTTTCGCGGGTGAGGCGCAGGGCAGAGCGCTTGGCGGTGTTCTGTGAGAGGGGAGGAGGTTAGCCAGAGTCCCGGTCGGTTCCATTGGGTCTGAATATATCGTGAAAAATGGCCGTCGTCAAATGCCGTTCAAAAGCTTTGCAGCCAACACCAATTGAACGGTCCCTCGTCTTGCAAACAAGCCCGCACAGCATCCCCAGACAGTGCGTCCTCCTAATGTTCCGGCTTCCGGATGTCCGGGCGGCGAACACAGCGTCAATCTTACCTTGAAGGCAAATGCCTCAAGACCAGCAGTCAGGCCGGGGGCGGGCTGGTAACGGGTACCGGCCTTTGCGACAACGGCAAGCTTGGTGGAAGGGCCCTGGCCGTCCTTTGCAACAACAGAGACACCGGCAACGTCGAACGCCTCGAATGTGCCCGAGGACGCGGCGGCAGCGTAGCCCCGGACCTGTGCCTGGGCGCACGATTGCCGCCGGAGAGCAAGCTGGCTTGCCCTTGAGACGGCGGTTCTGGAGATCATTGTGGATAGAGGGTATAAAGTCGAAAAGGAAAAGGAGTCGAAGAAAAGGCCGAGGAAAACGAGACGAGAAGAGAAAAGAGGGTGGTGGAGTGAGAGCCTCTTTCAATTGGACGTGGTTGGACGTGGATGGGGGGGGTGGTGATGTTTGGTGGTGGTGGTGAGCAGATGTGGACGACAGAGAGCAACTGGTGCTATTTTCTCTTTTTTTTCCTCACCCGGGTCAGTCTCGCTTGCCTTTCGCAGTAACGGGACTGTCATCCAATTGCCTGCAGGTTATTTCATTTCGCTCATGGGCAGGAACGGTCTAACCACGGTTCCGAGCAATTTTCGGGCCTGGCATGAGCAAGAGTGGATCCTCAGCGGAGTGCTGCCAGCTGGCACTCACCGCCCTTGTGCAGCTGGCAGAATTAGTCATGCGAGCCATTGTCTCTCTTTTGGTTCTCCACATTCTGCCGCCAATATGGCAGGCGCGCGCCCGGGTGACTCCCTGTAATCTTGCAGTGCTACTTGTTACTCGATTCGGCAGCCTCTCGCCCCTACAGGCTGCACCTTCCCCCTCCTCTGCCGTCACCAACCCCGCTAACGAACGTGTTACAGCTGCAACGATCCAGTAAGAAACTACATACATATGTAATAAGATACATCCATATGTAGTAGACTCCAGACGTCTAGTAAACTCGTCGCCCACCCACTCATATAAATCAGGAAGGAGCGACGGGCCAGGCATGACCATTATCCACTAAAAAACTAAACGCAGCTAATTTATTTGTACACCAAAAAAGTTCTATACTTCTCAAATTCGAATCCTCTTTTTTCACACTTTTGCCTATTCGCTTCGCTTCTCATTTCCATCTTTACAGCTCAATGTTCCTACGGTAGCACATCGGGCAGCTCTAGAGATAGTGAGAGGATCTCTAGAAGCCATATTATCATAGTATAATTGTTTCATCCATCACAGAAAATCACAATGTTATTAGTGGTAAGTCGCTGCATCGATGGTCACGATGGTGATGATGACGGGGACGATGACGACGATGGGGATGTGCATGTGTTGCAGTTGGCTGCAGCATGGTGCGCAATGGCCAGGCATCGCCGCGCATCCACACATATCAAATAAGCTCAGCTGCTAACTACCACAGACCAAGAACCTTGCAGAGCTCTGCACCCTCGTCATCGACGATGTCTACGGCGAGCTGCCATCGGTAAGTCCTTCAGAAACTCTGCATAGACTTTGCCAAGTAAAGACGCAAAACGCAAAACGCAAAATCACAGAGAATAGACAGGAAAAAAAAGACAAAAGACATGACAAGACACTAACCCTCAGCGCATCTTTGCCGCGATGCTCAACCGGGGCAGAGCCGGCCTTCCCCAGCTCATGCAATACACCTCCCTTACCCCACGTCAACTCCGCCATGGCCTCGCCGTCCTCCTCCAATACGACCTCCTCTACTTCTTTGTCAGCCCCGATGGCTCGACTGTCTACGAAGCAAACCCCCAGGCCGCCTACAACTTGCTGCGCATCGGCAAGGTCCTCGAGATGGTCGAGAGCCTGCACGGCGGCGGCGCCCGCGATGTGATGCAGAGCATGCTTGCGCTGGGCCACACGCGCATTGCTGACTTGAAGGAGGCCTACCGCTTTAAGATCGACAAGTGGCACAGCTCCAGGAAGGCCAATGGCGTCAATGGCACAAACGGGACGGCAAACGGTACAAACGGCCACCACGCAGAATATACAAACGGCGACTCTCACGACGACCACCACGATGGCCACCACGGCGATGGAGGGCCAGAGATCCGCTCACTCGAACAACTCAACTCTGTCCTCTGCACACTTGTCGCTGCAGAAGTCCTCGAGGTCGTCAACGCCTCGTCTTTCAAGTGCTTCTCGGACCGCGAGTCGGAAGCGCGCGAAAAGGTCCGCACCACATACTTCCCCGACGGCGTGCGCGGCGGCAAGAAGAAGGAAGAGTATGAGACTCGCGTGTCGGAAGAGCTGGCCAACCAGCGCGATGAGCCCCGGAAGCTGAAGCGCACGCTGCAGACCAACGGCAGCGGCATGCAGAAGCGCCGAAAGCTGATGACGGGCGGCTTCACCAACGGGTTTGCCGACGACACCAGCTCTCCTCCGCTTGATGTGAGTCCCCCGGAATGGATGATTGACGAGCCTTTGTTTTGTCTGCGAGTCATGCTAACAGCACAGCCCAACACTACCCTCCGCGTCAACCATGACAAATGCGCCGTCGAACTGCGCAACTACCGCCTCGTACAAGCCGCCTCGGCAGCCATTGGCGAGACCACCGCACAGGTCTACGCGGCCCTTCTTCGCCAAGTCACCGAGACGACTCCCCGGTGTCGCGCCAACCCCCTCATCGATATCGGCGGCGGCGATTTCTACCGCCAGCGCGTGGTAGCCACCAGTGACGTGTTCGACGGCCTGGACCCCAATCTGGACGTGTTTACAGGCATCGGCAAGGCATCGCCAAACGAGGTGGACCTGCCTGCTGCTGAGCGTCTGGAACGCCATGCCAAGGTCGCCGCTCTTGTTGTCGGTGTTGACGACGGCGACGATGTCGAGGACATGGACATGGACGACGAGGACTACGACTCTGAAGGCGAGGTCTACCCCGAACCGCCGCCTCCAACAACATCTACATCTACTACATTGAATGGCACCCACGCGAATGGGGCCACGACCATAACAAACGGCACGACTAACGGCACGGCAAATGGTGCGACAAACGGCACGGAAAACGGCGCGGCAAACGGTGCGGCAAACGGCGCCGGCCGAGAATCACGCGTCAAATTCGACGAAAGCGCCACGCCAGCCGCTGCGTCCCTGCCGACAGAGGAGGCACGCATGCAGCACATGCGCCAACACCTGCTTCTCCTGTGCGACCACAAGATGCGCTTTGTGCGCCACTGCGACCGCGGCGTGTGGACGGTGGACTTTGAGCCGCTGTTTGCGCGGCTGCGCGAGTCGGAGCTGGACAATGCCATTGAGCGCAGAGTCGGCCGGCAGGGGCTGCGTCTGGCACGGATCCTGCGTGACAAGGGCAAGCTGGACGAGAAGACGCTGCCGACGCTGGCGCTGATGAAGAAGAGCGATGTGCAGAACAAGATGCTCGAGATGCAGATGCACGGCTTCGTCGACATGCAGGAGGTGCCGCGCGACACCAACCGCACAGCAAGCCGCACGCTGTTCCTCTGGTTCTGCGACACGCCGCGCTCGCTCGACGCGCTGCTCGACACCACCTACAAGGCCATGGTGCGCTGTCTGCGCATCCGCGACGTGCACCGCCAGGTCAACACCGAGGTGCTGACCTTTGTGCAGCGCCCTGACGTCAAGGGCCGCGAGAAGGAGGCGCTCGAGAAGAAGTACTTTGACAAGTACCAGACGTACTGCGAGGTCGAGCAGAAGCTCATGGCGCAGGTCATGCGTCTCGACACACTCGTCGCCACATTGCGTGATTATTAAGCGGCCTGCCGCCTCTACCGCCTCTACCACCACCATCACAACGATTCCCTATCCTTTTATTCCTCAATATATCTACCACGTTCTTACACCATATCACGCTTTCTTGTACCACAATCTACAGATAAAAAGTTCAGAGTTTTGATAAGAACATTCATGCTGTCCTCCTCCACAAGAAGAGACACATTTCGGGAGGAAATCTATCTTTTGCATCTGGGCTGGCGTCTTTTGAACTACTTGATATCATAATTAAATATTATCCATCTTGGTCTTGCTTGGTCTCTCTTGCTCTTACTTTTGTTGCTCTACGACATTAATCATTTGTAAAAAGGTAAACAAAACAAAAATTGCAAATCATTGTATTGACGTCCTGCATACAGCGTCAACTGTCCTACTATGGGTATATCTGACCACTTCAGCTCCAGCATCTACCAACTGCCCACCTACACAGCACCCCATGGCCCAAGGGTCCAGTTCATCGGCCCGGTCGGCGCCGGCGCAGTAATCGGCCCGCCCATGTAGCTCCGCAGCCCGGCATTGGGTATGACGCTGTGCCGCTGCAGCACCTTCCAGTCCATGTCCACCGGCCGCACCGCGCCTGTTATGCCGCCCTGCTGGATCCATTGGTCCCGGTCCACCATCACCAGGCCGGGTATCCTCATCGCCGCCAGTATGCTCGCGCCACTATATGGGCCCAGCGTCGCCACCGCCCGCAGCTCGCCCAGCGTCTGGCCCGTTGGCTGCAGCGGCTGCATGCCCGGCATATGCGGTGCCGTGCTGTCGCCACGCTTGCGCGTCTTGCGCAGCTCCGCCTCGACGGGGTCGCTTTCTGCCGCGGCATTTGCAGCATCGTGCCACACGGGGTCGGCCGACTCGGCAGAGTCTGACGTCTGGGGTCTGTCGCCCGTGTCTGCATATGCTGTACTCACTGCTGATCGCTTCTTCTTTTCCCGCTTTAGCTTGGGGTTGGTCTCGTACTGGCCAACCGCCTGGCCCCGCACACCGTCCCAGCCCAGCTCGGCGGAGAGCCGCGAAACCTCGTCAAAGACGCGCGCGCGCAGACCCAGTACTTTGGTGCAGCCGCCGACAAAGAGTATGCGCGACATGCAGATCGCGCGCACGTCGAGCGGCAGACTGAGCAAGTGCTGGTATATAAGCAGCGGGATCGGCAGCTCGTTGTCGTCCCAGCTTGCCACATTATCACGGCCATCGCCGGCACCACCCATGAATGTGGTCTCACAGGGCTCGGCCAGCCTGTCAAATGACAGGGTCAGTGTCGTAGGCGGCTTGCACGACCGCAGCGGGATAACCGTTGTCCGGCTGGAGCTTTTGCTGCCCTGATGGCGTCCGGCATCCACTGGTGGTGGTGTGCTGCTCCGCGACTTGGCAGATGAATATGTCGACTCGGCATCCTCCTCATTCTCGTCCGTTTCCGCAACAGTCGCAAGGCCTTCATCGGCATCCTCCGACGAGCCGTCTTCTAGCGGTGGCCCTGCTGCTAGTTTAGACGTGGATGCGGAGGATGCTGGCTCTCCTGGCGATGGCTTCGCTGCTGCATTGCTACGGCTGGGGCCGAGCCCTTCTGTCTGCTTGCACCACACCACACGCGTGGCCACTTCTTCGCACTCTTCGAAGCTGACCAGGTGCTCGCGGGCTGCTGTCAATGTTGCACTGCTGGCTGCCGTTATGGATGCACCTCGCCGCTCGTCTGTTCCCCTTTTGTAGACTTCCGACAGCTCGCCGGCCAACAAGTCATGGACATCCTGGATCAGCATGCGTCCTGCACGCACCGACCGCGTCGTCGACACCTCGTGGAATTCGTATATGCTGGTCACAGTAGTCTCGTTCCAGCCGATATCCACTACCAGAGCATGGCGCAATCCGGCTGCTACCGTGGCCGCTACCGGTGAGGACATGAGCGTCACCGTCGGGCTCTGGAAGCGGCCAAACAGCGTCTCCATGATGGTCGATATCAGAGGGTGTGGCAGGGCAGGCGGAATAATGGCCCAGAAGCGTCTTGGCCTCGAGTCAATCATTAGATACCTGTTTGTTAGCTGCCATTCGCATTCACAATCCTAAACTCCTCACTCACTTTGTCAAGCCTTCACGCAGGGCGCGCTCCAGTTTATCCGACACCAGTCCCAGATCAGTTTTGCGCATATCCAGCTGCCACAGCTCAAATGCGCTATCCCACGTAGCCCCCGCTCCATCCTCGCCTGCGTGCCGCCAGTCGCGCACATAACTGTCCTCCCAGACGCGCAGGTCGCCCACGCGGCGCTGGTGCTCGGGGCCAAACGGCATGGCTATGCGCGGGACTGGCTCAGATGCCATTCCAATGCGGAGCTGTCGCGCACCAAATTCAATGACGATGAACTGCTCTTCAGCTCGTTGGGAGCCTGGTGACATGTACGCAGAGGGTGTTGTGCGTATCGGCGTGTATGTGCTTCCAGCTGCGACACCGCCGGGGGTCGTAGGAACAGCCTGGCCGCTCTTAGATGCCGTCGCCGAATACCCGCCGCCCCCACTGCTGCCAACATTGCTTCCCGCGCTCTCGCTTCCCCTGATAGTCGAAACGGTTCTGTGCGGGATAGACGGGCTGGCGTTGGACGCCATGGCCGGTGCCGACGGGGTGAGACCCGCGAAGTCGGTGTTTTAGGAATTGTAGCGGGAGTTGAGAGAACTGAAGACAGCGGTTCGACTGATAAATCTCCGGAGATCGAGTCACAAAAAGACCAGGTTTTCGTAGCCGGTCATGGCGTAAATCGAGAGCGTGCTGCCGGCGACGGGATGGGTTGACGTTGAAGTTGAAGCTCCGTTGCATATGATAGCTACAGCTCACCGCTTTCGGCAGAAAATAAAGTGGTCTTGGTTACAGGGAAGGAGCCCCTGAAAGGAAGGCGCGGCCTGGCCTGGCCGTGGCACAGCAGCCTACAGGCTACCCCATTCCAGTAATGTTTTGTATGTCTGTCCCAATGCGGTAATGGTGTCAACAGAAAAGCGTGCAAGATTACTAAAGTGCCCTCGGGTTCACGTCCGACGTCACCATCACCAGGCACCGTATATCGACTATCGGCGGTTGATTAACGGCTCAATCAGGATCAACGATCGTACCTCTTAAGCTATGGATATTCTGAACAATTATTAACACATCCTTCTAATGCGATATCGCCCTACCATGGTGGTGCCCTTTTGATCTCTTCCCACCGACGACGACGACGACGACGACGACGACGCAACTCCTACTCCATCATGGGTATCAAGGGCATCTACAACGAGATCGGCGCTGGCGCCCGTATTGCCTTCCTGCGTCTGTCCGTGGACAGCGTAGAGAAGCGCGGCCGGCCGCTGCGCCTTGCTATCGACATTGCCATCTGGCAGTATCAGGTCCAGGCAGCACGAGGCGGTTCGAACCCGGCCGTGCGCACGCTCTTCTACCGCCTTGTTCGCCTGCTTAGCATGCCCGTTCAGCCCATTTTTGTCTTTGATGGCCCCAACAAGCCCCTTTTCAAGCGCAATAAGCGCTCTGCCGGAGCAGGCGACACCGTGGCTACGGCCATGGCCAAGCGCATGATCAGCCTGTTTGGCTTCTACATCCACGACGCGCCCGGCGAGGCCGAAGCCGAGTGTGCTCTTTTGCAGCAGCGTGGCGTCGTCGACGCGGTTCTCAGCGAGGATGTCGACACGCTCATGTTTGGCTGCACACGCACGCTGCGGAACTGGTCGACCGCCACGACGACGTCCTCGGGAAAGGGCAAGTCGTCGGCACCAGTGACCCATGTGACCATGTACGAAACCGAAAGACATCTGCCAACATCGACAGGAGATGCGGTCGACCCGGCAGTTGTGCCAGAGGCGGTTCTTCGCTCACACGAGACTGGTCTGGACCGCGAGGGTATGGTTCTAGTCGCGCTTATGAGCGGCGGCGACTACATCCCCGAGGGTGTTCCCGGCTGCGGTGTCAAGCTGGCCTGTGAGGCAGCAAGGGCAGGCTTTGGACGGTCGCTATGCCGCATCAAGCGGTCAGACACGGCTGCTCTAGCACAGTGGCGTGCCAGTCTGCAGCACGAGCTGAGCACCAACGCGAGCAAGTTCTTCCGGACCTGCCACCGCAAACTCGTCATCCCAGAGGACTTCCCCAACCTAGATGTCCTACGCTACTACACACACCCAGTCGTTTCGTCGTCCGACGTGGTTGAGCGCGTGCGTGCCTCGCTGGCGGTTCACAACACACCCGAGTCGGCCTATGACGCATCGGTCGGCCTCGGGGTGCGGACAGCAGTCAACATCAAGCCCCTTGATATCCTTGGCCTTCGCGAGTTTGTCGCCGACACCTTTGACTGGACACACCGCGGCGGTGCAATCAAATTTGTCAAGGTCCTTGCACCTGCTCTGTTTACGCGCATGCTCCTCCTTAAGTGGTCCTCCGACTACGGCAAATCCGACGACGGCGACGAGGGGCTGGACGGCGAGGTCGTCACTGAGGACAGCGAGCTCTTTCCCAGCCTCGTCGAGGGCATCTCACGGATGCGCGCACATGCAAGCACCGATGACACGCCCGAGCTACGCGTATCGTTTGTCCCGCTGACAGTAGTCGGGCTCGATCTTAGTCGCGAGCTGGACGACCCCGAGGCATCCTTTGGCCGCGACGGTATCGCCCTGAACAGCGACGATGAGTTTGATGAGCCGCCGCCCACAGCCGCCACACAAGCCATATCAAGTACAAATATGAACGCGCACACAGTGGCCAGCGCAAGAGCCATGACAGCAGCTGCACCATTCGACCCGGCCGCAGCCATGGTATCCTGGGTTCCCCGCGCCATAGTCGCAATCGGTGCACCAGGCGCCCTAGAGGAGTGGGAACGGAAGCAGCAGCGAGTCAAGAAACCTGCCGTGAAGTCCAAGTCAGGAGACGGGGCCAAGGCAACATCCTCGCGAGGACGAAAGGCGGCTGGTGTGAAATCAAACATGCCCGCCGGCGCCATGGATAGATTTGTCAGTGTCGCCAAGAATGTCACTACGAATGTCGACAAGAGCCCTGTCAAGGCGACAGCGCCATCAGCAAGCCAGGCTGTCAGTGCTTCTCAGCCTGTCTTCAAGCCAGTCCCCATGTATTTGAGCGACATGGACTCGGACGAAGAAGACACTCTCCCCACGACGCAGCGTGCGCCACCGGCGACACAGCAGACACAGCAGACACAAAGAGCGGACGGCAATCCATGGGCTCTCACTGGCTCCAAAAGGCTGCCGCGGGTGACAAAACAAGCATCCTCCGGCAGCCAGCAAGCAAAAGAGGTGCACTCTCTAGCAGCGACACCAGCAGCACAGCCCAAGCGTGCGACTAGAAAGCGTGCTCTGGCAGAAACGCCGGTTGCGTCAAAAACCAGGCCCGACGTTATCAGCCTGCTCTCGAGCGACCCCGTTCCCGCGCCAATTGATATGCCGACGTCGCCCATCGAGTCGTCTCTTCCCCCTACCACCAGCTTCTCGTCTCTTGCATGGTCCCCGACACCATCTAAACAGTCTAAGCAGTCTAAGCAGTCTAAACAGTCCAGGGAGTTTATTATGGGCAGTCCTACGAAACAGACGTCCATCCGTGACTTTATTTCCTCACAGTCACGGCCTGCGCAAAGCCGGTCGCCGACTCTACCACAGCAACAGATATCCACGGCGATACTGTTATCCGACGGCGAGGATGACCCTTTCCTGGCAAACAGCGCTACTGATAATGACAGCCCGTTCTCGTCGTCGCCGTCCATATTCTCGTCTCGTCGGGGCACTGCCATGTCGCAGGCTCTGGCGCGAAACCACTCCAATGAGTTTGAGTCTTTGGGAGTGTCGGCAGAACCTGCAGCGATGGCAGGTGTTTCCGGAAAGAGAAGCAAGGTATCCAAGACGACGGCGCCACAAACAAAACCACCAACAAAGACAAAGACAAAAACAAGATACGTTCCCAGGACGAGCGACGTGGGCTACTTTCGGGAAGAGAGTGTGCTCGAGAGCGGCGGAAGTGAACATGGACAGGGACGGGGACGTGGCTGGCGGTTGAGCGAGATTGGTGTCGTCGACCTGACCGGCAACGGTGTATAGCATTGTCTCATTTTAGATATCATTGCAGATTTGTTTTCGTCATTTGCTTTTGATTCTCCTGGACACCATTTTGCAAAGGACTTGAGCTTATGTAAACATAGGCATAAATTAAAGAGGAAATTCTTGGCCACATTGGCATAATTTCTTTTTTTGGAATTGGCTGGGACTTCTGGAATACTGTTACAGATGATTTTATTTAAAGAACTTCGAGTCTGCAGTCACCATTTGTAAGATAATACGAAAGCTTGAATATTGGCGGGTATCTAAAAAGCAAATTGTGTACAGAAGAAAATTAAAAAGGTGACCAAAATAAAATAACCAATCAAAGAAACAAACAACACATGATATATGTATAGTTGAAACAACAATGCAGCATTGATAAACAAAGGAAATAGAGAGTAAATAGCAGACAATATACAGAACCATCTGGTATATCATAATCATCTTTGTCGTATATAATGTGGATGACGAGGCCAGACTGGTTCCAGACCAGCCGGTATTATGCTCTGCGGCATCTTCACATGTCCACCAGCCAGGGCAGATCACGGTCGGATACATATGTGCAGGTGAAATAGGTGATGCCCTCGTGAGGGATACTCGAGCTGCCACCGCCACCGCCACTGCCACTACCACTGCCGCCGTTGCTGCTGCTGCCGCCGTGGCCGTGGCCGTGGCCGTGACCGTGGCCGTGTCCATGGCTGGACTTGCCGCCAGCAACATCCAGCTCTAGACCGCTGCCCATCAGAGGACGCACAATCTCGCGTGCCATGGCCTTGAGCTCTTCGATGCGCTTCTCAAACCGCCGCAGATTGTCCCGTGTGTACAGATCTGGCGACAGTTTGAGGAACCGCTTGCACTCGTCGTGGCCGAGGTATGTCGAGCTGGAGGCCGTCCCCAGTATCCGGTAAGCGCGCCCCAGTGAGGCGAGCGGCGGTGTGTAGGCAGGCACAAGTGCCGTGCGCATGCTGTGCAGTGTCAGTGCTGCTGCGTTTCCTCCTCCACGGCCATGCAAGCCCGACCCAGACGACGAAGACGACGATGACGAAGCGCGGCCACCACCGCTACTGCCGTGCTGCCCCCGATGCGGGCCGTTTCTGTGGCCGTGGCCGCCTGACCCTGAACTTCCGCCACGTCGATCGGTAAGCATCAACTTCGGCTCTTCTGGCGCGACGCCGGTCGCTGGTGCCGTGTTGTCGGCGAGCCACTGCCGGAATAGTGATACTGCGAGCCAATCCAGGTACGAGGTGGAAGGTGTGACTCGCTCACCACCGCGCGTGGTCAGATGCAAGCGGAAAAGGCGTGTCTCAACCCGGGACACGGCCTCGGCCAGCTCATCCACCTTGTCTTCAATCAAATCCATAACTGAATCCGGCATTGCAGACCGCAGGCTGCGCTCGCCCGACGGCCACTGGCCTACAACATGCACGAGGGCCTCCTGAAAGATGACACGCGACCGGGAAAGATAGCCCAGGCGTAGGTAGCTGATCGGGTACTTTGCAATCTGCCGCCAAAGCCGGCTTTGGAACTGCAATAGATGGTGGTCGACACGAGGTGCCACAAAAGCAAGCGCATCGTACTGATCGGCAACAGCCAACAGCGACTTGCACTGTACATATGCGTCGGCTATATTGACTCCATCAAGTAAGGGCGGATAGTTGTACATGATGCGGAAAAGGTTGTCATAGTCTCGGAGGATATCGATCTCGTCGGGCGTTGGAGGAGAGAGGTGGGACGCAGGTGCGCTGTAAAGGGGGTTTCCTAGACCATGGCCGCTGTAGCCACGCTGGCCGCCGTAGGTGCTGCCAGCATGGTTGTGCCGAGAGCCGTGCGAGAGAGCGAGGTTCGCTACTGACCGAAAGAAGCTCGGGTTGCTGTGTGTTGGTGCCCCTCCTCCCCTGCTGCCGCTGCCGCTGCTCGACACTCGGTGGGCAGATGCGCTGTTGTTGGCGCCAGATCCGCCCCCAAAGATGGACTGCGATGCTGCGGTTGTATGTGAGGCGACAGCACGAGAACTATCCTCGTCTCTCTGCACCAAGATTGGCTTATCGTTCTCGTCACGGCCCATGTCCAGCTCGTATCTCCAGCGCCGGCGCAGCTGTTCTGGTCCTTGCCGAGATAGATCACCAACAGCCCCATTTGGAACTTCTCGGGCATCTCTGTCACTTCCACTTCTGCTCCCGGCCCTGCCTCCCACATCTCCCACCCGAGCCATTTCGCTGCCACTTGTGAGAGCGCGCGAGCTCGCTCGGCATGCATGGTCGCCTTCGGTCCCCATCACTTGTGCCCTTGACCATTCTTTGCTTGTGCTGACCTCGAAAAAGCCAGAGCACCGAACTAGAGTATCGCGATGCAGCAGGTATCGATTCTCGTGCCCGGAGCCCACCCGCACCACGATCTCGACATCTCCGGTATTGGTAAAAACGGGAAACTCGTTCAGAGGCCCAAATGCAGAAGTCGACGAGCTTCCAACATGGCTGCGGTTGTAGCGACGAGAGCGAGTTGAGGGCGCATGCCCACCGCTGCCGCCACCCGCTACAGAGGCAGCGGGGTGCGGAAGGGGGACGCTATTGCTATGAGCGTGACTTTGGCTGTGGCTGTGGCTATGGCCACTACCGCTTGTACTGACGCCGAGGGCAGAGGAGGCGCCGCGAACGGCAAGGTTGGAGGAATAGTATCGGTTGTCTGGCTGGGAGACCATGAGGGTGGTCTTTTGGTCGAGAGAAGCGTGCCGTAGATGCAGAGGCCGAGTAATCGGCGGGTTGGCGATTGGTGTGCGGGAGACGGGCGACGAAGCGCGGAAGCTAAGAAACGGTCTGAAGGGTTTGTAACGGTCGGTCGTTTGCAGGTTGGTCGGTGCAACCTTTGGCCAGTTCTTTGTTCGTATTTGGTCTTGTTTATTAGGAGTTCTTTGTAGTTCTTCGGAACTGCCGTTGCTTGTAAAAGGGGTCGGTGGACGTTTAGAGGATTTGACGTGCTCGTGGACAAATGGCGAGTAGCTGCAAAAGTGAAAAGCAGTTGCGATATGGCCGATCCGTCTCACTATGTCGTAGCGGCGTCGAGTTGTAGTGGGATATATAGAATAGTGGTCCAGCACGTCGCGTGGCTGGAAAGATTGTAGCGTCGACAGTGATAGTGTGATTTTAAAAACAAAGGCAAAACAAAATACTCAAGACTCGTGTCTCGTGCTGATAGTTTCCTGCAGGTCGCGAAAACAGCAGCAGCAGAAACGCCTTTTCGCCTATTCTTGAAGGTAACTTTGGCGGCCTGGTGGTGTGCTCGTATGCGCTGGTGACTTGTATGTATCTCACTGGAGACGAAGAGAGGAGGCCGCCTTGCCGGGCTGTTCGATGTTTGCTTCCTTGCTGTTGGCAACTGTGGGCACTTGGTTGGCCTGCTGCGGTGACGCTGTACATGCAGAGCCACGCTGATATGCAGGTAGGGTGAAAAGTGCAGTGCAGCTATGTACTTGCAGAGTCGACGGATAGACCGGCGTGTAGACAATCTTATAGATCAACAGACACTCCAGAGAAGAAAGTGATTGCAAAGAAGACGGGAAAACGAATTATGATTCTGACGTCGAGCGAGGAGGGGCGCGTGAGCGACAGAGTCATAGGGTAGAGACGGCTTTGCACATTGGCGTATTGACAGGGGTCTTCTGTATGTTTAGATAGAGGCGGTATTAGTACTTCGAAAGAACTCGAGAAGACAGGATGATGGCAGTCGGAAAAGAAGACAAGACGGCAAGGAAGCAGAAAGTAGAAAGGCAAAGTTGAGCAAGTCGCCAAAACGATTGGATGGCGCGAAATTCCCGGCTCCGTCGACGCAGATGGGGTCGAAGACGTTCGCCCCTTCCGTAATGATGATACAAGATCCAGTAAAGGCAGCAGCGACCCGTGTACAAGGCTAACTTTAGGGAAGAGCTGGGGCCAGCGATCTAAAGAAGCTTACAAGACTGGATCGATACGTTCACAAGGCAGGTGCACGACGCAGTGCTAGCAAAAAGCCGTCGAAATGAGAAGGAGCGACTCGCCAACTTTGTTCTTATCCGGCGTACTGGGAAAGCACGACCTGCAGCGCACAAGTTCGGAAGGAGGATGCCCTATGCAACTGCCTGTGATGGTAATGACGTTTGCCCTTTGTGATTCTGCCTGGGAGTTTGCCGGAGGCTGTGTGCATTATTACGTGCCTGCTCTCTGCCCTCACGGTACAAGGAAAGAGCACGACCTCTTTACTCTTTTCTCTTGCCCGATAAATGTCCATGCATAACAAACATGGAAGGAGCAAGCCTGTGTTCTTTCCATATTTGGATTTCCTATTCTTGCCTTCCCCTTCCCTTCCCTAACCTGTGCCTCACATGCGAGCCGCACTCGCCTTCTCACAGAATAGAACTCGTCTCTGCAATATGATTGGCTTGTAGTCCTCCTGACAGTAGGGTGGAGATGGAGTCAAGGTGGCCATGCGCATCGGCCCAGCGATTGGCTGACGAGACTGGAGAGCCGACGGTATCAGATACTATGGTATGTCGTATGTCGATTAACTACGGAGTAGATCAACGGGTACATAACCTCATTGGATTCATCATTTGTTTGCCTGCCCGTCTTCGAGTCCATCGACCTGAAGCCGCATGCTATCGCGGCAGCAGCGCACCTGCCGTTTGCATGCACTGCTGCGTGTGCATGGCCTGAGGCACACTTATGCAGGGGAAGCGCCGCCCTTTTGTTTGCAGCAGCTATGCTTAATAAGCAGCGGCGGTGATGCTCTGAGATTCACTGCCTTTGAAATCTAGGTATGTAGTATATACTCCGTAAGGTTGTCACTACAGAAGCGATTTTGATTTTAACTTTGTTTGAAATTGATTCGAACTAGATAGTCTCTTAAGCAACGATGATTGAAGCTGTTAGCTAGACTCCGAAGCACTATTTGGAAGCCTGTCGTGCAATGAAGCTGTGGATGAACATGTAGACGCAAAAGAAAGAAAAAGCACTAAATGAAGAAATAGTAAAACATAAACACAATGATACAAAGAAATCCGAAAGCCGTTTACCTATTTAAACGTCTTGTTCCCGCAAAGCCCGAAATATGGCCCCGTGATGTGCCGTAGCCCTGTTTTTCTAGTTCGTTTTCGAGTTGTTCTGTTTTGTTCTGTTGATGTCCGTAATTGTCTGCGGACGTCCTGAAAGATGTAAATGGCCCGTTGTTGTGCTAAAAGCCCATATCTTGTTGCGCCGCCACTAACCAGTCCCGTCCCATGCCGTCGCAATGTGCGCCCCGGCCCCTATGAACGCCTCTGAAAACCCAGTAGAAAAGTATAAATGTAATGATAACATGGGGAAAAATGAAAGCAGATGGATAAAGAGGCTAGTGCGAAAAGACGCGCCTAAGCCATGTCCATGTCCATGTCGGTGGCGGAAGCAGCCGACGGACCAACGGACGATGCGATCGACGCAGATGAGGCCGTCGCAGAGTCGGTAGGCCGGGGAGTGGTCGAGGCGGTCATGGTGACATCGTCGTCAAACACAGGCGGCGACGTCTTGAGGTTGTTTAGCGCGCTCTGGGGGTTGCTGCTGACAAGCCGGCCCTGGCGAAGGTTCTCGGCAAACAAAAAGTAGCCCTCGCGCGCCTCAACTAGGTACGACTCTAGGCCCTTGCTCTCGAGCAGAATCTTGGGTTCCGTGATGGGGTAGTGGTTCCCAATGTAGCGTGCCCAGCCGCGTGCAGCCTCCTGTATATGCTCGCTGAGCCGGTTCCAGCCAATACCGAGATGGAGGGTGAAGTCATCGATGATGGGCTGGCTGGGGCCGGAGCCCGACTCGTTTGGCTGCGACAGGGGAGAGAGGTCGCGGTGGGGACTGGTGCGGCTGGTGGGAGAAGAGCTGGCCTCTTGCGCCTTGACCTGGGCAGACAGATCTAGGCGAGACGACTTGTGGCTGCGCAGGGAAGGACGGTCCTGCGCCTGGCGCTGCTGCGCTTGGAGGGCTTCTGCCTTGCGGATGGCATCTTGCGCCGCGGCCTTCTCATCAACCCAGGTGCCTGACTGGCTGCCAGCATCGCCGATATAGCTGGGCGCCTTCTTCTTGATCAGGACCATTCCAGGGCCGTACTCCCATTCCTCTTCGGCGCTTTGGATGAGCTCGACCGGGGGAGGAGCCTTCTCGGGGTTGTCCAAATTGACAGCTGCCTCGTCCCGTGACCGCTTCCGTCCACGGGGAGGAGCTGTAATCGGAGACTGCGCATAGTTCCGTGAAGACCAGGCCGAAGGGTTGCCAAAAGGCGAGGACTGCTGCATAGCGAACGGCTTATCGAAATGGAGCTGGTGGGCAGACTGGGACGACATGGTAAGGACTGGCGACGCGGTGCGGTTGAAAGAAGACATGGCGGCGTTTTAGCTTTGATATATGAATAATTTGTCTGTATGAACTTGCTGCCGTCGCGTGTGTCGAGGTTGTCGCGTTCGTTGCGGCCGTTATAAAGAGGGCGAAAGCTGTTAATTGGAGAAACAAGACGAGCCAGATAACCACACTTGTAGTCAAGAGGAATAAAGGAATAAAGCTATGAGGCCGGGCAGATTGGGTGAAAGATGTAGAACAATATAAACCGTGACTTGGTCTATATTCAGCAGCAGCAACTGTTGCAACTTTGAAGAGTTTGCGACTGTGAACGATAAAAAGACCACAGGAAGTGCTCGGGAGTTGGAAGTTGAGACGACACAAAGACTAGATGAACTACAAGGCACGCGAGCAGTGTAAGTGGCAAGGACAACAGAAAAAAAAAAGTAACAAGAAGAAGCTAGTAACAAAAAGTGAGTAGCTGCGGACAAATAAAAGGTACTCGGGAAACGCTATTGTTAAAGGGTTGCCCCAGAGTAGTAGAAAGACAAAGACGTCCACGTTGACACGAGTTTGAATTGAGGCTGGAGTCGGATTGAGTTGAAATGAGCTGAAACAAGCTGTTGGCGTGATACTGTCAATGTTGTCGAGGTGTTATGGCGTGGTGAGGTGTAGTTGAGGTGTAGATGAGAGCGTGTCAACAGAGTGGTGGTAGCTAGGAGAGACGAGGGTCAAAAGGTGAGGTTGGTGAGGAGAGGTTGAAACAGAAATGTTAAGATGGAAGGGAGTAGATAAAGGCAAGGGACAGATGATGGGAAGATGAGAGAGAAGCACGAGAGAAGGATGAAATAGGAAGGAACAAGTATAATTATAGATGAGAGGGAAGGTGGAAGGGGGAAGGGGAAGCTTTATGTGTGTAAGTGGAAGGACCGTCAGATGGGAAGATGAAAAAGGGAAAGAGCAGGTCAGTAATGATAGGGAAGGAAGGGGAAGAGACAAGAGGAAAGAGGAAAGAGAGGTGGAAGGGAAGCCGAGAAAGGAGAGGAGTTATGTGTGTGAGTGAGGATGGGGAAGGAAGGGACTATGGGCAATAAGTGAGAAGAATTGGTTTCCGTGGACAAGCAGGATGATGTCTGTGAGAGAGGGCGAGAGAAGAGGGCGAGACCAGGGGGGCGTGTACTGGGAGGCATGTAGGAGTATGGAGGAGAGCGTGGAAGAGAATAAAGAATAGGAATAAGAATAAAAAGAATTAAAGAATTGAAAAGAATAAAGAAAAAGAATAAAGAAGAAAAAGAAAAACCAAAGGGAAAGGGAAAGGAAAAAAGATACAACGCCTGGAAGATACATTAGGGTACCTGTGTAGCTGGCACTTGTAGCTACAGATACAAGTACCTTAATGTCACCACTAGCAACAGACTATGGACTCTTCCGGTGTTGCGTTCCTGAGTGTCGTTAGGAAATGCGGAAGGAACGACCAGAGGGCGCGACCACAACCGCACGTATCTGAGTAATCTGAGTAACTATCCCGTAGGCCAGGCTTATGATATGTAATACGTCTTGACTGTGCGAAATCGATAAAATAAGTCAGAATGGACGACCAACGCCGGGTCTGGTGCTGTCTTTTCTGCCATCTGCCGTCCCCAATGACAGTTGCCAGAAGCTGAAGCTGGCTGGCTGCTCTGGCAGACTTCGTTTGCCCTTTCCCTTCCAGCGGCAGACTGCCTTTCTTGTTCAGCCATCTCTCGGAAGATGCGAAAAGTATTATTACTCCGCAGATATTGTAGATAACTAAAAGACGTTCTTTCTTCTTTGGTCCAGCTCAACACATCATGAACTGCCCACGGCAACTGAGCTCCTAAACCTTACATTGTATGGGCTCATAGCCTGTGATAAGCCGGACAATGAGGATGTCACAAAAGTCCGAAGAGAGCAGCGTTGCTGAGTGCAGTAACTACAGTAGTTACTAGGATCAGTAACAGGAGCCCACGAGAAGCCCCAGGTGGAGGTGGACAGGACCCAGACAAGGTCAAAGACAAAGGGGAAATATGTTCTGCTGTATGTGGGGGGACCCAGGATGGAGAGTGTTACGTGAGTGTTCTACTTTATTACTTGCATCATAGTGCCCGTATCTTATGACTGCAATACGACAAAGAGCGAGGGCGAGTCCGTGAGGAGAGAGGGAGACTGGAGACGGCGCGAGAGATGGCGACGTCCACAGCAACCGGGAGAAACGAAAATATATGGAGCCCTCTCTGATCTGACGAGAATAGAGAGAGGAGTCGGGTGGTGGTTATGATTGGGCAGTTAAAGTGGACATCTTAAAGACGAAAAAGAGGGTCTTTGTAAGTACGGCCATGTAGCGTTGTACACTGTGCTGATAGTGCGTTTTCCAAGATATACGGTCCTGTGGACTGTGTCGGCGTTTCTCCTCTTTTCTCCACTTGTGATTACATTTTACAATTTAATAATGTGTACTATTTTATATAAATAATGGTGTGCCGCTTCTGTGACGGCAATCAATCGACTCCTCTTTTCGCAGCTCTACTATGTACATAGTAGCACATGTACCATTGTTAGCTAGGGGTACGCCGAATTGACCACCTCACGGTGCAAAAAGGAGCACAACTAGGTACCAGGTACCTTTTCGTACCGATAGACTCGCTGCGCAGACAGTCTAGGCATAGATACGATGTAAACAGACTAGCGCACGCTTCTCTCTCCCATCCATTCCGTGCTCCGGATGTCTCCCCAGATCCATATGTAGCGAAGATCACTCGCTTGCGTCTTCTACTCCGTAATACTCAATGTCGTCTCCCTGTTCCTCTGTTTGCCTGTGGCTTTCGTGACTGGCAAAGAGTGATATGGCTTGGTATGGATCTGTGTGTTGCCGTGCGGTGCAGCGGTCTTGTCAGCTTGTCGGTTCTCCCGGCAGATTTGGCGCTGTCGTCTCGTCCCACCGCCATTTCACTTCTGCACATCTGTATCGTGCTTGCTCAAACATGCACATCTCGTGCATAACGCGATTGCAGCACTGTATTATTAATGCATCGTGGTGTTAACTGTGCTATGTTACTTGTACAGAGTACTCTTTGTGCAGAGAGTACCTTTCACCCTCCCATGACGGTGATGTCAGGCCGACGACGCAAAGAGGAAAAGAAATGATATGCATGCACTTTGCCTTGGAACCTAGCGACCCCAGCCCCATCAAGCCGAAAAAGTAGTAGCAGAAGAAGTGAAGAGAAGACAGATGATGGCACCAACTGCCGCAAAGTAGGGGAAATACACTTCGGATCTGTCTCATGACCGCATCCTTCTGCTATCTTCGCCTGCCCTCACCACAACCCTCTGTACAGAGTAAACCCTGCTGGACTGCCTTTCTCTTTTCGCCTTTTGCCCTTCACCCGCTTAACCGACAGTTGGTGCAAGTGCTCTTTACTCGGCAGTGGGTTCTTGAGTCTCCACTGCAGTCATGCACTGCCGGCGGCGGCGACGATGAACGAGGCGGAGACGGCCTGGGGACGCCATGTTGCTGGCGCTGCTGGCGCGTGCGTCTCCGTGGGACTGCCGTGTCGGTGTTGTACGGGCACCTGCTTGCCGGTTTCGAAGACTATACGGTGCCTGGCTTGTGGGGGTTTGGGGATCTGACCGCACCAAAGGGCTGGGAGGATCGTGGTGGTTGCTATAGTCGTTGCCGTCGCCGTCGCCGTCGCCGTCGTGATCACTGTCAGTGGCGCTGCTACTGCTGCCATCATACCGGTTGAAGTCGGCATTGGCATCGGCCTCTGACTCAGATGAGGGGCGCGAGCCTTCCGCCCCTTCACGCATCCGTCTTGTGGGCCAAGTCGCGCTGGGGCTTCCAAATGCCGTGCTCGGCAAAGGCGGCGAGTCGAGACCCTCTCCGGGCCCAGAGGCATCTCCTGGCCTTGCCAGTGCTCCTGCCGGCTCCGGCTCCACGTCCATTGCCAAAAGTTCTCCCTGCTGCTAGTAGGGGACTCTGTTTGCAAGGGGGGTCTGGGCCACCCGGCGTTCGGCGGCTATCCAGGCTGGGTGCGGCCTACGGGGCGGCAAGGAAAGCCACGACGAAGCGCCCGCACCCCTTGGCGAACCGGCCGAGTTGCTTCCGTAGCCGTAGGTGGTGGCACTATGTGGTCGAGGGCGGTTCACCTGTGGCGGCGTCACTGTGGCCAAAGCCACACTGCCTATTGTCATCACGACGTCGCCGTCAACATGTCCGTCAGTGGTCTCGCGCTCTTCCGCTTTCTGGGCTTCTTCGACATTCCCAGCCCTGCTAAATATTCGCTGATCTCGACCTCGCAGACCCGCAGCACGGGGAGGAGAGCACTGCACCCGGCGTAGGTTGAGGCAGTTGACCTCTTCTTTAGTCACACTGATTGCCGTGGGCTGTAGTCGAATCATAGTAGCTGTGTGTGTGTGTGTGTGTGTGTGTGTGAAAACAAAGATGCGCGCGCAGTGTATCGATTTTCTCGTTTATCGTGTCCTCGACTAGCAGCACAGCGATGTCTGTTTTACGCGTAGACACACAAAGCACGATCTCGGACGAGGCAGTTGCAAGCATATTGTCCTGGCATTCTACCGGTCGCACCTTCCCCTATCGGTGCCATCACGACCAGCGCTCCATGCACTCGTTGCCGGCACGCACGTATTAGTCATCTTTGCATATGATTGCATCGACAAACTAGCACAAGGTATTGCCAGAGACTGTGAGCATCATGGCAATACAACAGGTGCAGACCGCATCGCAAACGTGGCTACTATTCCGTACGACGGGAGCGCGGTCTGTCCATCATCGCGACGCGATCTCTGACGCGCTGCGTCGTTTCTGCTCTTAATTAAAATACAAAGGAATTTAACCTCCATCATATTTACGCTCTACATAGCATTGCTCCAGATTGTAGAGCCGAGCATCCTAGATTGAGTTTGATAGATGGAGCTGCCAATTTCCCAGTCTCCAGTTCTCCACAAGCACACACACAAAATCAGGTCAAGGCTGAGACTCTGCAAGATGCACTGCAAGCTGCAGAATGCAGGCGGGAATCAAGGCCGAAGGGTGGCAGCAGCAGAAGAACAACAAGCAGAGACACATCAGCTGATGAAGATGTAGACTTGGTCATGTCGGCCATACGTACAGCATTGCAGCGACCAGTCCCTCTCGTTCAATAACTTGCTCTGTACTTGAGCTACATACATCGTACACTATCTCGGGGATAGCATCTTGCAGCCATTCTGGTTTAATTACAGAGTATTATCTATTATCTACAGAGCCATCAGAGCTGGCCGAGCCTAGATTAAGACGAGGTTTGGGCCATTTGGAAATACCCAATTTCCCATGCCGGGGGCGTAACATGAAAAGCGGCCCTGTTCAGTACGACCTGTCACGGCGACGGAGAGCAGTAGATACCGGACATATCTTGCCATTTCAGCAATCTCGCTGTTTCCTGAAGTATGTATCTTTAGAAAGATACTGCTGCTGTCTGCGGATCAGATACTAAAAAAAGAAAGCCTGCTGGGGGCTGAGAGAAGAGGAAAAACGCAACGAGCTGGATAGACAGCACTGCCTGGAGGATACGAGCTGACATTCTATTGCTGTTGCTGTTGCTATTGCTATTGCTACAATTGCTACTGCCTGCGGATCGATTGATCTCATCGTGCTTGCAAGACATCTGCGTCGTCAACAGCTAAATATATCCTCGACTTTTGCCTTCTGTAGGCACGCTCGTTTAGACACGTATGACTCCTCATTATGTAATCGCGAGAGCTGTAATTAGTTGTTAATATTAGCTGACAGCTGATTTTAGCTCTAGGGGACCACCACGCTACAGTCCGCGCCGTACAGCAGCTAACTGCTGATGCTGCTCCTGCCACTGCTGCTGCTGCTGTTAACTGTAGACCCTAGGAAACCCTTTGAGTCGCACCTCTCGGTCGCTCCTTCCTCATCTCATCCAGCTTGTCCCGTCCATGGCGGCTTCCCAGTACCAATATCCCTATACCAATATCCCTATCCCGACCCCTTTCCAGTTTCCATCCACCTCTACTCTGTAAACTCCTTTTCCCTCCCCGACCGCCGAGCACATTTTTCTGCGACTCTCTCCCCCGGACGGCCGTTGTTGGCTTTCTTTCTCGCATCTAATACCGGCGTGTCTTGGCCCCGACATCTCCTTACCGCCACACTGCTGAAATTCTACGCTACAGGTATGTAGGTTCGTCTAACCCCCGATCAGAGGCGTCTCAGATGCCCCCCCATTTCATCACCCCCCTTTGTCAGCTCAAGCACAACCACGTTTTGGGTTTTGGGCCGTACTTGTTTATCGTCTGGCTTCACCACTTTTTGTCTCTATTGCGGTCGTCTCTACACATACGCTATATGCCTGGATGTGGGCAGCAACTGCTTAATGCTTCCTGCCCGCTGCCCGACTTCCCCGCCCCAGGCTTTCGACGTCACGAACAGCCTCGACCTAAGCCCTAGAACAACTAGGAGACAGCTGGGAGACAACTGGAAGAACAAGAAAGAGCAAGGGACTAACTGCGCCGCCAATCCTTCAGCTCATATCTCATATCACCACACGCACATCTTCCGCCTACTAGCCCCTGCCCCTCCGGCCTTGACACCTACACCTACAACACCTGACAGTCTTCCTGCCTACGACTTGACGGCTCTACCTCTTGGACGTAGTCCTTCTCCCATCTTTGTGCTCGACCCTACGATCCTACCCGACTATCTCCCGCTATCTTATGTTACGAGCAGTCGTCATCCTGCATCGCTCTATCCAACAAGAACTGCCTGCATTTTGCACAGCCATCATCGATTAAGTGGCCCGTCCAACCAACCGCCTTGGATCGTTCGTCGCTGCACATCCTCGCATACCCTCCTGGCTGCTTACACTCGACCCTCGACTCTTCATTCGACTGCAGCTGCTCCGTCCGCTACCTCTCACGCACGCTTGCTTCCCGTTCGACAGCCCGACAGATGGGAACGGGCACCAGCTGCCAACCTGCTGCGTTTGTCCCCAGCCCAAAACTGTTGATGTCGAGGCAGATACGGTACATTCAAGTGTCGAGTGTTGTAGACAGAAACTCCGACTCTGTTTCCCCCCCGCCACAATGAACGGCGACCTCAGTTTATCCAAGGCCCATGGTGGCCTGCGAATTGCCAACCCTGACGATGCGACTTCTCCAACAACAGACACGTTTCCGGATGCGCACAATGTGCCATCACCGTACGAGCAGCCGGCTGATGATTATATGTCACAAAGCCAGCAGCCAGCTTCATACTCCTTATCACTGCCAATGCACCAAAAGGTCCCGTCCCGGGGCACCAGCCCGCTTCCACACCAGCAGCAGAGATCTCAGGATAGTGCCTCTACCTTACTCAAAAGTGCACAGTCCAATTTGAGCGGCATCCAGCGATCCAACTCGACAGCAAGGTCAGCACAGGACCAGTATGCCCCCCCACAACAGTATGCCGCCTACCGCCAAAGCGCTGCAGCGGCCCCAGGCATGCCATCATCAAGGCCAATGTCAACAATATACACACCAGCCGTGCCAGGCTCTGCCGACCAGTCCTCTACATCGCCAACAAATTACAACGCGTTACGAAACGAGCCGGCCCGCTCGTCCTCCTACCGCCAGCCGTCGAGCTCAAGAATCAACCTCGAATCTGACATTTCCAACTCGTACGCGTCGTCTGTCGCATCCCGGGAAGCGACACATACCGACCGCACCTATAACGGCCCGAAACAGAATATTGGCCTTGCACAAGCAGGCAGCCCTCTGCCGCCACGACGGAGCTCAAAAGGCATGGCTGGCGGATATGTTTCGGCATCCGGCGGAGCAGTGAACCCAGCAACCTCACCACAGCCATTACAGCAACCCACATACTCCGGCGGCGACGGCCCGTTATCAAAGAGCAGTGAAGATTGGAAGGAGCGAGGTGCAGCCACCACAGTCAGGAAAGAGCTGGATGCAAGCGGCAAGCCGGTTCTCCGAACTGTCAAGAAGGGCGTACAGGACTTTTCGTTTGGCCGAATCCTCGGCGAGGGCTCATACAGCTCGGTATACCTGGCGACTGATCGACAGAGCCTCAAGGAGTACGCCATCAAAGTGCTGGAAAAGCGGCACATTATCAAGGAGAAAAAGGTCAAATACGTCAACATTGAGAAGAACACCCTGAACCGTCTGACTGAACACCCGGGCATTGTGCGCCTATACTACACATTCCAGGATGAGGCGTCGCTATACTACGTGCTTGACCTGTGCAGCGGAGGCGAGCTTCTAGGCATTCTCAAGCGGACAGGAACATTCGACGTGGAGTGCACGCGGTTTTACGGAGCGCAAATTTTGGACGCAATCCGATACATGCACTCGCGCGGAGTGATCCACCGTGACCTGAAGCCGGAGAACGTGCTCTTGGACGACAACATGCACGTCAAGATTACCGATTTCGGCACTGCGAAGCTTCTTCCCGATCCAAAGGACCCAGACAATGGCGGGGCCAATGCGGCCATGCAAGGCGATGGGCGTTCGGCGTCGTTTGTTGGCACGGCCGAATACGTCAGCCCCGAACTCCTCATGGACAAGTCGGCTAGCAAAGCAAGTGATCTGTGGGCATTCGGATGTATTATATACCAGCTCCTTGCGGGCCGGCCTCCGTTCAAGGGCGGCTCCGAGTACCTGACATTCCAGAAGATTGTCAACTTGGAATATGAGTTTCCACCCGGCTTTCCGGCAGCAGCGCGGGATTTGGTAGAGCGATGCCTTGTTCTGGAACCGGCACGGCGGTTGACGATTGAGCACATCATGAACCATGAGTTTTTCGACGGCCAGCCCTTCGGCCGTGACCTGTGGCGCACAAAGGCACCAAGACTGCGGCCGTATGTGCCGCCAACCCAGGAAGCTAATATCATCCAACTCAACGGTGGTGTGCAAGGAGCATCGGGTGTCCAGACACAAGCAAACCCGGCATCCCGAGGCATTCCCATGGGAACTCCGGCAACGACAAGCCCTGGCACAAATGGCGGTAGTGGCGGCGGCGGCGGCGCATCTCAATCTGGTGGACAGCAGCGGCCGTCTCGGATAATCACAGAACTGCCACCACCAACACAGCTGGACCTGGACTGGTCGCCTGTGCTAACACGACAGAACGAGCGGATTCTCAAGCTCGGTGACCTGATGGTTCTGTCGACGCCGCTCCCGAACAGCCCCCACGGGAAATCGAGCGAGCACGGCGACGGGCACAAGAAGCTCTCGCGGTTCTTTGGCGGCAGCACGACCAAGAAGCGGCAGCGGTTGGTGATGGTGACGTCGAGTGGGCGAATTGTCTTTGCACCAGCCGGTGGGGACGAGAAGAAAGCCAAGCAGGAGATCTCACTGCTGAACGCGGACTGCACATGGCGGACGCAGACGGATGCTAAGGGGCAGCTGATCTGGTGTGTCGATACAGTAAGTTGCAGCAGTATACATTATGGACAGCTTAAAAGTGAGCTTGGCTAACCTTGCAGAATGGCACGCATTACTCGTTTGAGGAAGTCAAGAACTCCAGTGCGCTTGAGGGCGGCTCAGCGGCCGTGGAAGACTGGATCGAGTCGCTAGAGCGTGCCAAGGACATTGCGCTGTCGCAAAACCTCTTGTCGTCGTATCGGAGCGAAGAGTTTGGCGAGATGTCATCGTCCATGTCGAGCCCTGCCAGCACTCTGGGGGGGCGGATGACGTACTCGGGCAACCCACAGAGCAACGGCGATGACACGATCATTTCGGAGCGGAAGCGGAACCGGTTCAGCAAGCGGCAGTCCAAGAACGGGCTCGGCGCTCAGTTCTGAGGTGCTCTTTTCTTTTGCCCACCTTTGTTGTCCATTGTCTCTGTCGCGATGACTGGTGGATGTCTTTTGTTTTGGTCGTGGCACAAGCAAGCACTGTTTGAATTTTCACACATTTTGTTTATTTCTTTTTCATATTCGTCTCTTTTGTGTTCCTCCTTCCTTCCCCGTCTCTTTTGTTTTGCTCCTCTTCATTCCCCTCCCACCAGCTTGTTTGCATACAAGAGAAGTCTTGCGTCCTTAATCGTTTTGCCCGTCTTCTCTGCCGTGCACTTTTACACCTTCTTGTTGTTGGCTTAGCACTCTGTCACATATTTTCTACAGCCCCATGTCGTTGTTCTTTTCTGCCTTTTGGATCCAGAGACAGTTTCCCGTCTCGCTTTGTTGATAGCATTTTGTAATTTGGCATCTTGTTTTTCTTTCTTACCTTTGTTTGCGATTTTGTTTGTTTTTCATTTTAGGTTATAACTTTGTACGGGACGTATACGATTCCGTAGTGTGCATGGTGAAAGCAGTCAAAATAGAACTTTCACGGCGGCTAGACTGGCGGTCATCTTCAGTTGTAATGGCAGTGAAGCTGAGTGAATATGAACATGGTTCGGCACACGTGACCGCATCACTGTATGTACTGGTACATAAACTGCAGTGCAAACCGCACGTTACATATGTACCTCTACATCTTCAAGACGCCTCAACTTTAACCCGGTGCCAGCTGGTCGATAGATACGGGAAAAGGAGGCGCGTCTGGGATCTGGTTGCTGACCTCTTGTAGCATTCGTTTCCTGCTCCTTCATCTCTGTCATCCTGTCGTGCGAATGATACAAATCCTAGCGTGCAGCACAGCATCACGACTCGCGATACGATACTAGCACCGGCGCGCCACCGTTCTCCCCCACAGAAACTACCCATCAAAAAAAAAAACGGCAAGAGCAGGTCGACGGTTCTTTCCATTTTGGCACCAAAGCTATCGTGCAAATACGCAAAGCCAACGGCCCTAAAACGAAACGGCTCCTTCCCAGTCTGTTTTGTATGTTCATTGCATAGCCACCGTTTTCTTGAGTCCCTTTCTTTAGCATATATGTCCGTCTTGACTGGTCTTGTCTTGTCTCTGCCTCGATTATGGGCTTTTGCCACATTGCTTGGAATCCCACTGAGTCTCATTGAGTCTCGCCTGCCTACTATTGACCATTCTTCCATTTCTCTGCCCAGTACAACCGTCCCCTGTCTCGTCTCTCTCTCTCTCTCCACATGGATCAGCCTCCGTTTTGGCCTCTGCACGTCGAAACGCCACTGACAAGACAGCACTCCACATTGCCCGAATCAAAATGCAGCCGGGCTACCGTCCCTTTTCTCAGCAGGCGGCGCCGATGCCTCTGGGGAGCACTCCTACGCGGCGAGGACAAGGTATGTTTGTACAGAGTATGCAATTGCTGTTGTGTCTGGTTCTGTCCTCCGTTTCAGTCTTTTCGGTATCCGTTTCGAAATGTTTTTGAAGAAAGAAAAGAAGAAGGAAAAACAAGGGAAGGAGCGACGATGCAAGGAACAGATAGCAGGATAGACACGGCAAATTAGAAGAGGGAAGAGTAGAAAGAGCGCGTCTTCCGTTTCGAGCATTAGCTGCGGCACTAGCACTAGAGACACGATAGTACGACGCGAAACGGAAGGACAAGGTCAAGGCGGACCCTCTTTCCTTACTAACGTTTTTCCGTCCGTTTTCCCGTCTTCATCTGGTCTAACGTTTTCTCTGTTCCTTTTCCCTTTGTAGCTCCATTGGCTGGCGCGGCGCATCAACTGGCTCCTCAACTGGCTCCTCAACTGGCTCCTCTCCCCGGCGCGCCTCATCACCACCTGCACCCGCAACCGCAACCGCAACTCCATCAGCAGCCGCAGCGCTTTGCCGAGCAAGATATTCGACACCTAGGACGCACGGCCTCGTTCCAGCTGCAGCAGCAGGCGCATCCTCAGTCCCATCCTCAACACCACCCTTATCATCCTCACCACCCTCAACACCACCCGCACGCGCCAATGGCTCCCGGACCGCACCACCACCACCAGGCGCCGCCGCCCATGGCCCACCCCGGCCACCCCGGCCACCATATGCCGCAGCACATGCACGCGCAGCAACAGGCAGCGGCCGCCGCGGCCGCCGCCCAGCAGCAGCAGGTGGCCCAGCAGCAGAACATGGCCATGGAGGCGGCCAAGCGGCGCAGTCGCAAGCCGACGGACAAGACGATGCCGGACGGTGTCGATAACGCGATCATTGGCGACGGCGTGCAGCGCTACCGCGAGCTGCGTGATTTCGAGCGCCGTCTTGACGCGACAATGACACGCAAGCGGCTGGATGTCGTCGACAGCATCCAGCGCCCGGGCTCCAAGGTTGGTTTTGTTTATGTGCTTTTCATTTGTGATTTAGCTGTTTATTTACTGTGTACACCACTAACACTACTACAGTGCTACAAGACTCTTCGGATCTGGATATCCAACACTGTTGAAAACCAGCCGTGGCAGACGGGCAGTGGCGTCAACGTCGACAACTTTGACTTCTCGACCAACTCGGAGGCTTCCTACCGCGTGAAGATTGAGGGCCGGCTGCTCGACGACGACGACGACGACGACGACGAAGAGGCAGGAGAGACCGACGAAAGCAAGAAGGACAGCGACAAGTCCGAGGGCGCAGACGGCGATGCCATGGACACGACGGCGGATGGCAGCAAGCCCGCCAAGGAGGCACGGCATCACCTTACGCAGTTCTTCCGCGCGATATCCATCGAGTACAACACAAAGAAGTCTGTGCTGCTAGAGAACGCGCCCAAGCCGATTGAGTGGAAGCGGCCCGAGGCGCGGCTGCCTCCGCCGGTCCCTGGCCAGCCCATCCCAGCACCAGCCGCGGCGCAGGTGCCCGAGTTCGACGAACTGACGTTCAAGCGTCCCGGTGATGAGAACATCAACATTACGATCAACATGTTCCGGTACGACGAGCCGGAGCGCTTTGAGCTGGACGAGATCCTGGCCGACATTGTGGACATGAAGGAGGCCACGCGTGCCGAGGCGGTCATGGGCCTGTTTGAGTACATCCGTCTGCAGGGCCTGCAGGAAGACGAAGAGAAGCGCAACTTCCGATGCGACGATCTGCTCAAGAAGCTTGTGGCCAACGACATTGGCTATATCCCGATGCTGTACGAGTACGTCAACAAGCACATCCGCCCGCTGCCGCCTGTCCAGCTCGTCTATACCATCCGCGTCGACGAGGCGTTCCACAAGAACGACGACGCAGCCTATTCACCGCCTGCCACCATCTACGATATCCGCGTTGCCGTCGACGACCCGCTGCGTGCCCAGCTGCGGCCGTTCGTGCAGAGCCCGCAGTACATGGGCCTGCTGCGCGACGTCGGCACGCTCGACGAGCAGCTGGCCATCCTGGTGCAGGCGGTCAGCATGTCCAAGAGCAAGCACGATTTCCTGAGCGCGCTGGCCAAGGACCCGGCACTGTTTGTGCGCCAGTGGCTGAGCTCGCAGAAGCGCGATCTCGAGGTCATCATGGGCGAGTCGGTGCGCGGCGTCGGCGGCGGCGGCGACCAGTCGGGCGAGTCATGGTGGCGCCGCGGCGGACAGAGCAGCGTGTGGGCGTCGCAGAACGCGCGCGAGAGCGTCAACCTGCTGCTGGCCAAGCAGCCTCTGATCCCACGGCCCGTGTAGACACTAGACACGGTCGGCGCTGTTTTTCTTTGTTGAGTAGCTGCTTGCTGCATGTTCTTTGCTGGTTTGTCAGTTGATCTGGGATTGCAATGGAAGCAATGGAAGCAATGGACGAGGAGGAAAGGAGTCTTGGGTTTGCTATTGAAGTATCCTTTTATATTTATTTTTCAGTCTTTGTTCGATTAAATACTCTCTAGGTCTGCGTTTCATATTTACATTTGTTAATGTTGACTTGTTTTGATTATTTGATTAATTAGATATTTGTTGTTTGGCTAGGACGTGAGCATTGTTGCTTGAAGGGTTGCCGCTCCCATCTTACGTTATCAGGCCCTCTCTAATCGCCGGCGGAGCTGTAAACTCCGATGACATCACACACATATAAACAAAGACCCTCGTCCCACCTCGCCTCATCGACAACACCCACCACTCTCAATACTCCATCATCGAGTCCCAGTTCCATGCCAGTTGCAGCACCTCAAATGTCCGTCTTCCAACCAGCAAACACGGCCGTTATCACCGGCGGCGCCTCGGGCATCGGCCTGTCGCTCGCCGCCAAGTGTGTCGCTGCCGGCATGACCGTCCTCGTTGCCGACCGGGATGCCGCCGCTCTTACTGCTGCCCCCGCCGTCGTCAAGAAGCTGTCGAGCGACGGCAGCGGTACGCTCCACACAATCTCTGTCGACGTCAGCAAGACAGACGACTGGGCCGCGCTCAAGTCGGCCGTCGACTCGTCCCTGGGCGGTAAGATCAACCTGCTCGTTCTCAATGCCGGTGTCGGCGGCACATCGGCATGGACCGACACGGACGCCTTCAGCCGCATCCTCAATGTCAACCTTTGGGGCGTCATCAACGGCATCTCGACACTGCTGCCCGTCGTTCAGGCCACGGCCGCCGCCGCTGCTGGCGCTGCAGGCAACACCACGTCCATCGTCATCACCGGCTCCAAGCAGGGCATCACCAACCCGCCCGGCACCAGCCCGGCCTACAACGCATCTAAGGCCGCCGTGCGGTCGCTGGCCGAGCAGCTCTCTTTCGACCTTGCCAAGACCAGGACGACCAACAAGCCGCCGACGGTCCACCTGCTGGTGCCCGGCTGGACGTTTACGGGCCTCACGGGCGGCTCGACGCTCAAACAGCACGGCGACAATGTGGATGAGAGGCCAGCGAAGCCCGCGGGCGCGTGGTGGCCCGAACAGGTTGTCGACTACCTTGTCGAGGGCATGGCCGCCAATAAGTTCTACATTATCTGCCCCGACAACGACGTCACCGAGGACGTTGACCGGAAGCGCATTTTGTGGTCGGCAGGCGATGTCGCCGAGGGCCGTGCGCCGCTGTCGCGGTGGCGGCCCGAGTACAAGGAGGACGTCGACGTGTGGATGAACAAGTAGGGTTTGTGGCCGTTGAGACAGTGGTAATGAAAATATGATTATCTCTTGTTGGATGGAAAGGAAATTGATATCTTTATTGTCCTAGCGACATGCGGGTGTGTCTTACTAGCACCACTTAGCCAGAACTGGAGTGTGTATTCATTACATTCGTTCAATTAACCAACTCGGCGGTGGCCATCATCTTGAATGGGCAGCTGATGTTCTGGCCTTGATCTAGCAATGCCGTGGCCTTTTGTAGTGCCATGGGCGAGTGCGCTTCTCCGTGACGGCTCTGTCCCTGGGCACGGCGCTGTCGTCTGTTGTGCGTTTCCGCGCCCATCTATGCTATCGTCGAATCTCATTGTAGAATCCGAGATGACAGTTGACTGGCGACTGGTGGCAGAGTAACCCCCCCAGCTTCACCCTTTCCGTGCCCGCTTTGACCGGCCCAAGGCGCTCCGCCCCATGTCTTCGTCGCTGCTGTCGCCTCCCTTGCTCTGCTGCTTTCTTTGCTGTTGCTGCTGGAGCAGCTGCTGGTTCTGCCGCTCGTTCTTGGCCATGGGCGCCACCATCAGCTGCCGCGCCTTGAGGTTTCGTGACGTCGCCGTCGTGGCCTGTCCCTTGCTGTGGTGTTGTGAGTTTGCGTCCTGGCCCGTCTCCTCGCCCTTGCCGCCGCCACCCCCAAGCGTAGTGCCCACACCACCGAGCGGGTTGGCCCGGCTGTACCGCTGGAAGCCGGCCTCGAGCTCGTCCTGCACCTCGGCAAATGATGTAGAGATCGTCGTCGTCGTCGTCGTCGTTGTCAGGGGTGCTGCTTTTGACGGTGTTGCTGTTTTGCCGGCGATCAGGGCAGAAAAGCCTCCCGCCTTAGGCACCTTTCCAAACGCATTCGAGTTTGTAATCATTGTCGTTGTGATTGTCGAGGACGGCTGCCCGCCGACTTTGTTGCGCACCATCTGTGCCTTTTCCTGTCGCTGGGCGCGCACGGCTTCCAGAAAACTCATTTTGGGGGCGGCATCAGACTGCGCCGTGCTGCTCGCGGAAGGCCCTCGTTGGATGCCAGTAGGGGCCGACTTTGTGGCTGCTGCAGATGCCGGCTTGACTTTCATGAGCATGTCGACCGAGCCGCGCTGGGCTGCATAGACGGACGATGTTGGGTTGGGGCCCTTTGTATTGGCCGGCGGCCGAGCGGTAGACGCCATTGTGGTGATGGAGGTTTGTCGAGCGGGTCGGCGTGTGTCGTAATTGCCTTTTCGATTTCGATTGTTCTGAAAATCGGGTGGAATGTCGGGACTGGGGACAAGGCTGAGAAATTGAGAACTAGAGAAACTTGAGAAATTTTGGTGAGAATAGCTAATTAGTTAGTGCGCCAGCACCAAAATCCTTATCTTATCGCACTTACATAACCACCCCAACGCAGCCCTACCAAGGATATGCCAATTAGGCCGCCATTTCGCACGCATTCAATTGCATCTGATAATTGCGATATCGAAGGCGGCCCGGTATGAACGCAAGCTACAGACAGCACCCAACGTCCCAAAGATCTGGGTGCGCGAATCGCGTACGTCCGGGACGATCCGTCTGTGAACTTTGTTCCGACGACATAAGAAGCGTGCTTTTGTTGTTGCATGATGATAGAGAGACAAGTGGTGGCCGTGACTGGGTGTAGTATTGTAGTGATGAGTGATCCAATATAGAGGTAAATGTAGAAAATATAAATCAAGTAACAATGCCAAATAAGCAAAATGGGGATATCCAAGATAGACGTCCAGCATGATAATAATAAGCAAAAGCAAAATGCCGATTCCGACCCGAAAGTCCTAATCCAAAGATTCAAAGATTCAAAGGTTCAAAGATCCGGAAACCCCAAAGCCAAAAGATCCAAATTCAGTGCCTTCCCATGGCTCTCCCAGAGCTCTGACGGCCCGTCCCTCGGATAGTATAGACAGGCAGAGGCATAAATGTACAAAAAAACAAAAAGAACCCAAAGAAACCATAAGAAGCCATAGAAACCAAATAAAAATGAAAATATCCCATAGAGTCTCTCCGTTCGAGACCCCGTCGGACGGGATATAGGCTATGAAAACAGTAACCAATACACAATTACAAAAGTACAGAAATTAGAATCAACACGCCTGCTGTAGACAGGCAGTGTGGATATGATATATAATCACAGGGACGCCAGTAGGGGCCTTGCAGCTTGCAGATTAGGCTTACAAATAGCCATCTTATAGCATACGTTTCCGTTTCCGGTCGTCGTCTCGCGGGCTGCCCTCTTCTTCGTCGCGCTCAGCTGTGTCGGTCGGGTTCAGAATGTGCGCCATGCTGCCCCGCCTAGTCGGCGGGCCGGAGCTGTCCTTGACGCTCAAGTTGTTGTTGCTTCGGTTGGCTGCCGTCCACGACCAGTTGCCCAGCTCGCTGTTGCCGCCACTGTTAGCATGGCCGCCGTTAGAGTTGGCGTTGGCGTTGGCGTTGCTGCTGCCGTTGCTGCTGCCGTTGGCAGCACTCGAGAATGGCGGCACTGGTGGGGGTGGTGTCGAGGGCCGCGAGTGAGGCTGTGAGGCTTGTGAGAACGAGTAAGCAGAGAAAGATTCACGGATTCGCTGCTCCTCGGGGACGAGCCTGCTGGGCGATGGTGGGAAGTGGGATGCATGCGGAGGCCCAGACGGCGGGAAGTGCGGCGGGTTGCTAGGCTGCCAACCCTGTGCTCGGATATCTGCAGACGTGTGCCGCCGCCCCATATTGTTTGCAGACGGATCAACGTTTGCCAGTGGATGCTGGGGATGCAAAGTATGCGGCGGTGGCGGCGGCGGCGGCGGCGGAGGATGCGGGCGAAGTGACGACGGAGACGCTTGCGAGGTGCCGCCAATCGAGCCATAGGGCCGGCGCGTGCTGACAGAGAGGTTGGACGGGACGGGAGGACGGTGGAAGTTTCCGCGTGGTGGCTGCGGCGGCTGTGGGACGCCCAAAGTCTGGCGGCGCGGGTCGTCTTGCGGCATCTGCCGGGGGCTAACCGGGGCGTTTTCTACATTTGCAAAGTATTGGCGCGAGCCATTGAACGGCAGAGGGTCATGAATGTCGTCGAAGCCGCGGCTGACTATTTCGACCTGGCGCTGAATATCGGTCTGCATGTTGAGGACTGAGGGGTCAGTCATTTGTTCGTTTTGATATTCTGATTCATAAAATGAGGGGCGACAAAAAACTCACCATCGCGGTAAACTGGGCTCTCTTGGTTGGGAACCAGGTGCTTGATCACACGAGTGGCCTCTTGGTTGAACTGCAGCAAGCGGCTGATGGCCTCCATGGCCGCCTGGTGCCGCACATGCATCATATGAATGGCCTCCTCGTGGCGCTGCAGCCGGGCGTCAAAGCTGTACATTGCCTGGTCGATGGGCGTGCCGCGCATCTGCTCGCTGTTTTCTGGGACAGGCATGGCCTCGGCGGGTGTTCCAGGCTGTATCGACTGTTGCGGCGGCTTCGGGGGGTATTCGCGGTGGACGAGAGAGTGCCGGCTTGCTCTACGCTTGATCTCCCGAAGACCGACCAGATCACCGCGCTTGAAGTTACCGTTGCCGTGCTTGAACTCCCACAGCGTGGTGGAATCGGATCCGTTGGCGAAGACGTCGCTGACTTTGTGGAAGCCGTACATATTAAGCTGGCGCACAAACGAGGATATGTTGGTATGTTTAAAGTATTGCCTGTAAACGAGCAGTCAGCCAACGCCAGGCCATGTTGATTATGGAAAGGGTGTTTACTTACGCAAGCACCTTGCTAAAGTCGTGCGAAGGCGACATCACAAAGCTCTCCGCAGAGCTGGACCAAGAGATGAGATGCTGGATATTCGGGTCCTCGAGCATGCTGTCGCACCATTAGTACTGGTTCTTTCGGGAAATAAAAGTCGAGTTTTTTTTCGTTTCGTTTCTTCTTCTTCTTCTTCTCTTTACAATCTTGGAAAGAGCTTACTTGTATAGCTTGTGAATGAACGCAGTCTGGACGATTTTGGGCTGGTGGATGGCTGGCGCTGCAGGCACCGGGGCCGGTGCCATGCCGACACCGGTTCCTAGTGACGATGATGCTGAGAGCGACTGGCCAGCTGCTTCGGACTTGGGTGTTGGGTCGGCAGAGTCGGGCGGCGATGCAGAGCTGCGGGGGCCGGATGTGTGGCTGGCTGCACCAGATGGCGTGACAGGGCCACTGTTGCCATTAGCTTCGCCGTGGTGGTGATGATGGTGGTGGTGTTGTTGCTGTTGCCCCTGCCCCTGCTGCTGCTGCTGCTGTGCTTGCGCCGGCGGCGGGGAGCTGTTTGTGGGCGTTGTGATCTCCATTGGATCTCCGGGCGACGGGGCGGACATTTGAATTGTGGGCGGCGTGATTATGGGAATGGTTCGAGTAGTCATTGGTTCTTGGGGGACGTCGGAGACTTGCAGCATACGATGTAGGTGTGCGGGTTGGGTCGCAGCTGTCATTTTCTATCCTCTATAGTAGAACAACGGTTAACACACCGAGACAAATGGTCAGGGAACTTGCTCTATCGGGTTATCGGTTGATCGGACAGAGTCGACAAGATGAGGTGGGGGCCAGTTATATCCGAGAAGCAAGAAACGATAAGAAAACGAGGCAGGAGGAAAAGGGAGGGGAGGGGTGCACGGAAGGCAGAGACAGTACTCCGGATGCGCCGATGGATGGTGAAGCCGGGGGTCACTGCCACAGCATCACAAGCACGAAGTGTCGACATTAGGTCCAGGGAGAAGTAGCCAGCTAATCACTAGCCACACGGGCCGCACAAGCAGTAGCACGAGACTTACCTCATTGCCCCGTCCTTGAGCAAGGTGGGAGGGTGCTTTGACTGGTTACAAGCCGGTCTTTTGCGGTCCAGAGCCGGCGTTGCAGGGTCGGGGTCGCAGACGGTTGCAGAGTATTGAGCGCGACTCTAGCAGGTAGATGCGAGGCTTGTCTGTCTGTCGGTGGTTTGTATATTCCGTGGGCTGTTGGCTGTGGGTTACAAGTGCCAACCAAGCTTGCGCGGTGCGGGACAAGAGCCGGGCGAAGAGTGGCAGGATGCGCGAAATGCGACGAGCTTCGGTATGCAGAGAGGGGCTGCTTGAGTGTATGGGGTTGGAAATGTCGTTTGGCAGTAAAGTGGCAAAGTGACGCAGTCGCGGGTCGTAGTCGATGAATCAAAGATTTCACGACGACAGCGGGATGCGTAATGAGGAGCGCGAAGCGAGCAGCCCTGGACGGCAAGCGAGAATCGAAAACCGTAGGTGTACAGTGGGTGGGATTGAAAGACGGAAGACAGGTGACGACAGTAAGACAGCGAGATGTCTCTTGTTTGAATCGTTGGGTGTTTTGTGCTTGGTCGCTTGTGGCTCTTTTGGGGGTGGCTGCGTTACAGTAAGAGCGTTGCAGACGTCGAAGCGTGGCAAGGCTGCTCTTGCTGTTGTTGCTGTTGCTGTTGCTGTTGCTGTTGTCAAGTGTCAAGTGTCAAGTGCCCAGTTGGAAGAGATCAGACGAGATCAGTTGAAAGGCAAAGAACGGTTTTGCCGCCTGCTGCAGAGGAATGGATGCTAAGCGTCAAGAGTCAAAGTCAAGTCAATGCCAGTGTCAATGGAGAAAAGAACAGACAAGTCTAAAACCTCGAAGGAAAAGAAGGAAAAAGAACGAGCAGAGAACAGAGCGGGAAGGGGATTTGGGGGCATGTGGAAGAATTCAGAAGAACGAGGAACAAAAAGGAACTACAAAGGAAGAACAAAAGGAACGACCAAAAACGAGGAGTGTGCAGGAGTAGCATGCATGTGCATATGTAATAACAAATAACATGGAACGGGCTAGGGAGATAGGAGCGATGGGCGATGGCTCTTGCACGGGGGTTGGACGAGAACGAGGGGAGCAGAGACGACACAAACAGATACTCTCTGTACGGCGTACATAGCTACTGTACAAAGTACTGTAGTTGGATAGTGAGGCTAGCCTAGTGGGCTAGACAAGGACAAGGGCCGTGGTGCAAGCATCTTTTAAAAATAAAGACAAGGGGTACTTGATTGGAAGCTGTACTCTGTAGAGGGCCCTCTGTAGAGTCCCGGTAGGCCTGGAAGGTTTCTAGTGAAGGGGCAAAGGTACCTTTGGAGAAAGAACAGGACCCTCTCAAGGCCTTTGCTCATTGCCGCCCCGGGATTGGATTTGATATTAGATTTGATATTAGATTTGATATCAGATTTGAGATTGAGATTTGAGATTTGATGGCGATGATTGATAGATGGTGAGATGGTTTCAGCCGTGCTGTTCTGCGGCGACGGGTAGAGGCGTCTGAGGTAGAGGGTGGGCGGGCAAGGAAAAGGGACGGACCACAGGCGAAGACGACGGGAAGCCAACAGCAGTGCTGTTTATCTATCCTGTCGGGTGTGCCCTGGCTGGCCCAGTGCTCAAAAAGCAACGGCATCTTGAAGTCTTGAAGTATCTTGAATTATTCAAATACAGGATGCCATGCAGGCAATTGATATCCCCATGATTCTACCGCGGCCGGCCAGCAACTGGCAGGCAGTGCCTCGTATCTCACTTTGTTTTGCTGTGCTGCAGGGGTGTTTTTAATACTCCGCAGACTCACTCCGTCCCTGTCCGTCCTGCCCCGTTTACTCTGTACAGAGCAATGCCAGTGCAGAGAATAGGAGGAGATACGACGTATCTTACTCCATATTACCAGCAAGACACAAGACAGGCAGCCTGTAAACTGGATCAAGAAGAAAAACGTGCACTAGTGTGCAGCCATGTCTCCACCTGCTCATACCCTCCACGGTGTTGGAGACAGGCCTGGGTCGCTGGGCGGTACCGCGCGAGGCGGAAGGTGAGCGGATTGCTATGGACGGTGGGCAGTAATACTCTGTTCTGAGTAGACAGTCGTGGTAACAGCGGGTGTCAGAGGAAATGAAGTGGTCCAGAGTAGTTTGTGTCTACTCCGTACTGGATACTGGGCAGGTGGGATATCTCAAGGAGATCCCAAGAGCCCAAAACCGAGGCTGCTTGCTTGTTCAACGTGCTGTAAATTCCGTTTCAAGTGCGAGCCGCAGACGCAATTGCCTTGTGCTGCCCGGACATAAATCCTCGCTAGAGTCAAATATCTGAAGATGCTGCCTGCCCGTACTGAGCAACAGCACAAAGTAAGCACTGCTGTAGTACACTTGTTCCATGGCAGGCTTCACTGATTGAATCGGGCGCCAATCTGGCGTCAATCTAGGGCACATCTGGCTGGTGCCAATGCTAATGGCATCACTGATGGAAGGTGGTTTCCCGGGCGGGGTCTGTCTGATGGCGTCGTACTCTGCATCTTGAAACACCAGCGCCAGTACCTCCTATCTTATCTCGCACTCTGTACTCTGTACAGGGCGCAGGATGTGCAGTAATAATTCGTGCTTTGTACTCTGTGATACCAGTTTAGTAGAGTACTATGTAAGATACTGTCCTAATAAGCAACCTAGGCCGCGGACGAACATGAGGGACGGGACGGCAAAGTCGAATAATTAGAAACGCAAAATATATGCCGGGCATAGGGGAACAGGCCTCATTCAGTATGGACTGAAGCAAAACCATAGCAGAGCAAAGATAACAAGTAAGTAATTTTCCGTCGATGCCGTGTCCTAAGCACGGCGTGAGCAACACAGCCAACACCATCAAATGCGTTATGAAGACATCGGTCGCGGCTGTTATCAAAATACGACAAGTACAAAATACAACGTAAAATAAAAAGAAAGAAAGAAAAAAGAATGAGAAAAGAAACAAAAGAACGGAAGCTAGAAGGTGGCTCGACAGTGGCAGTAGGGAGTGGATAGCACAGCAGCCATGCAGCTACTGAAACCAGACTGTCTGCTAGGTCAGATGCGTCGGGTGGAACAGACGAGCAAGACACTAGAATGTAGAGACACTAGAAACGAAAACACAATTGGTCTCTGAAGCTAGCAGGAGGGCATCACTAAGATCTCGTGGGCTCCGGCTTTGTAATACAGCAGCTAGCAGTAAAGTAGCGCCTGCAAGCGTGATGGGATCGGGGAGAGAAAGAATGGAAGAATAGTCGTAGAAGCCGATCAGCTACCTAGCTACTACGGAGTAGCCACTAGCCACTGGGCCATTGTAGGATAAGATGGCTCGGTAGAAAGGGATCAGACAAAGAAGCCCTCGAGGCAAAATACCAAAAGAAGGAAGCTCGGGAGCAGAGCAGAAGAAATGGGGTGGGCTAGATAGGAAAAAAGGGCGAAATCTAAGGCGAGGAGAGAAGCGAGAGAAGCGAGGAAGAGAATGATACAGTAATACTATGTATTACAGTATGTACACAATACAGAACAGATAGAAAACAGCCCGAAACCCGAAACCGAAACCCCGAAAAGAGTACTCTGTAATACTGAGTAGCGCGCAGGAGAAGTGAGAAGGATTCGCAGGACGCGGAGAGAGAGGAGAGAAGAGACTGTGGATGCGCTCACCTTCCAGAATGAGCGACTCTCCTGTAAGACAGCTGCATGCTGTAGGTGCATGCAGTCTTTATCTCACTCTGCAGCATGATTCGTCGTGGATCGACACTCTCCTCATCCATTTTCGATCATATTGGATCATGCTGGGCCATATTGGACGACGACGTCTGGGAGCAAGCACCGAGATAGGTAACAAGTGGGCAAAAGTAGCCGAAGTAGTGAAAGTACTTGGAAAAGTAGAAAAGAGTAGCACAAGGCGCAAGGTCTTGTCGGTAGAGCTCCAAACAGAGCTACGGCAGACCACGCTCGCGGCTGTTGAGCCGGGGTCGATAACCATATGGGTAAGAGCCCCGAAAGGTGGCAGGGCCATGGTCGTATCGAGTTCGGTGTCTTGTCTTCTCAGTTCTTGCACTGGATTTTTCTTTGGGATTTCTGATTGAATAGTCAAACAAGGTCTCGCTCTGCGGCGCTCTATTTTTCCACGGCGTGGAGAGCTGCAGGTAGCTAGCACGAGCTTCTCCATTCTCCATGGTTGGCACCGCGCAAAGACGCACTCGGGGTGGTTTAGGATGCCTGCAGGAGTCGGAGAGTAGGAGTGGGGTGCAGGCAGAGAGGAGCAGGGGGCTTGTCGGTACTCTGTAAGAATAGCTACTGTACCGAGCACAGTTTTTGCTGTCTGTCCTCGCTCAACCGTACGGAGTGCAGTGGCCTTGCACAGCGGCCCCCAAGCAGCCCAGCAGGCGAGCATTGGCGGCTTGTTCGCCCACGCTGCAGAATGCCGATCCTCGAAGCCTGGAACTGGAACTGGAACTGGATTGAGATAGCCGCGCACGGGGCAACAGCAATGGAGATGGCAATGTGGTATCCACGCGCTGTTACAGAACCAGATCCAACAGGGCTTGGAAATGAAAACGAAGCTGTCTTGGTTGACAGGCTGTCGCGATGCCAGTAGTGCTGTTTGCATAATGCAAGTGCTAAGTGCTCGACTACTCAAGTGCATGCCCGGGCAATGATGCACAACTGCACGACTGTTGTGCACAGAGTAGTCGGGTTTGCGCCCTGTGCCGCTGGAAACTAGATGCACCGAGAACTCTGCCGGAATAGGCATGTCTCGGTCATAGCATCGGGAACGCACTGCCTTCACCGAGGCCCGTGACTACGAGCCCGGTCAGCTGGTCGTGTGGTTATGCGACGCACCATGTCTGAGTATCTCTGCCTCCTTCTCACGCTGCCATGAGAGACACTTGCCTGCTCTTGACACGGAAGACTCTCGACACACTACTATTAAAATGAGAAATTGAAACAGTGGTAGCAGGAGGCGTGCAGAGTACTCTGTGACATTGCGGAGACAAGGCTGCAACGCTGTAATACTCTGTATTACTCTGTGCGTCCATTGGGGGCGGCTTCCCCTTCTCGTCCTTTCTCCTCCCTTGCCAGCTCGGCACCTGTTTCTGGGTTCCCTACAGGGCTTTCCACGAACCACAGGACCACAAGAATAGAGTGTTTGGTCTGGCGCGAACCCATGGTATTCATGAAGATGGTACGCACCCGTCCTCCGGCATGGCAGAGACTCTGCAAGCTCGACGACTCCTAGAGTTGGAAAGCAGAGCGCATCGGACAGGGCATGGGAGAGCTGAACAGTGACTTACAGACTTGCACAGGGTGCTGTGGCGGGTCGGGTTTTGCGGGTAACGACGAGTTGTTACTATGTCGGGGTGGTCTGTCACTTGGTGGCTGTTCAGGTCCGCTCGAAGCTATTTGGGAAATGTCAAAATAATGCCAAAAGATATCTCACCGTCGATGTGTGCGTTCGATTACTCATCACTGCTACGAGGGAAGGTGTAACCGTCATGAATATATGCTTTGGGAAGGCGCGACCGGTACGGACTGACAGTCGTCCACGCCCAGCTTAGTTGCCGTCGTGTTCTTATATAGAATAAGCTATTGTCGAAAAATACAAGGTGAGCTATATCACGGCAGTAGCTAACATCTATCATTCTATTATAATTGCTCTAGTTCAGATTCCCCAGGCTATGCGTCGGTGTAGTTGCTGCAGTACTGCAATAAGAGTACAGTTCCATCTGATACCGTGCTGTCAGAGTTCCTTCCTATTTTGGAAGGTAGAAGCATACTCAAAGCTGCAAGGCGGGCAAGTATCGCCTGCCGCACCTGCCGAAAACAGACAACCGCCCCTACTTCCAAGCGGCTTTGACTTTTAACTATTTAAAGTACCGCCGATGGGAAGGTGGCCGCTCTCCTTGTAAACAGTATCACTGGACTACGAAGTATTATGTAAGCTTCGTTACTAATGCAGTTGCACGACAGGCCAGCCCTGGGTATCGACAACATGGATTGGGGCTGACAGGCACATCATCCCAGTGTTCTTTATGCATGCTGATGCGCTTTCCAAGCCGTGCATCGGAGATTTCTCGCCGGTGACTAGCGGTGATCTTCCTATTATTGTGATGTGGTGTTTTGTGTCTTGAGTCCTGAGTCCTGTGTCTCTACGGCCATTGTTTCCATGGTTCTTCAGTCCCGTGGTGCAGAGTCTCTTGTCTGTTTGCCTGCTGCGACTTGGCCTGCGCCGGTGCTATTCGCTGTACTCGACAGATGATGCTTGCTGTCTCATGCTGTGCGACGTCCTCGGGCGTGCCAACACGACGAGGGGTGGTGTAGAGGATAGCCTGGAGGATGTTGCAGTGCGCGAGTTCCGGCCACTGAGACCATGGCATATATCACATGCCCGTAGTAGATCAGGCCCAGCCGATGGAGACGGTATATAGAAGGCCCATGTCCCGATCTATGATCCTCCATCACACTGGCTTCCGGCATCCGCTGGGCGTCTGGCACTGAGGAGAGGCCGACGTGATCTTTGAGGCAGTTGAAGTGAGTCTAGAATGCACATGGCATATAACACACGAGTCCTTGGCGGTAACAACATCGATCGGCCATGCACATGACTTGTGCGGCGATGGCAGTGGCAGTGGTAGTGGCAACGTACGATAGCACTGCCGACACATGTGCACCACGACAACAACAGCACAAGGCCGAGCTCATTCATCGGCTATTATATGTCTTTCAAGTCTGAGAGTCTAAGTGACCACTGTAAAATGTATTCATAGTACTGCTTAAAAGCTGCTACTTCTCGGGCCGCAAGAGATCTGGCCGCGGGCTGTTTCATCGTCACCAACCCTGTTTCTCGTGAGATCCGAGAACGTCCAACCGGGGGCTGTGCGGCTATGCAATGTCTGACGGAATAGGGACGTAATCTTTGTCTGATCTAGCGTTTTGTTGGTTTGGATCTGCCGTGCATATAGTCTTGGGTTCGATGGGGATTTTGTCGAAGGAGGTTTGACCCGAAAATAGCATCATGTTGGGCCCCTGTTGCGATTTCGCTCGGACCGCTGGTTTGAGGTGGCATGCTTCCCCAGTTCCGATCAGCCGGGCTGCCAGGGCTGTAAGCTGCAGGCTGCAAGCAGAAGAAGCATACCAGACAGACGAGGCTTCTATTTCCACGGAACAGACCCAACAAGCTGTCAGGGGAACCAAACATTCTGTGGCGGCGGAAGCATCGAGTTCAGCATGTGATGTATAATCGGCCCACAAGGCAGAAGATGAAGACGACAGAAGACGACAGCATATGACAGAATTAGATCAGCTATGTACATACACATCATACATTAATCTGGACAGAAACAGAACTATCAAGCTAAAGAACCTCGTAAACATCATCCAGCATGCGCGGCTTCGACACGCCTTGCGAAACCGTAAAACTGTAAAAAGAAATCACAGAATACCATATATAAAATCATTTTGCCTTCTATACACCTCCGCCTACTCGTCGGCTTCGTCATCGTCGAGCAGGCCCATGCGCCCCTGCAGTCGCCGCTCGCCCAGGGCCCGGATCTTGGTGCCCAGCACACTGCGGCCGTACCGCTCGGCAATCTTGCCCGCCGCCTCAATCATCTTGCCGTTGCTGTCGCGCATCAGCCGCACAATCTCCAGCGCACGCATGCCGCGCTCCTCGCCGGCACGGCACTCGAGCGCCAGCAGCTGCAGCAGCGTCTTGTCGGCCTCGAGCTCGAGACGGGCCAGCGACGTCCTGGTCGCGTACATGGAGCTCTTTTCACCGCCGTTATCGACGCGGTCCTGCAGCTGGGCCGAGTAGACGCCGTGCAGGACAAAGTTGTGCTCCAGGCGGCGGGCCTCAGTGGCTTCAGTGGTGCCCGCGTCGTCGCCATCGCCATTCTTGGCGGCCTCGTCGCCGTCTGTCGCCGAAGCCCCCAGAGGCACGGCAAAGTCAAACTCGGAAAGCAGCGGCCGAGGGAAGTAGGGGTACTGGTCGCCGCCCTTGAGAATGATACAGTGAAACTTGCGGTCGGCAACAGCAATGGGAAAGTATGTCTCGTGCTTGCGTCCCGAGGCTAGGCGCGACATTTGCGTCGTATCCAGCAGAGGCACCCAGGATGCCCGCGACGGCTGCCGCCAGTGCAGAAGAGTCAACAGCGTGCCAGTCGAGTCGTAAATACACGGGTCCTACACAATTAGTTAGTTTTTGCTGGAACAGATACAAAATATTAAAAAACAAAAAAGGATAAAGGAGGGTACATACGCCCTCGTCGGAGAAGAATATGGACTGGACAGTCTCGCCGGCAGGCAGCGCGACCGTGTCTTCGTTCTGGCAAATCTCGTCGCGCTGCACATTCTCGATTGTGTACTGCAGACGCGCCGTGCCGTCGGGGGCCATGGGCCCGTTGCCCAGCGTCCACACATAGTCGCGCCAGCTCGCACAGGTCACGATGGGCGTGTTCTTTGGCCGGTACACCCGGTAAGGGACGCCAAACAAGGTGTAGACGCGCACGTAGTCGGCACTCGTCACAACCGTCACAAACGACGTGCTCAGGGACATGGCAATAACAGACTCGCCGGCCGGCAGTGCTGTGCGCCAGTCAACTCGCTGCTGGGTCCACGACTCGTGCGGTCGGTAAAAGACCATGGAGGGAGTGTCGCCCTTGGGCGGGCATGAGAAGAGCGTGCCGTGCTCGTTCAAGCACGCCTTGTCGTAGAGGAACGTGTCGGTAAAGTGGAAATCGCGCTGGAACTCGCGGTCGTAGAACTCGACAGTCACCGTGTAGTGGGCGTCCTGGTCGACAGTCCACACGACACCGACAAGGTTCAGGCACAGATACTTGCGGTTGCCGCGCCACGGTGTTGAGCCGGGCTGGAACGCTGGATGGTACGTCGGCTGCCATTGTACACGCCCATTACCACCACCGGCGCCTGCTGGCCGTTTTGCGCCCGGATGAGGCCCGCTGCCGTCATGTGGCCGTTTCAGACCATTGGCTCTGGCCGCTGTGTAGCCCGCGCCGTCGTCGTCCTCCACGAACCCATCGTCGTCCTCATCGCCCATGTCGTAGTCTCCATTGAGCTCGCCCATGAGATCCTCGTCCAGTTCGTCACCGTCGCTCAGATTGGCTTTCAGCCCCGACCGATTTGATGGCTTCTGTCCATGCTTGCCGTTCTGGTTTTGTTGCGGGCGGCGCACAAGGCCCTGGTTGCCAGACGTCTCACTTAATGGGTCGTGGATAAAGGGGCTGGGTTGTATAGGCAGGCGCAGCAGCACGGAGTACTGGCTCGTAACAAAGTCGGGGCAAATGTACACCTCGCCCTCGCTGTTTGTAAAAGACAGCAGGTTGTTGGTCGGGTGCCATGCAATGTCCAGCACGCCACTGTATTCGTAGCGAGCAGCAACGCTCTGCGACTTGGTCTCCCAGATCAGAATCTTGCCGTCCTTTCCGGCAGACGCAAGCAGGGCGCCGTTCGGAGACCATGCCAGTGCCGTGATGGCGCCCTCGTGGCCATTGGCAAACACACGCTGCTTCTCCCAGTCGTGCTTGGAGACAACCTGGATATCACGGGTCGGCGTGGCTACAGCAAAGGACCGGCCGTCGGGGTGCCACGCAATCTTGTTGGTCGCCTCGTCACTGCCCTCCAGGCTGCCAATAATGCCGTCGATCTTGCGAATCAGTGCCGGGTCGCCCTTGTCCTTCTCGGCGGCGGATTCTTCGTCGTCGTCACCGTCGCTCTCGGTCATGGAGTAGACATAGATGATGCCGTCGTTGCAGGCCACAGCGACAGTGCGGCCCTTGGGGTCAAAGGACACGTGCTTGGCGGGCTTGTTGTGTGCGCGAAGACGGCGCACAATCATATTGTCCTGTGTGTTGATGATGCGCACATCGTACTCGTCACTGGCCACGGCACACCAGAGGCCATCGGGCGAGAGGGCCACGTCACGCACGGGCAGGGTAACGCGCACCAGAAAGCTCTCAAAGGACTGCGAGTCGAGCGAGTAGAGACTCACGGAGCCGTCCTCGCAGCCGACAATAAATGTTTCATTGGTGACGGCGACAGCCACATTGTTGTCTGGCACATCGTCAAAGTTGGTGGGCTCGCCGTCGAAGCCCGTCTTGTACAGGCGGATGGTGTTGTTGGCGCCGACGGTGACCAGGTGGCGGCCGTTGGGCGTGTAGGCACAGCGTGTGATGCCGGCAATATGAGCTGGGCGCGGCCTAGGGCGCGACGCCAAAGAGGACATTGCGGGAGGAGGTCGAGGTCGTGATCGATGCCGTCGACGAGGATGGCTGAGGTGGGTAATTAGAAGGTTGAGAAGAATGCAGGCTTTGGCTGAGATGGGGCTTGGATTGAGCCAGCGAGGTTGTCGAGATCGGGACAGCAGTGTTCACCGTGATATTGCCTTGTTGATGTCAAGTGTCGCCAAACGGCCGTCTAACATTGTGCCCTTGAACTGCCCTGGATCGCCCTGGATTTGCACCTTGGGACGAGGTGCCCACTAAAATCGCGGTCGTGTTAGCTGTCGGCTGGGGAGACGCGACTGGACGCGTTTCTCTTTAATGCTTTATCAATGGCTTTAATTGGGTCGCACTGTGAACACTTGCATCGTATAGAGGGGTGCACCAAACGGGAAACAGGGGTCGAGTGGCCCCACTGTATTCCCGCATTTGTCAACATCGTCGGCCCGTCGACAGCTGTCCCGCAGAATATGCTAGATGCTGACCATATCGACCCCTATCCAGGCAGCCCTCAATCGGTGTTGATTCTCATGAGATATCCAGGCAGCCTCAATTGATGCTGTGTTGATCGTGCTCCAAAAAGCTAGGCAACCTTTGACCAAAACCCAGGCCACACCAAGCCCACAGGCAGCAGGGAAGCAAGGTGTATAAGAGAAGAAGAAGAGACGAGAAGAGACGAGAAGAGATCAAAGTTATATCAAAGACTATTCAAGTTGTATTCACCAATCTCATCTATTTTATCTATCTCATCTCATCTCATATTTATTCATATTTTTTTGTTTCCGCAACCACTCAAAATGCAGTCGTCCGACCCCCAGCGTTTTTTCGAGACAGAGTAAGTCACATCGTCAGATGGACATCAACGAAATGCGAATGCTGACATCTCCAGTGCTGCCCAGGAGCTGAGAGGGCGTCGGGCTGCCAAGTCATCCAACAAATACGGCAATCCCGTGGTGCTCAAGTCCAAGGTCCTCGCCGTCCTAGCCGATCCCACGTCGGCATCTCATGTTTTCGTCGCCGAGTCGGCCGGCTCGGCAAGACGAGTCAATGTCGACGACACCGACGCTGACTCCAAGGCTGCATCGTCCAATTCATACCGCGGCCCGACGGCGCCGGTGACGTGCCTAGCCCTCGGCGGCCCGGGCGGCAAGACCTTGTTTGCCGGCTGCTGGGACAAGTCCGTGTGGTCGTTTAATCGCGATACCCGCCAGCCCGGCACCAAGTTCACGGGACACACAGACTTTGTCAAGGCTGTCGTTGCTGGCCGTCTGGGCGGAAAGGACGTCCTGATCTCGGGCAGTGCTGACAAGAAGATCATCGTCTGGGACGTGGCCTCGGGCAAGCGGCTACACACGCTGGCAGACAGTGGCCCGACTGTCAGCGATCGCCAGAGCATGCTTGCCGTGCAGGATCTGGCTATTGATCCCGTGGCCACGACGGACGACGAGATTCTGCTCGTCAGCGCGAGCAGCGACCCTCACATTCGCCGCTGGCGCGTGCGGCTTGACAGCTGGGAACAGGTGGTGGAGAGCGTGGACAGCGAGGGCGATGCGAAAAAGGCATCCAAGAGCCTGCTGGCGCACGAGACAACCGTCTACAAGGTGGTCTTTGATGACTCCCACTACACGGGTGATGGCGACGACGATGAAGAGGTCGATCTGTGGACATCCAGCGCGGACGGCACGGCCAAGTGCCTTTCACGGATGCACGGCTTCAAGCACAATGCCAGCGGCGAGGGCAACACCTACCAGCACGGAAACCATGCCCGGTCGGTGGCCATCACAGATGCATGGGTTATTACTGCCGGCCGTGACGAGGACCTGCAATACTGGGACCGTGCCGGCTCGTCGGACGACAACAGCAACAGCAGATATGCCACCGTCACTGGCCACTATGATGAGGTGACGGATCTTGTTGTGCTGGCAGACCGCCGCCGGCTGTGCAGTGTGAGTCTGGATGGCACAGTGCGCACATGGCCTCTCGCAAAGGCAGAGCTAGACGCAGTCATAAAGCAGCAAGAGGAGGACCTGGCGAAGGCTGCCGCTGGCGTCGCTGCTGTCGAGGAGGCCAAGCCCGAGGAGGAGGAGGAGGAGGGCCTGATGACGGCCGAGGAAGAAGCCGAGCTGGCTGCTCTGATGGAGGATGACTAGACAATAAGTATATTAACTATAAAAGTAATTAACGGTAACAAATAGTCAAGGCATTCTCACCAGAAAGAGAATTCTTTCTGGTGGATGATAAAAACACAGTGTGTGTACTGTATTATTGGCACTGTATGTGATGGTCTTTTAATGCAGCCCGCAGCCTCACTTGAGCTCACTCAGGCTTACCCAAGCTCATCTTACAACAACATCAGATCACAATATACCTCAAAATGCAGGCCCGGAGACCACCGCGTCCTCAGTTGACTCACTTCTTATGCATCCCACTCGCTACGCCGGCTGCCCGGCCACAGCTTGTGAATAGCCTCGCTACGTTCCACGCCGACATCGCGGCCACCACAGTGTCCATGACGAGCGGCAGCACAGGCGGCGCCAACAGTGCCAACGACCGCAGTGCAACAACGAGGCGAAGCTTTCTCCCCAAACAAGCACTGCGGCCAGTCGGGACACTCCACCTCACGCTTGGCACACTGAGTCTCGAGGGCGATCGTCTGACCCAGGCCATTGAGCGCCTCGCGACACTTGCACCAGCCACTCGTACCTCTACTTCAGTATCCGCAAAGACAGCTATCGGCCTCCGCAGCCTGAGTTCTATGCAGCCGCCCGCAAGGTCGTCTGTACTGTATGCTTCGCCCGTGGACATAAGCACCGGCCGGCTCGCAGCAGCTGGTGGTCCCTTTCTTGAGCTGTGTGAGCGTGTACGAGCAGCCTTCAAGGATCTGATGATTGAGGACGAGCGGCCTCTGCTGCTGCACGCAACCATTGTTAACACGGTGTACATTGGCAGTGGTGGCCGCGGCAATCGGGGCGGTCGGGGCGGCAATGGTGGAGGAAGAGGCGGTCGCGGTGGTCATGCTGGCGGCCGGGGCAGAGGCAAGATCACCTTTGATGCCCGTGACCTCATCGAGCAATACGAAGATTTCCTCTGGATGGAGAACATTGTCATTGACAAGGTGGCGCTGTGCAGAATGGGTGCGCAAACAACAGCCACGGACGAGTTTGGGGAGGTGGTCGATGCTGCATATCCCGTCGAGGCGGAGGTGTCGGTATAGTCGGAGTAGTGAAACTATGAATCAATGAAAAACAAGTTCATCTTCAGTCAATTTTACAGTTTGTGTAGTTTATCGTATTCACCTCTCTTTTTTTCTTTTCTTTTTATTCTCCTTTTTTCTTCTATTTCTTCTTTTTTTGCTCCTTTTATATTTCTTTTATTTTTAAAATTATTTTCTTCTTTCTGCATCTAATATGTAATATAAGCGACCAAATTCCATCTTCTTTTTGACGAGCTAAAAGATTTCCCATAACAATACAATCCTATCATAAATCTCCAAAATAGATCATACTGAACTTGATGACTGAAGTTTTGTATCTTCATAATAGCCTCCAAAAACGGCTTGTCAGCCCTGTCGGCTCAGCCAGCTCTATCAACTGCCCTTTCAGGCAATACCGTTGGGTGCCTTGGCTGACCCGCCCCGTCATTGCTGCCTTGCCCCGCGCCCAGCGCCTGCGTTCGCACACTCTAGCTCTATCATCTCATCTCTCCGGCATATCTGCTCCACAAGTCACGCATCGCACCTTCCGTCTTACTCTTCTCGCGTCGTCACGTTCTTACGCCCGAGCGCACCGGTCCACTGCATCTAGTTCTGACCGGTCGCACCTTCCTTCTTTCTGCTCTTCATCCCACCGCTCCTCCCCTCCCGGGAAGCCTCGCCTCTTGCCGATAAGCTTAAGTTGACCTCACCTCTTCTCAACCACCTCTAAACACTCTATTATCGGCGTACTTGGGCGGCGCCAATTCACTTTACCGACATCACTTATTGCACCTAGCTAGCAGAGCCATGCTCGTCAGGTCCCTCTGCCTCTATCATATTGATATGTTATGATGATTTTATGACCTGCTTTCTGCCATTTCCTGCACCGTACGCCGCCCTCTCATCCCGCCTCATCACTCACTTTTGCCTCGAAACCTCACCGACACCTCTGATACTGTGCGTGAGTGCCACTTGCCATCCAACGCACCATGCTGAACCCTCCCTCTACAGGGGCTACGGCCTCGTCATCGGCGTCCATATCATCGTTGGCATCTTCTTCGGTCATCTCATCAACATCGGATATGCAAGCCGGCGAGACTGTGGTGTCATCTCCACAGGCACTGTCAGATACCGGCTCATCAGCGACAGCATCGCCAGGGGTTTCCAAAACGACACCCCCACAGCCGTCTCGAACACCGCCCGTGATTGCTGCATCTTCTACTACACCCAGCAAGGCTAGGTCCAGCAGCCGGAGTAGTAGCAAACGCAAAGTTGGAGGTGTCTCTGGAGCAGCGTCGTCCTCGCATGTCTTGAGAACAACATCCACGGCAAGTGCCGTTGCAGCTTCACAATCAAGCATGAGCAGCGGTGGTGGTGCTCTAGCGGGTGGAAGCAGCATGCACAATATCAGCAGCATCAACAGCGGACCTCCGTCTCCTCGAAGCATAAACAGCGTGCATAGCGGCGCCAGCAACATAATGATAGCTCCGCCGCCCCGGGTAGCTCTTGGTTCTGGCAACCAGAGCCCGCCCATAGGCCCCGAACTAAGCAGTGCCTCGAGCACTAGTGGCGGCGGCGGCGGCGGCGGCGCCTCCGCCAATGCTGCGAGTGGCCCCACAGGCATCCCAGGCGGCTCTGGCAGCGGTGGCACTGCAGGCGGTGGTGGTGCCGGTTCAATAGCCGGCAATGGTAGCAGAGACGCACAGCCACACCACTTTGTGTATACTGCAAATCACCATAAGCACCATCAGCGACATCATGGCCACCATTCTGGTCACCACCACCAACACCACAGTATATCTTCCGTATCCTCGGTGACCCCATCGTCTGTGGCCGCCGCAGCGGCAGCGTCGCTCAACGCTTCTGCAGCATCGGCCCAGTTGGTGCGCGAAAAGGACATGCGCATTGCCCAACTGGAGCGTGAGCTCAAGATCATGGAAACCGAGTTTACGCGCGAGCTCGACAAGCTCAGCAAGGCCGAGTCGGAGACGGCCACATTTTGGCAAGCCAAACACAACCGACTACAGCAGCAGGTCTCGCACTCGGACACGGCGTTTCAACTGCTTCGGGCCGAGGTAGAGCTGCGCGAGGCGGAGCGGACGGAGCTGCGTGCAGGCTGGGAGGACATGCAGCGTGCGGCTCTCGACCGGGAAGAAGAGATGCGCGCTCTGCGCAATCAGGTGCGGGGGCTCAAGGAGTGGGTGAGCACATCCACACGCACCGACGGACAAGTAGCCAGTGACGAAGTATTTGGCGACGGCGTGGCCCGACTGGCCAACGGCTTGCAGAACTGGGTCATTGTTCATTTCCGGCGTGCCAAACTAGGTAAAGTAGTCGCCCACACGGCATGGCCTAGTTGGGTCTCATGCTGCGCATTGCTGACGTTTTTGTTTTATTATTTTTCTTCAAATCTATTATTTTTCTTCATATCGTCTTTATCTAACCTCACCAGACCTGGACAAGGCGGGAAAGACGGCCCGTGAAGAACTTGCCAAACTCGTGCCAATGTACGAGGACCTGATGCATTCGTCCAAGCTCCAGATGCTGCAGTCGGCGGTGTCGCGCATATTTGTCGAGCTCGTCTTCGAATCTTACTACGTGGGACTATCGTCTGACCAGGCCTCCCAGCTCATGGAGGTCGAAGCATTTCTCAAAAAGTCTGGTATGTCGGGCTGCCATTGCTCGCCCTGTTTTGCCTTTGTTCTTCTTGCTAGTCAAAAAACCCATCCCCCATCCCCCATCCTCGAACCGTCTCCCACCTTTCAATTCTTCTATCTCATCTCACCTCTCGTCACCTGCTGCGAACGGATTTATCCTCCTATTACCATGGCCTGTTGTGAATTCCCCGTGCCCTTCCGCATCCCGTCGATATCTTTATCGTTCTTCACCCCACCTATGCCATGGGCTTGTCTCACTCTGTATATCAGCTCTTGTCACACCTTCCTATTTGTGCTTAAATTATGGGCGGCACACCAGGTCAACCATCTCCGATTCAACTCCTATTTGTCCATACCATTCGCATTGTCTCATCTTTGCTGTATAGCTCAAAGTTGCAATCGAAAAGTGCAATATATCATACTCTATATCTCCCATGTTCTAACATATCCCAGCCGGCACCGCCGAAGCTATCAATCAGTGGCGCTCTCTCACATTGGCCATTGTCAGCAAAGATGCAGGCCAGCAGCTGCAGGAGCACACCGCCAATTTAATAGAGAGTGTCGTGGCCCGTGTCAACGGTCTTCTAGATGCGTTAACGGCCAATTCTGCCGCCAAAAATGAGGCGCGGGACCAAGCTCTGCGCCAACTAGTGACGAGCGCCGTGGATCTCGCACGCCTACTGGTGGCACAAAAAGCCATGTTCCGCGTAAACATGCCGTCTGTGGTCCCGCATCAGCAAGTTTTCTATGACGCTGCGACCATGGAGGATATTGGAGGGGGTGGAGACGATGACGACGACGCCGGTCTCTCACAGCGCGAGATATCATGTGTCGTCTTTCCCGGGATCATCAAGCGCGGCGACGAGACCGGAAGCCAGCTGCAATATACCAACGTAATCTACAAGGCAAGGGTACTATGCACATCCGAATAGAGTGCTGCGAGTTCCGCCAGCGGGGATCCGGGAGCCAGGATATTGCTTGTGCGATGAAAATCGTTCTGGTCCAACCAAGGAACAGCAGAGCCCCCATTTTCTTGTTAGTAATCAGATTATATGCGTCAGCATGACTGTGCATTAGTACTATGTAGATTAATCAATTACGAGGTAATGCATGAGTGTGCATTACTTGACGTATGTACACATGTACTTGGCTAATGCAATCATATATCAGCTCAACAATGGGACGCTACCGACTAACACCACCACCTACACAAATTACAGCACTTTACGAGCATGCACACGGTGTGAAACGGACTATAAAGCATTGCAAACTCAGGCAGTGTCGACTGTGAGCATAATGGCTGTGAGTCGTGTTTGGTGACTGCCGGGTATGCTTGAGAAGCGTGTGCCGATAATATGGCGGAGAAGGCCAATTGAAGACGCGGCGTGACAATGGCGACGACGGCGACTATGGGCATCAAAGAAAATATAGTCGAGACGGCAAGATGCGGTGGCCAATAAATCATAGGGAAAACAGTGTCCTATGAAAAAGAAAGCGGCTGGCCACGAACCAACGAAGCCGCGCATCGTACAGAGCTGCACAATAATGCACAAAGAGCAGCGTGCAGTAGCAGGTCGCGAGCAGTGTTCGGGGCCTTTTGTCCATCTTTTCTGCCCATCTTTTGTCTCGTCGTCTTATCTTTGCCTCGAAATTGTCTTAAAGTGAATTATAGCCAGGTATTCGGCTCGTAAAACAATCCTCCTATCCCCGGCGGCAGCCTTTATTTTTGTTTTTACTAAGGCTGTCTCTTCCGACTTTTCGCATAAGTTCTTTTCTATTTAACTTTGCACCAGGGCCGATCCGAGCCGCATGTGATTTGTTCTTGGGTGTGAAATATAGCCTGTTCTGCGCGTCTGGTTATTGCATTATTTTTGAACAACTGTCTGTAGTAAAGCGTCGGCCAAAATGGGTGCAAGACAGACAGTCTCACACCCCTTGGCCTCATAGTTCGGGTTCTCTGCGGTTCTCCGATATATGCTCGGACGGAGGTTTTGCTGGCACACAACTTTCCGTCCTGATTAATCTGCTGGCCGCCGCATCCCCGTCAATTTTTTTGATTTGCCGATCTGCTGGATTGTTGACAATACCTTGCTGACTTTTCCAGAGACTTTCCTGACGTGCCTTTTGTGGCCAAGCCGTAGTTGGGCTCCTCCGGCATTGCTTTTCGTGTTTTTGCTTTCTTTCTAGGAGTCCTTTGCCTTGCCAACCCACGCTCGGGGTCGCGTTGCATTAGCCTCTTACTGCTGGTAATCCCATGCAAAAAGAAAACAAGACAGCATCAGCCATTCCTGCAGTCTTCTGCATATAGATACATTCTCTTTCCTTGTAACCTGCTCGATCTCTAGCATATGCATGCAGGCCACATGTTGTGGTTCGTAGCGCTTCATACTCTGCGCGCTATGCTTATTACAGTACACTCCAGGAAACCAACAGACACGGGCATTCGAGCTGGTATTAGAGCCTTGATAAAAGAGGGGGGGTTTAGCCTGTGGACAGGCCACGATATGGCCGGGCTTTTATTGTCGATGTGTTTGTGCCTAGGGGGCACACTCACTGGAACACTTGTTAACTTGAAGTTTTCCGATGCACTTCCATGTGCCACGTACATTTTTACACCTTGCCGTCGTTGGGCTCCTCAATGGATCACACCATTGCCTGCACCGCACCGCACCGCACCGCATCGCATCGTATTGTATCGAATCGTATCGCATCGTATCGTACCGTACCGTACCCGAGACTCACACGTCATCTCGCTTTAATTGTCTTTTGGCTCACCGCCCTTGCTTCAGGTCAATGTGCTTCGTCGAGAGGGTCGGGCTAATGTCGGGCTGTGCCCGGCTCGGACTGAACTCAACTTACATACTATATGCTCTGCAATATAAGTGAGACCCGAATACTGTCTTATGACCTTGCTCCAAAGATACGGCTTGCGGGATGAAGGCCGAAACTCTGTGCTTGGGCTCCGCACAAAGGATTCGAGGCCAACCGAGGGCAAGATGAAAGCTTACATTTGCTCATGTGAAGAGGCTCAAAATGTCTTTTTAATGATATATTGGGCACTTTAACTAGAAAGCAGTGCTGAGGACACCACCTTCTGGCACACACCGCGCGCCTTCGCTCTCCAGAGCAGGCGGCTAAAGGAAGTAGCCCTGGTCTGTCAGGAAATCACCCGCACACTTAAAGGGGCAGCGAGTAGCACTGTTGGGCCGAGCTGGGCATTCTCTCCCATGCCGACTTCCGGGTCCGAGGAGGGGTGGCTGTATTGGACGGAATATGGGAAAAAGTTGCCTCGTGATGTCCATTCTATGTGACGGGTGAATCCCTCGTGCAAGAACTCCAGAAAGAGACCTTTTAGTGCTTGTCCTAGGCCGGTAGGTACGCACCCCACACACGTGTATCGTTCTGATTGATGTGGAAGTGAGGCTCTATCGCCAATGACAAATACACCGGCTGAGCCGCACGCACATATAATACACACCTGTCAAACTGTCAAATAGAAACGAGCAGTGCTGGCAGGGACTACCTGTTTGAGTTTGAGCGACATACTGACCGAAGAAAGCCTCCAAGAAATAATAGCTCCGTGCCGCCTGGGTACGCGTGCTGTAAGTCGTGATATATTGTAGAAGCTGTATTGTGAGCGTGTCTCCCCACTACACACTAAGGCCTTATTGTTGCCAGCAGGAGCTCTTATATCTCAAGCTGCCCACTCTCCCTGATCTCTGGTCGGCTGGCCTCTCATCTGAGCTTTCCTGCCAGCATTGTCTTTTTGTTGCTGTTTCTTCACATCTCTAAGTCCTCTTTTCAAAACTTTTGGGAACTTCTTCTTTTATTTTCCACTTCTTTACACTCGTTTTTCTCTAAACTCTCTTTTCTTCAAACCCCGCGTTGGATCTGCCACTATCAGGCCAGCGCCACCTCCCCAGCTCGACACAAGCTACTCCGGTAGCCACTGTCTCTTCGTGACTACATACATGGCCACATGCAACGACGGAAGTGGTAAGTGAACGTCTTTAAATAGCTTATTGACACTTGTGAACGAAGCTAACGCCCATTAAGAGGCGGACGGCTACTCCTACTACACCCCCAGCGAGGATGTTGGAGGAGAAGCACTGGCCTCAGAATCGGTGCAGAGCGACTACCATATGCCTGATGTGTTCATGGAGACCGGAGGGTATAAATCCTCCGGGGCGCTGCAAGAGAAAGACTTCATAGGCACAGGCCAGCAGGCATCTCTGGCACCTTCAGAATCTGTTCAGCCCCACGACAGTGCTTCATATCGCAACCAAAGCGAGTACGCTTCCAACTTCAATAACGCGAGCGCAAATAGGCAAGCTGGATATCCTTCGGGGCCAGTGCAGCCTGAGCACGGACTAAACCTGAGATATTGTTACTATTTTCATTTCAACCATGTCAGCTCCTGCCAGATGCAGCCTCAAGACTGGAAAAGAAAACAATGGGTCGCCCACCTCATCGACAATCACTTGTATTGTTTTTCAAGTCAATATCTTCTGTGCAATTATTGTCACAAGTCATTCGATTCCGCCGATAGAAAGCACGAAGACAAAGTCAAGAAGATGGCGAATCACTTGTATGACCATATGAAGAGTGGCATTGCCATCGACAGCGAAGAATGCACGAGTCAAACGCCATCAAATGCATCGTCGACCAGGTATGCCGGGACGGGAGGACAGTTCCAGGATGAGACCTTTGAGTTTGCTAGTGCTGGCGTCGACGAATTCGACCAACTGGTAACGGGAG